>JARHVA010007085.1:467500-761517 GCA_037957365.1 Torreya grandis
AGTATAAACTCTAGGGGAAGTATGTACTGGCTAAGTGACCCAGCTTATCTTTGGGCTCGTGAAGTGAGGGGAGCTTGTTCCTTAGCACCAGGGCATGTACGGAACCTAATACAGACCTTGAGCACCGAAACTAACCTAAAACCAACCTTAGACTACTTCTTCTAGGACCCATTCTAAAAGCCAATGTCCCAATGGTCATTCATCTAAGGCATAAGCCAATAAGACTCTAAAATTTATTCTTAAGAATTAATGTTTAGGGCTTTGCTTGTCTTCATCTATTTTTCTATCTCTATCTAGGTTTTTGAGCTGGTGAGGTCGCACTCTGAGATCTGAAAACAACTTAGACTTTCTTCTTTCTTCCAAAAACTTTCAGTTTCTAGAAACACAAAGTCACCAACATTAGTTTTTTCCACCGACATCAGTTATCTAACTGACGTCAGTAACTTTTTTTCACTAGCATCAGTTATTCTACTGATGTCGGTCACTGTCAACAACTTTTCCTCCAAAATAGCAACCTTAAAACTCAACCCTTTTTCTGTCAAAACACACATTCTGAGTTTTTGAAATTGAGAAAACATAGTTTCTAGAACCTGACCCTTTTTGCCTTGGATGGTTTTGACACGCAGTCAAACCAAAATGCTTGTTGACCACACAAGGCAACAACCACTTATGCCTTCACCTTTCATATCAAGTCCCCTAATGGAGTGTACTTTAGATGCTGAATATTCTCCTATCCAGTCAACCCCCAATCAATCTCCAATTGTTCCTGAAGGGGATCAAAATTTTGAGAGATTCCTTAACCATAACATTAAGGCTTTCCAACACTATCTCGTAAGAAACCAAATGTGAGACCTTTCAGGTGAAGCGGCGATGACATCAACACCATCCGTTACCCAGCCTCTTATGACTCAGGCTACTACCTCAACCATTAACCTGACCATGGCCAATATGCAAAGTTTGGCCTCCCCATATATTTTTGGACCGATCTCCATCAGGGTTTCATTACCCCCTCGACCATATTCAATTCAACCAAGTTCTACATCATACCAAAACTTGATTGTCTCGACTCCACACACTGTTGCACCTATAAACATGGGAGTGACTACCCATCCTTTTACCAATGTCACCATTCAACCACCTTTGGTGGTATCTAGTCAACTTATGCCCTCCAACTTCATGACACAAGCCCCCTTGACCTCAACATTAGTCCCTATGACTAGTTATCAATATGTTGTGCCTATACAAATGCAACCAACTACGTCATACACCCCTTCTAATACCTTCCAAGTGCCTTACACTCTAGGGGGCACCCCACTTACAAATCCGTCAACCGATCTAATCAAAATGTTGATGGACAAAGTGTCTAACCTTGAGACATCCATTTTTGGTTCAAGCAATGCTCTCTCATATGAGCAAATTTGTAATAAATCCATTCATCCTTCTGTCCTAATCTGACCCTATCCCAGTCAGTGGGAACTTCCCAAGTTTACTCGATTCCAGAGTAAGGAAGACCCACAGCAACATCTACAAGCATTCAGACATGCTTGTTATCTCATAGCACATGATGATGCGTTATTGTTATGCACATTCCCCATGTCACTTTTTGGCCCTGCCCTCGACTGGTATAGCTCCGTTACCAGTCATTCTATCTTTTATTTCACTCAACTAGCCCAACTTTTCCTTGACCACTTTTCTATCAATATCACCAAAAAGGTCTCCATCACGGACCTATACTCTATCAGATAGTTTGATGATGAATCCATAGCCAATTTTGTTGCCCGTTGGAGAGGCTTAATCAACCAACTCTCCTTTTCTTTACCTCAACCTGAGCTCATAGAGCTCTTCTCTAGAGCATGTGCCAAACACATCTCATCTACCTTGTGGGTTCAAACATTCTTCACTTTTGATAAAGCTTTCACCATGGCTCGAAAGCTTGAACTCTGCGCTATCGAAGAGGACAAGGTCAAATTGCAAAATACCAATGCAAAATCCAATGACCCTTCTTCTTCCAAACTTGCTTCTTCCCACTCCAAACCCAAGGGAGTGGCCAATGTTGTGGTCTTTAGATCACCATCCTCATCAACCACACCCAACCAATCTGAACCTTCCACATCTCAAAGCATCACCAAACAATTCCAACAATGGTATATATAGCATTAGTATACTCCTATAAGAGAATCATACGCTTCTGTTTTGGATAAACTTGTCAAACAGGGGGTCCTCAATCTCCCCCAAATCCAACCACCTCAATTCGACCCCTCGAAACCTACCCCTGCATGGTATAGGGAAAATGACTTTTGTCATTATCACCGTGTCCAGGGCCATGACATAAACAACTGCAAGACCTTTAAAGACATTGTCCAGGACATGCTAGACAAGGGGGATCTTGTTTTGGATAACCCAAACGCACTGCCTAATCAAAACATCAACATCTTCAGAAAACCATTCCCTAATCATCCCCCTAATCAAAACAATGTTTAGACCATGACTGATGACTCCCAAGAGCATAATATACGCACAATCAACATGGTCTTTCCTGTCATTTCTAACCAACCTCTCCCACAAGTCTGAAGAGGTTAATTAACCTATTTTTCCATCACAAGTAGAAGAGCCCTCTTCTCCTACTTGTCCACCATGGGTAGAGGAACCTTCCTCTCCTATTTTACCTCCACCAATGGAGGATAATCTTCCATCCACACCTCTTTCACATATGGGAAAATCTACCTTGACCACTCATATATTGGAGGATGCCTTGACAACACCAATGCTGACTGCCTCACCCTCATCCTTCTTATCATCAATGGGGAATCATACTTTTTCTACTCTTTGACCACACAAAAAAGCCATGATTATCCCTACGCTCTATCTAACTAAAGAGCCACATTATCCAATTCCTTCTCCACCGAGAGAGGAACTTATCACTTCACCAACTTCGACCAAAGAAGATTCGGTGATGACTCTCTCACAATCACCTCAATCTTTTAAATGACTGACTATAAAACCTCACGCAACCTCATCTAAACCCTTGTAGTCATCTACCATGCTGAAATAGGTTAAATCCTTTAGTGTGCACCCTACATCCAACCTCACTCACCAACAAGTGATGGTAGACTTAAACCTCACTCCACACAATAGTATTCCTCACACTAAACTAAAAAAGGCTACTAAACCCCATTGGAGAACTCCTCCCCCACCTTCGCCATTACCATCCATCTTGGGTCCACATCTATCTACTTTAGTAGGATTGCTCCCACATCCAACACCTCTCAACAAGAATGAACCATCTACACATATGTCCACACCACCAACTAAAAGGGTGGTATGACCAATTCCTCATACAACTCCTAAACAGAAATTATCAACCTCTATTGCAACAAAGAGTGCAGACCCATTAAAGGGTTCTTATGCTTTGATGTTATGTTGATTGTTGCAGTCATCTAACATCATTCTCCTACCTATCAAGCCTTACCAACCTCTCAAACCAAAACCACCTTGGTTTGATGACACTAAAATATGCTTGTATCATCGCACACTAGGTCATGACACTGAGCGTTGTTGTGCCCTTAAGGCTGTCATCCGTCAACATCTGGAAAAAGACACCCCTCACATTGAGGCTTCTTTTGACCACATTTTTGATCAACTACCGACACCACCTCATACCTCTCAAACATCCTCACCTAAACTAGGATCCCCACACAAGACCATGGTCCCTCAACCACCTCCTTAATCTTTATTCAAAATCAACACTGTTAGTGTGGCTACCAGGTTCCAAACTGTGAAGAATAAAGGAAAAGACCAAACTTCTACACCTTTGACATATCCATTATTCATCAAGACCTCTCAACCAACACAACCCAAGATTTCTATCTTGGACATGTCTCGACCATCATCTCTGGGGGAAATTCCTCCTAGCCTCACTAGTCCACATGAGGCTTGGTATAAGCGACTCATGGACTAATTGACATATTCTATCATCCCACCCAAACTCTCTAGCAATAGACAACAAGCTTTTATTAAGAGCAATGCTCGCTACACCATGTTAGGGGGACTTCTTTACAAGCGAGGTATCGACGGCCTCCTTATCCAATGCCAACAACATCCTGACCAACTTCACATCCAACATCGACCAAGCCTCGACCAAGCATTGACCAAACATCAACCTCAACCAAGCCTCAATGAAACATCGACCTCAATTGAGCCTCAACCAAACATCAACCAATCAAGCATCAACCAAGCATTGACCAAACAGCGACCCCAATCAAGCCTTGACCAAACTTCAACCAACCAAGCATCGACCAAGCATCAACCAACTTCTCAATCATCTTCACATCCAACATCAACCAACATGTGACCAATTTGGAATGAAGAAAATAGGGCAAGTTTGCTCCTAATTGATTCAGACCTTACATCATGATGCACAAGCATGGGTTAGGGACTTATCAAAACTTGAGCCCCTTTATGCCTTGCATCTTCGACCAGTCTACTATTAGTCAAGTAGTTATTCACTTGATGTTTAACTTGAGCTCGATCCGTTGAGTGACCTCCCATCATCATCATTCCTATTCCTTTTCAACCCTCAAACCTACAAACATTAGTCAACCCTTTTGTCAAGCATGAATGCTTTGTCTTAATAAAAGGGAAACCCTCTAACCCTCTATAGTCAAGTCCATGACCAAAAGTCCAGTCGAAAAACAAAAAACAAAAAAATATATATAAAATTGGTATGCCTATTCAAAGGTCATAAAATTATAAATGTAGACTGCTCCCTCGAAGGACAACTGCATAATTACTATAATAAATACACTGCTCCCTTGAAGGACAGCTATTCAAAGACATTTAAACATACAAAGCAAAATATAGACCACTCCCTCAAAGGATGGCTATACCTAAATCTTGCTACAAATAGCACTATCTCAGAAGCTTCCTGCATCGATCAACTTCACAACATGACCACAAAGTAAGACAACATCCCCACGTAGACTTCCCGAATTGATCAGTCTACCAAAAAAAAAAATTTTGACTGACAAACTATAAAGTCATGGACTTGTCTATAGTCGTTCTCAGGGTCACCTATAAAAGGGGCAAAGTTGTTCCTGTCAAAAAGGGGATCCCCCATCCTTACATATCACATAATCACACCTATCACCCCAACATACTCAAGGGATTTCGGGCTCACTTAATGTCAAGTGCTTCGAGTACTTCTCTAATACAACCAATGGTCAATGTTGTAATGCATGAATGCTGATTTTATTTACAAAAACCCTTATCTATGCCATCATTATGGTCCTTGTCAATGAAAGAGCAATGCGCCTTTCACTTCTTACATCTTGGTCACATACAATCCAACCAAATCATATCTCAAATCCAACCAAAACCCAACCAAACCAAACCAAACATTTTCAGACCACCAACATGACATAGTCCATTTCACATAGTTTGTATGGAAAATAATACACATGGAAACTATCGACTAGACACAATTTATGTTAAGCATAAACCATTACTTTCTAAAGCATAAACAACCTCAATTCATTTTTAGTATACACCATTACTAATACGGAAAGTTGCTAGGGATGAAAGACCACTCAACTGATGTTACAGAATACACCATCACATAATATGGAAAAGGCTGTAACATCATCATACGCTCATCATTTATATCAGGACCAAACCAACCTATCAACCAGTCTGAACTACATTGGTCTGAGGCCCTTCCAACAAGGGCTATGTAGGCAGTACTCAGTTGACATGACATCTTCTAAGGTTAGCTTGGCCACATCCATTTGTTCATCTACCTGATGGACAAACCATATTATCTTTAACCATGACCCAAACCAACTTATCAACCATTTTGACTCTTCACCTGAACTACATTCATCTGAGGCCCTTCCCACAAGGACTATGTAGGTAGCACTCAGATGACATGACATCTTCTAGAGTTAGCTCGACCACATTCATTTATTCATATATCTTGATGGACAAACCATATTGTCTTTTAACCATAGTCCAAAACCAATCATCAACCATTTTGATTCAACCAGCCTGAACTACATTGGTCTGAGGCCCTTCCCACATGGGCTATGTAGGTAGCACTCAGATGACATGATGTCTTATGGGGTTAGCTCAGCCACATCTGTTTGTTTGTCTATCTGATGGACAAACCGAACCCTTCATCATTTCACCATGACCAAAACCAATCATCAACCATTTTGACTCTTCATCTAAACTACATTGGCCTGAGGCCCTTAACACAAGGGCTATGTAGGCAGCACTCAAATGACATGACATTTTTTGGGGTTAGCTTTGCCATATCTATTTGTTCATCTATCTAATGGATAAACCATTTCAACCTTTAAGCATGACTCAACCTCATCTAACCCCATCCATAACCGACCCTCTTCCTCCCTTTTTAGGGAGAACTACATTGGCCTGAGGCCCTTCAAATAAGGGCTATTTAGGTAGCACTCAGATGACATGACATCTTCTGGGGTTAGCTCGACCACATCCATTTGTTCATCTCTCTGATGGATGAACCATATTACCTTCATCATAACCAAAACCAATCATCAACTACTTGGACTCTTTGCCTGAACTACATTGGTCTGAGGCCCTTCTAATAGGGGCTATGTAGGCAACACTCAGATGACATGATGGCTTTTGGGGTTAGCTCAGCCACATCTGTTTGTTCATCTACCTGATGGATAAACCATTTTCCCTTTGACCACGACTCAACCTAGTCCAACCCAGTCCATAACTGACCCTCTTCCTCCCTTCTAGGGAGAACTACATTGGCCTAAGGCCCTTCTAACAAGGGCTATGTAGGCAACACTTAGTTGACATGGGGTCTTCTGAGGTTAGCTCAGCCATTCCTTCATCCATCCATCTAATGGACCAACTATCTATCTCGACTTGACTCTACCAATGACCATGGAGATCATGACTATCTCCTCCGACCATGACCACTTTCGAGACAACTTTGCCTTAGTTATTTTGATTGTTTATAGGCTACTTCATGAATAGTTAGCCAAATTGTCTACACATCACATTATTACCCTCATAAGTATTAGATCAAAAGCAGGTTGATCCCCACTACTTGTGACATTTTCATGTTTTCCAAGAGCACTTCCTGAGCCCAGGATACGTGGAACACAATGACCATTGGAGCTATAGCTTGGATCGAATAACCCAATCAGCTATGACTAAATGTTGGGGACCGGTTATTTCAATTTTAGCACTCCTCGACCTTGACATGTGACAATTTGACCTGACCATCTCATGAAGTGGTATGCACGCAATCTCAACTATTGTAGCGTTCACACTCTAACTTCACCATATCCATCCACTATCTATCAAATCGACACCCGATTCCAGGTTCCCTTCCCTCAACTCTTACTTTGAGGGGGAATACCTCATCCCATAATCAGGGCAATCAACTCTTATTTTTGTCTTGCAGTTCATCAAAATAACCAACAACACAAAAACAACCTTATCCCATACCTGGGGCAATTTACTCCTATTTTTGTCTTGCAGTTCATCCAGAATAACCAACAAGACAAAAAGGGGCAAATGTAGACACCAAAATCATGTCTACTCCTTGGTCGACTCCCCCTTGATCCCCTTGGTTTACTTCTAAACATTCCTAACCCACACAATTATTAATTTAAAATAAATTAACTATTTTAAATTAATAACACCCTTGACACTTCACCCGTGATTCCTCACCCCACCTTGGATACCTCTCCTTGGATGCCTCCCATCACCCTATGACCAATTTATGACCTATTTCAACCCTCTTGTGCTTAGCTAATACACCTTCGACCATTTTCCCATGACCAATTGACCCTGGCAGTTGGAAGAATGGGTAAAAGGCTAATTTTAGCCCTTTTTCCCATCTTCTAGTCATCAACGCCGGTTACTAGTCAGATGACGTTGACAGAATCACCGATGTCAATCTCTTAAAATAGACCTAAAGGCAAATTCTCTCCCCCTGAGATGTTGAATCAGTCAATCACAGATTGCAAATTTTATCTCAGACTCTCTTCCTCTCTCAGCTCTCAAACCTAGACATCAATAGGGACTCTTTGAGATCATTCATTAGACTTCAACTAAACTCTCTTTTAGCTATAGACACAACAGGGACAAGCATTTCAAACACCTCTGGCTCTGCTCCAAGCAAGAGATAAGTATTCATCTTTTATGTCATTTCAGTATCTTAGAATGTATTTGTAATTAGTTTCTTCTTACTCCTTCTAAGCACCCTCAACCAGACCTAGCTTTCAACCAAACCAGACCTGACTCTCTTCCCAGAGAGGCTGAGAGGCCTTTCTCCTACCCTTAACCCTTTTTTGACAACATATCCCCTACCTTTGTCCCTCCTAAAGACCCTGTCTACTGTCTTACCACACTACACAGACCCAGACTCCTTTTAGACCCGTTTGTCGACTAAAAACTTGTCTAAAATTTATCCAAAGCCTCATTGCCCCAATCGATGCTAGCCACCAGGCCCATTGCCCCCAGTGACATTGGTAGACTAACTGACGCTGGTGCCCTCTGATCAATTAATGCTGGTAGACCAACCGACATCAGTGACTGTGGCAGACTGATAGCAGACAATAGGTACGCATTATCTGATTTCCTCTTTACTAGTCATTTGTCATTTCTTTATTTCTAACACTTTTACTTATTACTAGTGGACTGTCATCCCACTAGGAAGTCTTTGCACTTCTGGGACTGAGCTTCTACTTGGCAGTCCACCTTACATCTATCTAACAATCTCTTTGTTTAAGTCTTTCTCTCTACAGGTGTCATCATCCACAGCCAAAGAGGAGTCCCTTCAATCTTATGGATAATGGTGCAAAAATTTCATCTAGGTATGTACAAATCCCTGACCATTACTTCTTAGTTTCTTATTCCTTTTGAATGTGAAAAGCGAAAATAGTTTGAAATAGAAAGAAATGATCTTGACTTAGTTCAAGAAAACCTTACAAATTCTTTACAAAGCCTATTATCCTTCTGTTTATAGTCCAAAAAATAGATAGTTCAAGGTTTTACTAGATAATTAATGACAAAACTATTACTATTGATGACAAAATCATGGTTACTAGGTCAAAGTCAGTGATCCCAAAGTTGTGACTTTATAGATGATGGACAAATGGTCAAGGTTTTATTAAAAATCCTCTTCATACAACTAGAGACCAAAATACCCTTCCCAAATAGTAGATACAAACTAATACGAGTTTATAAGAAGTTTTATTGTCAATAAATAGTAAGAGGTCTAAGGTAAATTTAATTTACACAAAGCCATAACTTTTCCAATCAAAACCACTATTACTAGTGCAAATTTGTGATTTTCAAAGTTATAATTTTATTTCTTTTGTACCAATGACTAAGTATCAGATTGACACCTTATTTTCCATACACATATATAAATATAAATAGATAATAAACTACCCATATAAGGGGGTTAGCAAAGATAGGTTACAAATTTACCCCTAACCACTATCTTTCACAAAGTTGTGATTGTAACTGACAAAGTCATGACTACCAGGACAAAATTGTAACTTACAAAGCTGTACTTTTGTCAAAAAACAAAAACCTATAAAAACCTTAATTTTCAGTGGTTATTCAATAAAATCACTACTAGGTCAACAACAATGCAACTACAATATCTTTAATATTAGTGCAAAACTACTATTTTCCTATAAATGACAAAATTCTAAAAATTAGCCTTTAATTGATGTCTAGTTTGTCCAAAAAGTATTAAAATCACATATATAAAGTTTATAAGGTTAGTTAAGGGAGTAATACCCCACCATGGTTGCCAAAATGTAGAGTGAAACTTGATTTATATGGATTAAATTATACAACTGAATTACCCAAACATCAAACTAATAGGTAAAGTCTAGAGCCATTAGAACAATAATGCAATAAATAAATTCAAAAATTCAAACAATAATTACAATCCTAGAGCTAAGTGATAAAAAAAATTATTAAATAACTTAAAACAAGATGATTGGGATTACCTTTGACTCTTAAATTTGGCATGATGTTGCTTGATCAAAGATACATGATGATGGATTGATTTGGCATGGAGATAGGATGATAATTCTTATTATTCTTCCATGAATGAATGTATTTATTTATATAGAAGAGGGAGGGAAATATAAATGGTGGAGATTCAAAGTTGGTTTGAGGAGATCAAGGGTGGAGGATTAAAAGGGATTTAAAATTCCTTAGAAGCCTCTATATTTTAAGGCTTATAGAGAGGAGGGGTGAGAATAGAGAGGATTATAGAATCCTCTAATTATATAATCCTCTTAGGGATTAATTAGGCTTCATTATGGATTAGATAGGTATTTAGTAGTTTATTAGGGACTAGGGGTGTAGGAGAGTGTATGACTAGGCTATTGTAGGTGGGTATGTGGGTCATGGGAAAGTTAAATTCCCAAATAATTAGTAAGTAGGATTAAGATGGGATAATGAGGATTTAGGATAAATTAATAATTAAGTGGGATAAAATAAGGTTAATAGATGATGGATACTGAAAGGAGGATATTAGATAAATGATTAGGAAGGGGGGATATTAGAACAAGATTAATTAGAATAAATGAGATAAATAGAATTAATATCGACTAATAGGAATATTAGTGACATTAAATGGAGTGAATTCAGATGCATACACTCATAATCCTCTATTGAGTTGAGATGCCTAGAAAAATTCCCAAAACATTTCAAAAACCTAAGCATTTGAATTTTTTATTACAATCTCCTAGAGATATATAAATCCCCAAAATCCAAAAAGAATTATCTTGTCTTAAACCTAATCACTAATATTTGATTTTCCCACCTCACAACTTATATCCTTATTTAGGGGAACCATTCATTTCACACTTTTAGGCCAAGTTCACATATTTCACCCTATTGGGGTAAACCAAAGTGTGCAACTTATACCTAGATATCTTATTCTCGCATGTCATTCCCTTGAATATAGACTTACTTGGTGTCACCATCCATTTATCATTCTATTGAGATTTCACGCATAGGTATTAGTTTGGTTAATGATAGGATTCTTTCTATTTCTTTTATTTTCCAACTTTGTGTGTGTGTTTTTGCTTAGTTATTTGTTTGTTTAGTTAGTTATTTGTTTTTTTGTTTACCTATTTTTTTGATTTCATTATTGTGCCTTAACTCAGTTTATATGTGTTCATTAGATGATTCCTTGTATAGTATACTTGATTCCATGCATATTCATGCATCAACATTTCCGTCATTATTTTATCATTGGTGTGTTGTTTTTAATTACCTATTAGATTATGAGTTAGTCCTTATGCACATTATGATCAGTTCATCATGATGTTTTATATCATGATGCATATCGTAAATGCTACAACAAAAATTAGGTCAATGGACCTATTGATCAATGCATTGGGTAGAACTTATCTGAGATCATAACTTGGAATATCATAAATGTAAACCAAATTCAAAGTAATTAAATCACAAATGACTAGTAATCCATGTTAGTTAGTATGTGTGTCTCCATACTAATAAGTAGCCCAAATTCATACCTATCCTCTTTACTAGTTCACCATAAATATGTGATTATGGTTTCATTAAATGAGCTTCTTTGTCCACATTATGGTAAATTGATAGCTATTCCCTACTCCTTGATCAAGTTAACCCATTGACCATACTAGTTGTATTAATGCTAATGAGGATGAGTATCTCCACATTGGTAGGTACAACATAATCATCTCTATTGATCAATTATTATTATTCTATACCATTACTCATTATATTTTCTCCCACTTATGGGTGAACTACATTATCCTGAGGTCCATTTGGACTATGTAGGTATCAGTTGGGTACATGATATATCTCAAGTCAACTCAACCATCATTATTATTCCAATTTTTTCTTTCATCACTTTGTGTAACCTCATGTGCTTGGTTATTTGTGGGTTCTTTAGTCTTTGAAAATTCATTAGACCATGACACCTATATTTTCACCTATTCATATTTAGTCTATGTGATAGGTTATAACCTTGAGTGATTCTTACCAATTCATCTTACTAGGGCACAACCAATTTATCATAATCAAATCTACCCTACTGGGGCAAAATAATTATTCAATTCAAGTCATCAAAATTATTATAACCACCTTTGGGAAAATCATTATTTCAACCCATCTTCCCTATTGGGGCACATACCTATGCCACTAACTATAACCACCTTTATGCAAATTAGTGTCTTAATTTTTTTTATTGATTATAACTACCTTTGGACAAATTAGAATTTTAATCAATGCATTCAAGCATTAGCTCAATTATATTAATCTCATCCATGGGTTAATTTATTTATTATTCTTGATTATTTTCAAGGGATCATTTATCAATCATATATGTCAACCACTTCCTCGAGGAGAAATCATAGTCTTCTCAAACTATTTATGGAGCATCATTCCTCAATCATTCTCTTTTTTTTCTTCTTAACTGCTTTTTCATTCTTTGAAAAGATGTTACTAAGCATGTGTCCCTTAATACCTTCTCATATAGGGGTAAATTATAGACACTCATTTTTGGGCACATTCATGTCTAAACTAAGATTCAGATCAATTTCTAGAAAATGATGCAATTTACACCTATAAATCACTTGGATTGCCCAAGTTCATCTATGTAAGGTATTTAACTACCTAGAAACATGTTAAGGCTTACTTATCTAGGGTATGACCCTGTATGAGCTAATAACATATATTATATTCAACCATAGTCAAATTATGATGTAGAAAATTGACATTCTTGATCTCTTGATCTATTATTGCAAAATATTTAAAATAATTTCCAAAATCCAAAAACCCTAAGAAAGATTAATTAAAAATAAAATATCAATAAGCTTTATTAAGTAAAATTTACAATTTAAATTAGTTAATTACATTTATCTAAAAAAAGGATTTTTTAAAAAAATATTAGGTCAAAGGTAAGGGAACTAATAAAATGTTTTATTAATTCCTAAAATTAAATAAAAGGTGAGTCACAACCTCATAAATATCTTATATGATTTTTTAAGCCTTCATATTTACTTTAACCCAACCCAGGGTTAACCTAACTCAACCTAGGTTATCTTAGGACCGACTAAATTTAGAACTAAAACCTAACCTCCCTAGGGTAGGAGTTAGTTTTGAGACTTATAAATACAATTTACCTCACTCTACCCAAACAAGACTTTATGTGTAAGGCTATTCTACAAGAATTACTTCAAAAAGCCATCAAAGTAATGTTATAATGCCAAATTGATATCAAGCTTCACACCAATCCAAGCCAAGCAAATTAAAGCCACATTTGGCCATTGAAGAAGTGATACCAAGATTTAGAAAGCATTGATCAAAGTCTCTAATTCCATAGACTAAGAAAAAAAATTCTATGCCAATAAGTGGACACTAATTTTGACAAGAGAGGTAAAATTATTGTATATTTTTATCTCTTATTTGTAGTTTTATTCATTGTGCTATGCTTCCCCTAGTACTTAGGCAAGAGTAGTTTAGATTTATTGCATTATTATACTTGAATTTTATTGAGATTCACTAATAAGGAATTAAAAACCTTTGGTTACTCTTCAAATTCCTAAGATATAGTGATAATGTGTGTAAATTGCACATCCCAAGGTATTAGAAGTGATGGATTTCAAATTAGAGGTTCTAAAAGTGGAAATGTCTATTAGAGGTAAATAAACTATCTCTTAACTACATAAAAGTTGTATTTTAGGATTGATCATTAAATCCTATACCATGATTTCATAGATGATTTTTAATTCAAAGGATTTTGGGTGAAAGTATAAGACTTTAATAGGTATTTGATGGTTATTTCTATTTATGGATACAACTTATAATTTTTGTTTTATGCCTATCCATAGTTTGCCTAAAAACAACAATTTTTACTTATATGGAAATGTCATCTTAAGGCCATAACAGGTGCTCCATATCCTAATCAGGCATACTAAGATCCTAATAATGTGGTCCTAGAGCTTAATCACCACCCCCACTATGGTTGTAATGTTAGGTTTTAGTCACAAAACCCCAACAATAGATATCTCCATCTGTAGTTTACATCCTACATATAGGGAAATATCATATTAAGGCTAGAACAGGTGCTTTGTCTCTTAAATAGGCATACTAGATGCCAAGAATGCAGTCTTATGGTTGAATCACCACCCTCAATATGGTCACAATGCTAATTTTTAGTTGTAAGGCCCTAAAGATAGAGATCTCCAACTATGGCTTGAATCTTGACAATATTTCTTGTCAATATTATTTAAGGATATAATTGTTACAAAAAGGTTATTCACATGGATTTCAAGGTTATCTCAATGGGGATATTTGTAAATTATACCTCTTCTATTAAATTTATCCAAATTGGGAAGAGATTTCACCAATTGAAAATTTATAAATAAGACATTTTGTAATTAAAATCATATTTTAGGGTTTCTCATAAAACATAGAATCCCAAGAGATTCTTAAAGTGATAGTTCATTTCAAACATAATAAATTAATTTTTAACATAACGTATTAAGTACAACACTAGAATTGGGACTCGATCTATCACAAGCTTAATAAGATAGAATCCTCCATCTAAAATCTTTAAATAAACTTCAAAAAGAGGCACTCTATCACACTAAAGTTGTGTAACAAAAAAGAATTAAATGGCATGATAAACACATCAAAACTTGATCATTCCATCTAGGAGATTAGGATTTACTTCTTTACTCCAAATACATAGATCATAAATATTTTTGATAATAGAGTTGTTAAGTTTTATACTATTGACCTTGTACACTTTTGTTTACTAGTTAATGGTCATCAACTCAAATTATACAAGCCTTTTTCTAAGGAAACTTTCACTCATTGGCTTCTTGATGAACATCAATTGTCTCTCTCTCTTAACATAATTATGCCATTGTTCCTACAATAGAAGGGTATTTCTTTGAACTATTCTTCACCACTTAATAAGAATAAACTAGGTTCTTGCATCCAATATCATCAAGCTACAAGATTAAGGGTATTTCTTTTAACCCTTACTCACATCTTTATTTTATAATAATTTCTATGGTTTTTAAAAGATTAATTCCTATTTCTACAAGATTAATTCATATTAATATAAGATCAATTTTTGTTGTTGTAGGATATAAATTGGTGTCCTTTAACATACCCTAGCCTCCTAAAAACTACTATAGAATGTTTCAAAGTCTATTTTTCACATATTCTACCATATTGATAGAAGGATTTGTGTAGAAAATGAATATCACTTTCCAAAATTCTCACCTCAATGAAGGATGATATGTACATCTATGGGTCCAACTATTACTAGTTCCTATAAGACTATATACATGTTTCTCCTCGAGGTTGGTGGATGGATAAGCCAATTATTGTGTCACTCCTGCACCTTTTGCATTTAAACTCCTTGGGATATCTATATTGCTTCATACATGATATATACACTCCATTAGACTATATAAATACAACATCCATCTTCATCAACCACTTGAATTCACCTTCCAATGGTCACCGCCATCCTTTATGGTCATCAATCGTCTACATAAACTACCACTTCAACCATATATGTCATGTTTAACCACCATTTGCTCAATCCATAGTGTCATGATGACATCATACATATTTTCTCTTGATAAACCTAAATACTCAAGTAATAACTAATCATGATGACTAAGGTATTCATTTTACTTTTTTCAAGCATCTATTTTAATTATTCTTTTTATATAGTAATTATTCTATCATATTGATTTAGTCGAGTACCTATTTCTACGGGAACCCCCCTAATAATATTTTTAAATTATCTTTTCCATTAAAAATCTGATTAATCCTTTCTCCCTCCAAATATCCCATTTCCATTTATCCCATCTAACCTATCACACATGCCATGATCTTAAATCACTTGAGGATAAGTGAACTGATAAATGGGGGGATAATTTCCATAATGATGAAGTTAATTTTACATAGTAACCTTATGCTATGAGATGTGAGTATTAAATGCATAAAAAGTCAATAATTGATCATAATGGTCTTAAAACCTTAAATTATCCTTTTTTCATATTTCTAATCCAATAACCTATATTGACACTTTCACTTGCTCAAATTTCTAATTCAACAACTCACTCCTACTAAGATTTAGTAGTTATGGAAGGCAACTATGTGAGATATGAACTAGTAAACCTCACACCTCTAATAGAGTAGATAGATATCACAATAATAATAATAATAATAATAATAATAATAATAATAATAATAATAATAATAATAATAATAATAATAATAATAATAATAATAATAATAATAATAATAATAATAATAATAATAATAATAATAATAATAATAAATGTAAGATGTATGGGGTATTTTAAAAATCTAATCAGCTATAACCAGAGAATAGTCAAAGAATTTTTTAGTTCACAAGATAATGATATGGCTATTATAAATGGCATGCAAATTAAGATAATTGAGACACTTATTATCAGTGTGATTAGGTTACCCCATAGTGGAGACTTGTGGAAGGATAAGTTTTATGTAAAGTTTGAAATACAAATAATGTGTGAAGGAATGAATTCTTAAGGACATCCAAATAAGGGACTAGTTGCCTATCATTACCATAGGTATGGGCTAGAGTAGTTATTTTCATTATGAGATAATTCATATTTGAGGGTAGACATTACATGTTGTATGGAACCCACTTCAAATATTTGAATCACTTGAGGCATGGAATTAGAATAAATGTGCCAAATTTTTTGTTGAATATAATAACGAAAATGGTTGTATAAAATCAAAAGGGTAATCCAAAACTACTTACCCATCACTACTTAATTCAATTAATTATCCAAGATTACATAAATAGAAAAAGACCCAACTTATGTTGGGAAGGATTTATCCAATTTATTAAAATAGTAGAAAGTGAATATGAAGAAGAGGGTAATGGTGAAATATAGGAAGAAATGGAAGAAAAATTAGAGGCTGAATAGGAGATTGAAGAAGAACAAAGAGAATATATACCTCCAGAAGTAGATATAGATATGTCCCTTACATAATAAACTACAATTACATAAGAACTTGAAACCACATAAGAACCTAGAGTCACACAAGAACATGTAGAATAATCTTCAATAGGTAAGGTATAAATAAGGATGAAGATACAAATGATCCTTCAATTTTCTTCATTATATGAGTTAGAGGGAAAAGTTCCTCCAAAACCTAGAATTCATAAGAGAGACAAAAAACCACAAGTCTACATAAGGAAATATCATAGGTTGAGAGGAAAATTGTGGAAGAAACAAAAATACAAAACTCCTTATATAATTCATATAAATGAAGGTTCCTTTGATGAGGAAGTTGAATAAACTAATCTTCTATCATCTAAAAGTGAAGAAATTTATGCCTCCTATGGTTTAGAATATATAGAGATGAATGACAAGGAGAAATCAACTAAATAATAATGAAATTCGACTGACAAAAAATAAAAATTGGATGGAAATAATAAGGAAGAACATATAGCTTATGAAGATATGGGAGAATAATAGGATGGATCAAATTAGAAAATATAGGCACAATATGAGGATGTAGTATAAGAAGAGCCTGTAGTGTCCTTGTATCAATAATTCACAACTCTATAGAAAATATTACAAGAAATAGAGTTGTAAAAAATTAAGTTGAATGTGAAGTAAAGCCATGGATTGGGTACATTAATATAAATAGCATCAAACCTAAAAGACCCAATTGCTACAATTGAATCCCAACATACAACACCTGAATAGTCAACACTAGTGGTTCATGCCCAACTTACAACCAAAGAATTTTCCTCCACGACCATTAAAACTAAAATTTATAGTTCACCATTCACTCTTTACACTCACATGAGCCAATATATATATTAATGGGTTGAACATTATAAGAAATTAAATAAATAAAATGTTGCATTATAGAATAAATCTCAAGTTGATGAGGAACAAATTATTAAGTTGAAAGATAAAATAGAGGAAATGGATAATCTAACAGAGAATATTGTTAATTATTGGCCTTCTACTAAGTTATACTCCATATATATAGAGGAATAATGGCTCACATTCTAGTTCACAAGGATCTATTGTGATCTTCCATGTTAAGTATTATACCCTAGAGATTTATTTAATATGTATAATAATATCCCAATAGAGGCATAAGTCCAATTATGTGGATTTTGTATCTATAATTACATTCTATCTCATGACCTAGATTGGAACCCCAACTTGTATATAGGGGATGTATCATTAAAATCATTGTCCTCATATATGGCCAAGGAATGTCGAACAACCAATAAATGATAGATTACAAGTAAAAGGAAAAAGAAACTACCTTAATAACTATAGTGGAATCTATACTTTTAGAAGACATAATTCATGAATGGGTTAACCTAATGAATAAAATAGAATTATCTTCTTGGTTTGTAGAATAACATTTGAAATCTCATAAATTTTACTCTGGGATAAGGAATTCTATAGGTGTAGACACACACAAATCTTACATAGCCATGTCGAGAGAAATCACCATAGAATTAAATAAAATGGATCCATACCCACCTTTTAATCTAATAATAGCTTTTGACAGGGTCATACATATATCAATATTACTAAAATGAAAGTGTATGTGTAATAATTTAAATTTTTTATCAATTACTAATGCTCTCTATCTTATAGGAACCCATAAAGTCTCAATCTCTCTGAGTACACACCTTAAGGGGTGCATCAAGAAAGGGGCAAGTATACCATTGGTGCTTCACAAGATCATTGTCCCTTTTACCACTTTTTATCTACACACTTATATCCTAAAAGACATTACCCTAATATTGATCTTCTCTTTTGAACACTCCTCCAGTCATTTACCACCTTCAATACCCATTTTCCTAATGTAAAACCTATTTTTATAATTTACATGACTATGTCAACTGAGTCAATCTTGTACTCTTATTGGCAAAAATTATTTATGGATGTCAGCGCTTGGCCGACCTAGATGGTCACCTAGTGAGGTTTTTATCATTAATGATACTAGGTTGATTGGGTCAACCCTGTCAACAAAAACTTTTATAAGAATTTAGGGTTAAATCCACCTATAAAAACATAATTTTTTCACCATTATTTAGAGAAGAGAAGAATAATTAAGAGCTATTGTGCATATGCTTATCCACCATTCTACTTGATGAGCAAGTTTAAGGTTTAATTATTTTTTGGAGATATGGATCTTATCTTGTGGAGAAGTCTTTTAAATGTATTTATAGATTGTGTATCCTAGAATTGATTTATCCTTATCATCCTTACATACCACAATAAGCTCTTGAAAAGCACCTTGGCCAAGGAAGAGATTGAGGCTCAATAGGTTTATCTTTGAAGGTAAATATCCCTAACTTTGTTCCTCTTTTGTAAAAGTAGATAGATATGCATTTATGCTTATCTTCCATGCATTATGATTATGTATACATTGATGTGAGTATATGAATTCTATGCAAGTTTACTTTTGTTTTTTCTTACCCTGACTTTGTGCCACATTCTTTGGTCATCACTAGATTAAATTTATTTTCTTTACTTATTATTCATATAGTGAATATGAAAACATAGAACTTAATTAAGGTTATTGCTTGATTTTTCCTGACTAGAGGCTTTAGAAACCTCCCTAGTGATATTATTTATGATAAGATATCCCCTAATTGGGTCTATCAAATTTGTATTGGTCATGTTCTCAATTATATAATGTAACCCTATTTAGAAGTGTAAGTAGGATCTATCTTCTCTAATCTAGGATTTTTTTGTGGATCTGATGCATTTCTTATTGCATACATTTTGGTGAACCCGACATGAATGTAACCCTTTCAGGGTTTTTTTTCATATTTTTCATTTCTTTCGTTTTATTTTTTATTTTTCTATATTTAAAATAATAGGTCAAACAAGTCAATATAGTTTAAAAATTGTGTGCATATGTTTAACACAGAATCACATCAAAATGACTTTATTATTTCTATGTAAGTCTTCATCAAATACAAGTTATTAGATTAAATAGGTTGACATAATACTCTTATTTACTTACAAACAATAGACTATATCAAAATAGTTGATTTAGTCTCTTATTTAGCTATAGAACATTAAACTAGGCCATTCATATCAACTTAGTATTACAATCAACTTCTAGATATTAAACCAAGTTGACCAAGCTAATATAGTCATCTTAAATTGGCTTTAGTCAATAAGGAATTATAGAACTAGGTTGACCTAGTTGACATAATTGGTAGAAATTGTAAGAAGCTTTAAAGGCACTTCAAAAAAAAATTCATAGTCCTTAGCATCTTCCAACACACTAAGGTTCCTTTCTTTCTCTCTCTTTCAATTTAGTTCTTCCTTATAGTTCTATTTTGCAAAATTTGGAGTCTTCAAAATTATAATCATATAATAAACTAGGTTGATCAATTGACCTAGTTCTATATTTTATCTTTTGTCTAAAAGAATAGGTTGACCTAGTTGACTTAGTCCTTAAGGATGCTTGCTTCTGCATTACAATAGTGACCCTATTGACTCTATTCTAAAATGTTTGCATATACTATCATCTGAATCAAATCTATACTATGTTTATATTATGAATTATCAACTATATGCTAGTAATTAATCCATCTTTCACTTTTAGTTGTTTTCATGATTAGAGTAGTTCAAATAGTATAATAAGGTGGTTTTTAAATATATTATTTAGTTGCACTATATTCTCTTTCTTTATTACACTACCAAATCACATAATTTTAAAATGCATTTAAACATTTATCTACCCAATGCCAACCTACATGGATTTCATCACCAAGAGGGCAGCCAAATTGGCATTTTGGCCAAGAATAAATGCATGATTAATGGTATATATTGGAAAATCACCTGACACCCTTATCATTGTGGGATTGTGAAGTTAAGGGGTATGCCCAAATAACAAGCCAGTACCATTGCTAATATAGATCCCTTTCAGCCTAGACATCTTGAAACCATCCGTAGATTGATTTTTAGTTCCCTAATTTCAGCCAACTATCCTATCACACTTAAAATAACAATTTATAATAATCTAAAAACATTCAGGATGACCACTTAGCATTTATTTTTTAGTTCATTACTTTCTCTTTGTTCATTGTATGTTGTATTGCAAAAAAAAACATTGACCAATGTCGGTGAAAGGTTTTGTGTTGTGTACCTCAATTGGATCATTATTATTGACCTAATTGATTATGTGTTTAATATTTTTTCAACTAAATTGTGTAAAAATCATATTTTCAATACACTTATTCTATTTGACATAGTCTCTTACAGACTATCTCTTTCTCTATCTATAGTACTAAGTTAGCCTGGTCAACCTAGTACTCATTTCTTCCTCTCAATTTACATTAATGAGTCAACCTAGTTGAGTATATATCCTTAGTAGGATGTCCTTTGTCTGATGTTATAGAAACAAGTCAACCTAGTTTACTTTATATCCTTATTGGCTTAGTTTTAATACCCTATTTTAAATACTAGGTCATCTTAGTTGACTTTGTCCTCTTATCTGCATCTTTTATGTCCTTGCTTTGCATCAACTTTATTTTCCATAATTTATCTCCTTCATCTTGAAATTACTATTTAAAGACAACACTAAGTTGAATTCAAAAAATATGATGAGTCTTACCAACCCTAATAGGTTCTCCCATAAGCAGATTATGGCTCCTATCCTAGATGAAAGTAATGTGCATATAGCCACTTGTACTACAAACTATGGGACCCCTCCTTATTCTTATTCACTTCATAATCCTATTTTATCACTTGAAGACCAACCCAAATTAGAGTATAAAAAAAAATTATCTTCTTTATTAATGAGTTTCCTCAACATCAAGGAAAGGATCCTTATACTATTTACCATCTCATGATAAGTGGTCAAGTTGAGGAACCCCATTCAAATTCTCCCACATTCTCACATGGATTTAGGGATATTGGATTCTTTTCTTCTCAGCCTCTTCCATATTTTTTTACCCATTTTCATACCATGGCTTCTTCCTCTTTGATTTCATCTACCTCCATGCCTAGTATCTCTACTAACATGGTATGTTCCATATCTAGTGGGCCTCTTCGAAGACTGAGTCTTCTCAAATATTCCACAAGTGCATCATTTGATACCCATGGTAATTATGGATCTATTTTTTCTTCTTATCATGCTTATACTATTTCATATTTTTTCACACAATAAAATTATGCCACTAGTGCCTCACTTACTAACAGTTCTTCTCAAGCTCCTACTAACACCCATAGTGGTACTATTGACCAAATTTGACCTTGTATGTCAACTTATGGAACCTATAGGTAAGAAATTGAGTTTTATGTGGTTTTTTGGGTATAATATTATGTTATAGGATGTATTTTATGTATTTTGATGTTATTACATATCATATTAGCCTTGGTCAATTGGTCTTTTAGTCCATTTATCATTCTGAGTCATTTTGGGTCATAAATAGAGCATTTAATAGGTTGTATAGCCTCCTCAGTAAATGTGAAGATTATAATAGATGATGTCACATCCCATGTTTCTTAATAGGTCTTAATCAAATGTCATAACTAAAAAGTGGTAGGCTCTTTAGTTTTTTTTAAAAAAGGAGAGTTTGGCACTTGTATGGCCCATAGGGAAGTGTGCCACATGACAAAAGGCCATTTAAAACATTTTAATCTTGATAAAACTCATCTCAAAAATTTAAATTCTATGTAAGTTCCATTTTTAATCCAAAACTGTTATGATCCTTCTTTGCCTTTCTAGACATATACAAGTGACTAGTAGGTTTGTGCTTAGTATGGACAACTAAAGAGGTTTCAAGTCAAATTATTTTTATTGGTTATAGTAAACTCAGATATATTCATTTAAATAATAATATTTTGAATAATTATGGTTTTTTATTTATGAACCATCCTCATGAAGTTGACTATGTTTATTTGCTTATTGTTTCATGCACCCTATAGGTTTTGCTCCATTTTTGGCAAGTCCATACAAACCAATTGGTGATATTGAATTTATACGATGTGTGATATCTTTTAAAATTATATCCATATTTAGTTTCACATTTCATGGTTTTTTGATGGAAAAGTTATCTCATGTTTTAGGAAGGTGTCAATATGTATAGTTTTAGTGAGTTTTCTTTTTTATAAACTGTGTTTCTCTTCATAGGTCTCATAGGAATGTGATGTGATTTTTCATAGGTTTCAAGGCTATCATTATCAATTTAAATTAATTTTTAATCTCATAACACCATGTTATAGGTAACTTAAAATCTTGTCATTCCTCATAGTCAACTCTTTACTCAATTTCACTTGTAGTCACATGTTTAGAGCTTATCTAACTTGTTCATGGAGCTGTAAAGATGGTGTATAAGCTAAGTAAGGTTTTTAGAGTGAGGAAAATAATTTTAATTTTTTTGAAAAGGCCCAAGATACATTAAAACCTATAAATCATGGTCACTACCCATCTCACCAATCTTATGTGTCTACTTGCATACAAATCCATCTTCACCTAGAGGGGTTTCTTTGAAGACATCATGTTATGATGAGAGCCTTAGTGGTTATTTAAATCTATTTGAGGTGTTAAGAGTGTATTTTGAGGTTTTAAATGGATATACAATCCATTAAAAGCAAATCATAATTCATTATCCATATTTGCACCTTACTGCCTATATACAGTGACTTAACCACCTATAAGTGGTCATTGACGGTGAGTTGAGGTGTCATATGAGGAAATTATAACATTATGAATCCTTATTTGGAGTTTTAGTATTGGTTTTGATCAGGGTAGAATTATGTATGGTGTTAAATTAGAAATTAAATACTGGAAAACATGTTTTAAGGTCAAGTGACTATATACAAATATCTTGTCCCTAAAATGAGAAAACATAGCACTTGATTCTTCTATGGATATCTTACAACATATTTAAAAAGGGTCTTAATGCCTCTAAATTACCACACTTTATAGAATCTATATAGGATATGAACTATGTCAAATATTAATTCAATAATATTGGTGGATGGTGATGGTTTGAGGGCTTAAAGGTTCCTATAAATATACTAAAAACTTGTATTAGCATTTACAACTTTTGAGTTTTAAATGGCTTTTTGACATCCTAAAAAAAATGAAACTTACCTGCATGTTTGGAATGGTAAAATTTATGGAATTATGTACAAATGGACATGAATGTTGTTAATATGGTGATAATACATATCCTTTTAAGCTCCATAAACACCTATAGGTATCCCTCCATGTAAAATGTAACCTATAGGCTGGATGTAAGGTTATATGAGGATTGAGTTTGAAAACCTTTGTAATATACTTAATTTAAAGTATGAGAATAGAAATTATAGTGAAAACATGGTTTTAATAATTTCAAGGAAGACATTAGGCATGAAATAAGGCCTAGACCATATGAACATCACCTACATGCCCCACACAATCAATTATAGTTGACTGTGAGGGGCAAAGATTAAGATTTGAAGTTTTTTGGTGTGGAGAAATCATAAATGTGAAAAAATAGGTCAAAATAGATGATAAATGACCATTAATAAATTAAATAAAGTCTTACTCAATGTCCCAATGTCAAACTACCCAAGGTCATAGTAACCTAAGGGTAAAGACACAATCAACAGATAGTGAGCGAAAGGTGATACCCTTAAAGTTGGAATTAGATGTATATGAGGTAAATATAAAAGGAAAGTGGTAAAATAAAAACAAAAACATAAATAATATATTTTATCATTATTTTAAATGTCAATATATGAATGACACCTATTGGTATAGACCCCTAAATCAAACACACTCAGAAAATGCACGCATTCTTAAGAGCTAAGAAGGAGTATGGAGGAGTATTGAAAGAGTTAAGGTATTGAATAGACATAAAATGTCTTAATAATGATATAAATTACTTAAATATGTCCCCATATCATGGAAAATAATCAAATAAAGGAATATAAACCTAAAGCAAATAGTCTACACCAATAAACCCCACACAATCTACCTACAATAATCTATCTTAGGTCTTTAAGAGTTTAGATGGTAAAATAACCAGGGAATAAAATTTTGTAAATATTATATTTATGAATTTTATGGAACCATAAAATATTAAAATTTGTCTATGTAAATATGGGAGTGCCCTCTATTTTGTCTTAGATAAAGGACACTCCCTTTGTGCATGAAACTTGCAAGCCTAGAAAGAATGGTAGAATGGATGAACCAAGAGATTTTTAGACCTTTAAATAATATTTGGAGAGTTTTATATCATAAAAAATATAATTATAAAATAATTATGGAGGAGAATACCCAATAGGATAGTCTAAAACACCAAAGTACATAAGCAGGCATGTTGAGCAAAGTTTGGGCCTAAAGCTAGATGGAGAATCACTTCCACTCCTAGCATAAGACGATGATTCCCATGTATTGAGACATGTTTATGAGGTAAGAATAGAGGTATATATGATATTAATAAGTAGTTAATTCTATCAAAATTCCTTTTGTGCTTTGAGGCAACTCAGACTTGTTCAAGCCTAGTGCCCAAATGAGAGGTCATTTACACTTTAGTATTAGATATGCTTCCTAGCATATTGTATCATGATTATAGGGTAATTATAAGTATGATAAATCTTTCAATCTATATATAAATCATGAGAAACTTCATTTTGAGCTCAGAACTACATTAGACTTATGCAAAGTGGAGAATCAAACTCGATGGAGCAACTTTAAAAGTTCACATCTCCTTGAAGGCTTTGACTAGAGGTCAATGAATCTTGGAGGAGTTAGATAGGGAAATGAACATAATTTTTATGTAATTATTTTGAGATTTGGACATAAAAATTTAATGAAACATCACTAAAGGTCAAAATTGCTCAAAAACCCTTTCAAACCTTGGATATTGACGTGATGGAGGAAATGGATCTGGATAGCTACTCTAATAGACTAGTTTGACTAGGATGATGATTGGAACTTGTAAAAGACTCTCTTAGGATCCTCCCCACCTTTTTGGACTATATGGAATTGTATGAACATGGTACAAAATAGGTTTTTCTTGACCTTTTTAGGTGTTTTATAGGTTCTAGAAGGTTTTAAGAGGTAAAAATAACATGAAGGGAAATATAAAGACTTAATATAACTCATATATCAATTTCATGCCTTGAAAGACCATTTATGTGCCTTAATAGGAGATCTCATCTTAGCTAGTCAAAATTATCATAGTGACCAAGCTGGTGAGAAGAGTGAAAAATCTAGGTGGAAGTGATTTTAAGGTGTGTCTATTGCCTCAAATGAAATTAAGGGTCTTGAAATGTGTCATCCACTCCCTCCCACATATTTTCATGGAAAATGATTCTTTTTTGGAGGCCAAGTGTGTAGGGTACATGAAGGAAGATTTTTTTGGACTACAGAAGATGATGGATAATTCCCAAATGATTCTAAATGACCAAGCATAAAACCAATCCATGGATAAGAATGCCTAAAACCCTTCCCCTTAATTTAAATTATCATACCTATCCCTAATCAGTTTTGGTATGTTCAAATAGGTCCAAATTATGAAGGTAGTTTTCTAAGCTATAATAAGGAATTTTATGCCACTTTACAAGAGTTTCATGCCTTGTATGGATACTTGTGATTACTAACCTTGCATAGTTAATCCCACATCCTCTTCTCATGAATAATTAACTTATTATCTCATCTTGATAAGTGTCCTTGTGACCCTTGGACTTCTCTCTTCTTCTTCTTCTCTCTCTCTCTCAAGTTTTACAAAAACTAGCCATTTTAGCCACTATAACTTATGCTCCACCTAATTATAGCAAAGACATACTCAATTTCATACCATTTTGATCAATAATAATAATGATTTTCATCTCGTCCATATCTATTCATAATGTTTTTTTCTTAGATGATGGATAGTGTTTAGTGAAGAATATGGATTCCTTATCATGTTGTCTCATTCTTTCACATATTTTTAGCTTCTTCTTGTATGGCATATGAAGTGTTATAGGAAATGTCAATGTTGATTGAGATATTTTATTCACTAGTGTCATTTAAGTCCACTTGTCTAGTCTTCCTAGCCTAAACATTCATCCATAACCTCATAATTTAATATTTATGTGAGAAGACTTAGATTTTAAAAGTGTATGTTTGGTTAGTCTTTTGTTCTCCTGTGTAACATTTTGTTGATTGAAAGTCATCATTTTATTTGGTGTATCACCTCCCTTATAATATTTTGCTTTAATTTTCCTCTCTCCTTTTCCCCCCCAAATTTTATGTGTAGTAGTTATCTAATGTGGTACATCAAGGGAGATAGACCTATCTAGAGATTCACCTCATCTTTAGGCTACCCACAATGATATAGGTGTTTCAATTATGCCACTCGGATGAGGAGAGCTGAGAAATCTCCTCAATGGGTGGAAATCCAAGTGACAATAGGTACCTAAGCCACTACAACCAAGTATAATACTTCAAACAATTTTAATAATTCACCTCAAACCCATCAATTCTTATTAAAAAATCTTATTCAAATGAATTATTTCCAAGCTAACAATGCAAATCAAATGATGAAAATGCAAAATCATCTTATCCATGTTCAAACCCACCCTTAATAGATACCATGGGGCATGCATAATTAAAATGTTCCCCCACCTCCTCTTTGGGATTCTCATGGTAATATTATCCCTCAACCTCCTCTTATTAATAATATAATCCAACATCTTCAAAATGAGCCTCTTACATCTCACATTGTTAATATAGATATAGGAGGTATCACCTCTACCATTTCTTATAATGATTCAACCGATTATTCTATTCATTTAAAAACATTTTAAATCTATATAAAGGTTGGGTCAAGCTAAATAACTTTATCGCTACAAATCTATTAGCAAAAACTCTCACGGGTGATGCTTTATATTGGTACCACGAACTCAAATCTCATTTTATTACTAGTTTGGAAAATTTAGTAAATTATCTAGTCCAAGAGTTCCAAACTAGTGATCTCCTTAAGAATACGTTGGCCCATTTTATCAATTGTAAGTAAGTTGAGACAAAAAATGCACAAGCTTTCATTAAATAATGGAAGACCTTATCTAACAAATGTGAACATAATATGGTAGATGATAACCTTTTCCATCTATCTACCAATTCTCTTTTTTCCAAATTGTAATATTGGGTCTAAAATATCTCTCCATGTACTTTAGAGGAAGATATTGACCAAGATAAGCATCAATATTTCCTTATGTATCAATTTAGTCCATCTCAAAATTCTATGGGTACTCATATGTTAATCAAAAATAATAATCATCATGCTACCAATGATGGTGTCACTAATTATTATGATACCATTTATAATATTTAAGTTGTTATTCCCAACCAAACTTTGAAACAAGATTCCCCTCTTAATCACATAACCAATCCTCATTTATCTTCAGCCAACAACATCAATGTTCATAAACCTTTATCCCTATTAGAATCAAAAAAATGTCTAATAAGGCCTCTCCCATGACAACTTGATCCCACTCATCCCATGAAATCTTGGTATTATCCCAATAAATTTTATTGGTTTTATGATAGTTGGGGTCATTCTCATGAGACCTATAGGTAGCTTCATAATTTGGCTATGTATTTCCTTCTTGGCCCTAATTTTGACCATGATTCTATCATTCATCAATGCTAACAATCCTATGACATTTTATTTAAATCCCATGAAACACAAACTAAATCTTGAGATTTGAACTAGGTTAATGCTCATTTATCCATATATAAATATCTTCCAAATCACCAAGATAATCAAGACAAGGCTACCCTTTTACCAATAATGTTGATAGTCTTCTTAACCCAACTCCTAAAGATAATGTGTTCAATATGAATAATATGTGAAGGGTGGTTACTTTTATTGTTCCTCAACCTATCTACCCACCTCAATTATTTCACACATTTTGTGTTATCCAAGACTCTTCTCCAACTCACTTAAAAGAGTTGGGGTAAGAATAACTTATTATATTAACAAACCAATTCCATCACCTCCCTTGGAATACTTCTCATATCATCTCTACCATCCCTCTAGCCTCTTTACCTACCACCAATGATACTCACACTAATATCAACATTTTTTATTTTAATATATCTCAAACCAAACCTACATCAACTACCCCATCCTCCCAAGAAAATTAACAAAGATGTCTTCTAATGAGACCTTTTGCTTTTTATCATTGTAAATTCACATGTATTTTGGTCCTCCTTATAAATACCTCCTTCAACACTATTCACCTATTTCCAATAGTCCTCTAATGGGTTATGATGAGTAGGATCCTATTATAAAGCTAACTAATCTTCCATCTCAAACTTATGAAAATATCTCTATGGAATCGTAATCATTTTATACATATTTTGGTCAAAATGAACATCCCTTATCTTCCCTTAGAAGGATGCAAAGCCACCTTATCTAGATAAGAGGATAGTGTATTGAAATAGTGTGAAGAGATGTCTATACATGTTGATGAAAAAATGGACACTTTTATTTCCCTCAAATTCCCCATTGCTTCTATGATCACCAATGAGTTTATACTACATGCAGATGATCCTCCTCTCTTTACTAGTGTCCAAATTAGTGATATCCAAGTTAAGTATGTGTTGATTGATGAGGGTTCTAAAACTTATATTGCCTCTCTCAATTTTATTAAAACCCTTAGATATTTTGTATGTAATATTAAATCCACACATATCACATGTCAAGGATAAGATCAATGGTAAATGCCTCCTTTAGGTTGTGTGTGGCTCCCCATTATGATCCTATCTATCACCATTTTCTTGAAGGTGATGATCTTCAATTTTCCTCTATAATATAACATTTTTCTTGGTAGGCTATAGACTCATCATATAAGGGTAGTTTCCTATTCCAATTGTCAATGTGTTAAATTTACTCATAATGAATCCATCTATAAGATTCAAGGTGACAAAAATCCTTAGAATTTTAAATAATTACAAGACCATATTTAGGATCCCTATCCTTGAACCCTTGCCAACCATTTTATTTCATGAATCTCAACAATCAACTTTCTTATCAATTTCACCTGAGGTTATAATGGTCATCCCAAACTCATTGGGAATATATCTCCTAACCTCATAGATTTTAATGATGATGACCTTGATGAGATTAATTTCAATATTAAAACTTTAGATCTCTCACCTCATCTCATCTCTTAGTTTCCCTCTTTTTTATAACCTCTTCCCATTAACCACCTTGTGTTGACATCCACATTATCTTAACTAAGACTCATCATTCCATGCATCACACCATATTAGATGAAAATGTCATCCTTACCCACTCAATCAATATTCATACACCTATTTATGATGAGGGTTATACCTTAGATGATCCATTCTTAAGAGGTCTAGTTTAGACCTGAGATACTAAAATTGTTCATTATCATTCCTCTTTGATTTAGTATTTTAGTATATCTTCTAGTATTCCATCTTATATCATTATTATTGTTATCATTTTTCCTCTTGATCATAAGGTAGAGATGGTGTGCTCACTTCTCTTTTTTGAATAACCTCATAGGAGTATGCTTATGGATCATGCTATGACTGGTCCCTATTACTTTACTAGATACCATGAACCCTCTATCTTGTTTATACTTGAGATGCTTGTGATTATATTTTAACTTATATGTACTTCACCCCTCCCTCAATAGTGCCCAATTTGGATCCCATTTCCACTCCTACTTTAGTTGAGTCTCTTCATCTTTTTTATCTTATTTTTATTTTAGTCTAGCTTTCTTCAGTCTCTCCACTAACCCCACCTTCCCTTGGTGATGATTTTCTCCCTTTACCATAGATATATCCTTTGACCACTAAATGGGTTGATCATTTTTATTGTGACATTAATAAAGTTATCAATCACTAAAGTAATGATTTTTCCATATATCAAGCTCCCTCATCTTCTATCTCCACTCCTCCTATGAGTACACCTACCAAGAATAATCATAAGTATATTTTTTGCTTATATGACATAGATAACCATTCATCCATGCATTGTCAATAATTGTGACAATATATCGACACCTTACATCCCAATACTTCTTATCCCTTAAATAAGGCTATACCTCCCCCAAAAATATTAACCTTGTTTCTTCCTATGTACAAAGAGGTATATTATCTCTGGCACCAATGTGGCACACATCACACTGATCATTATAATATCCTTCAGCATCATCTTAAGGATTAACTTATAACCATTCTTGTACCTTATATCCTTCCTCCCATAGGTCTCTCTCAAAACAAGGCTTCCCATTCTTCCTCCAATAGATCCACCTTTTGTGGTCCCTTCTCCACCTACTATTCTTCTACATATAAAACCCTCACCCATGGACCTTCCCTCACCCATGGCACCTTCCCCACTGGTGACCCATTAATATCATGAATAAAACACTCACATACATTATTTTAAGAATCCCCTATATGATATCCCTCATCATCATAATCCTTCAAGCATTCCTACCTTTTCTATCGAGGATATTTTACATGAAGTATTTTCTTAACTTTTACTGAAGATAAATGATGAAATTTACATTAAAATTCATATATACTTATCATATATTATGGATAATATGTGTGGACAAATATATCATTACTTATGATCACATGTATGGTGTTCTTACATTTTCATTTGGATTAGATGTGTGCTCTAACTTTACATTTATTTATTTTATATGATTTGACATTGTGTCAAATTTTTATCTATCTTACATGGTGACTTTAGTTTCATAATTTATTTTTATTATTATGTCATTATGTTCTCTTATGGATTATTTATCATAATTACATTATTTTTATTCTTGCATTCATTTTCTTATGGTTCCCTTGTTCTTTTTCTTTATTATTTACTATCTTATCTCTATAAACATAGATAATTGTTATCATTCCTTTTTTTACCATGTGATTAGTTATAAATAAATTCATCTCATTATAATCTCCTTTTACTGGTCCACTTTGGATCTCCCTTTATCCCCTTTTATTCCCTTTCAAAAACTAAGCATACACATGGTTGAGACTTGAGATAACATGCTAGTTCATCATTAAGCCTAAATGTTCTAGTCTATATTATATTCAGATACATAGCTTCCTTTAGCCTAAGACTAAAGATAATTCATGTGTATCACTCTATCTCTCATGATTTTTCATTCTAAGTCTATATGGAGGAGGAATCTGAGAAGCCCAAAAATATTCAAAAGTCAAATCATTTAACAAAATGCAATGATCTAAAAGGTAACATTTAAAATCTTCAAAAGTTAAATCATACTAAAATAAATTATTATAATCACATATCATCTTTCTAATCAAATATTAAATTCCAAAATTGGCCTCATAATAGAGTCGAGGTCCATTGGGGTACAGTAGGCTAGTAGATTAGAAAAGGAGAATAACAAAACCTTTTAGTGCTACCTACTTTCTCACATAAATACCCAATTTTCATAGTATACTGATGGCTCTATAATAGGTCTTGAGGAATGGGGAACACATTTTTGGAAGTTAGATCCATTTTATTTTTCTTGTTCAAAACTACCTACATGAGTTGATCTTAGAAACACACTTATTTGCCTACACAGCTTTGTGTCTATAGTCAACAAGTATCCTTTGTATATTGATGGTCATTAGCACGTACTATCTTCTCATATCTTTAATGTGTCCCATTTATCTTAAGGTCTTCTCATAAGATTCCTATGTTATGTTTTTACATTCCCTTTGAGAAATATTATTCTGTTCACTGATCACTCCCCTAGGGATTCCATATGTGAGTTGTATTGTAAGACCATAGATAAGACCTAGCATTCCTCACAAAATACCAAAATTTTTATATTTACCATTCCAAACATCACATTTTACCATATTTTCACATTAATTCCACCTCATTGGTGTTCCTTTCATGAGTTTTAGTGTAAGACCATGGATAGGACCTAACCTTCCTCATAAAATTTTCCAATACCCAAGTCATACCAAAATTACGTGTCAAATATGAGATAAGATGTGATTGATTATGAGTTACACGTCATTGACATGTTTCCCATATTAATTTAGTATGTTTTATGTTTACTTCATTAATATTTTCACTTTCATATTCTTATCTTCCAATTACATGTAAGAATCCAATCACTTTTCTTGAGTTTTTCATACTTCCCAGCTTGAATTAGTGTGATTAATTTAAGACTATTTTTATAATTTTTGTTTCTCTTTTATATTTCCCAATGTGATTTAGTATGATTGATTGAATTAATTTATTTGTTTTTATACCATTTGTCTTTCACATTCTTTCTATTTTATTACATTATTTTCATACTTTGTAATGTGATTTAGTATGATTTTACTTGTTTTAATTCGGTGCCACTCTTTCTCAAGGTTTAAAAATAATTTTTTTCCTCTTGTTTACCACTCTTTGATTTATTATACTTATTCATATTTTTAATTACACATTTACCAATGTGAAATAGTGTGTAGTACATTTTTTGTTGATTAATTATACTTTACCAAATCCTTTTTGCATGTTTCTTTTTAACCATGCACGTGTCCTACATAATTTTAGAAAAGAAAACGCAACACATATATTTCCTATAGAATATATAAACAAAGCTAAATACATGTTTTAGAATAAATATATCCATGCATCCAAAACCACAAATATAAGAAAAAAACATAAGATCAACATCTAACTATTCAAATAGAATATATATATATATATATATATATATATATATATATAATGGTAGCCAAATTTCTAGCTCTCTCTTGAGCCAAGTTCTACCATGGCTCTACCTCTCTCACTCCTACCCTTGATGGTGGTTGTATTCCATCTCCATATGATTCTAGCTACCTCACAAGCTCTCTTTCTAGTCTAAACCATCTCACCTAAGCTGGGATAGATGGTATCATGTTATCATCCAATTTGGTAGGGTCATATGGTGACAAAATCTTATTTAAAATATGATGAAGTACTCCCATCACTAGGGATCCCCATCTAGTTTTCTCTTCATCCATAGGAACTAAAAAAATTTAAACTAGATAGACATTAGATCACAAATATATCTAAAAATCAATCTATCAATCTATCTATACAACTAGCATTCTATATCAAAAATGAAAATATAAAATTAAAACCATTTATTACTTGTCCTGATGTCACTAATCACCTTATTCCCATATACTCATCCATCGAGCACAGTCTCTCCATCAGCTTATCCTCTGAGTACCTCATCCATGGGATGCCTCCCAATCAAATAAAATCCTAGGTTCAACACATATGCATGTCTCAAACCTCACCTCAATGGTGCATTTATAGACTAGCTCTACCCTGGGCTAATTGATGGGTCATCCTAGATGACCACCCTATGTGTTATCTCTCACCATTGCCATCTTTATCGATGGTGTGACCAAGGTGGTTATTGATATTCATATTATGTTACTATATGTGGTACCTATGAAACTCCTTCATTCATGGCCATGCCCTCTTTAGCTATTATATGTCATGCTCAACTAGTCCATGGTCTCTTATGATATGGTCTAATCTCTAGTCTCATGACTAGTGCTCCTTTTCTTCCTATCCCTTATGAATCTCTTGCATGTTGAGCCCAAAATGTAGGAATAAATATAGGAGCTACCAGGTGAGGAAGTCTAAAATGTTCTTGTAAGAATGCCATTAGATGCATCTATACCCACCAAGCGTAATGGCCCATGATCTTCACTCATGATAATCCTGGCACCACCATCACCCAACTCAACCAAATTGTCATAATGTGTGCGTAAGGTCTCCACATGATCTCTCCTCATGTGACCATTAGTATCACTGACACATGGGGCACAACTCATGCCATGTGATCCTATCACTATCTCAAAACATGAGGTAACTGATCATTAACCAAATGGGGAAACCTATATAGATGATACATCAAAAACTTCTCATATATCTAGGTACGTAACAATACCACTCGTTCTATGGTCTTCTACCATCTAGATAATATCACATTAATATATTGTATGAGCTAAAACTAGATGATAGAAACTAAGTCATAGAGTGACCCTTACTCTAATATCAATTAACACAAGGCTATCACATACAACATTACCCTATTGTTTGACTTGTGACATAACACTCATGTTATCATAAGCCCTATCATAGCCTTTTAGATATCCAAAAATTAGGAAATATAAACATAAAATAAAATCACCCTTAGTCACAAGTAAATCTTATTTGAGAACATTAACCATCAGGCTAATAATCACCTTTCCTTCTGATCATCTGGTATCCATGTGATCACCAATGTCCCCTATATGAATTCCAAGTAATGCATGGACATTGTATAATGTGTTGCACTTATTGTGGCCACTAGGTGTCCTCCTCATCTCAATTATTATCTCCTCACCATATTGGTTCCCTAGGCTTTCACTAGGTCTCTCATAGCTATATTTTTCTCTCAAAATTTTTAAACAATATCAAATGACTTATTTTCACCCTATTTAAAGTTACTATTCATAGTTATTTACCATTCAAATATTTACCATTAGATTCCTAGTTTCAATCATACCTTTGTTTTTACTAACTCATTTTTTAAAGCATAAAAAGTTATGGAATATTGATGTCATAGAGAATCATTTCCACTATTATATGCCTATCTTTCAAAGTTATCAATTTTTCACTCTTTTTTGCACTAATCTCTATAGGTTTGCCTAATCTTCTTCACATTTGATGCTTTCACATCTCTCACATATCCTTATTTATCTAAAACACTAAAGTAAGTAAAGGTATGTGCTTTTTAATTATATCCTTTCATTTATCTTATTTGATCCTTATTGCACTTTATTTAGCATAAACATTATGTGTCATCATGTTCTATTCCTGAAGCACCATCTCATGGTGCATTTATGTGATACAGGATGAGATTTGAGTGGGGCATATGTATACACATAATATTTTCAAACTTTTATCAATTAATAATGCTCTCTATCTTGTAGGAAGTCATCAAGTCTTAATCTCTCTAAGTTCATGCCTTAAGGGGTGCACTATGAAAGGCATAAATAGACCATTAGTACTTTATATGATTATTGTTCCTTTTACCACTTACTATCTACACAATTGTCTCCTGAAAACCATTCCCCTAAGCTTGTTCTTGTGTTTTGCACACTGCTCAAGTCATTTTCCACCTTCAGTACTCCTTTTCCTAACCTAAAACCCATTTTGATAATTTACATGTCTACGTCAACTGGGTCAACCTTTTACTCTTATCATCAAAAATTATTTAGGGTCTAGGTCAGATATTCATTGACCTATCCCATGACCTAGTGAGTTTTTGTTAATAATGATACTAAATCAACTAGGTCAAGCCTATTAGCCAAAACATTTATAATGGATTAGGCTTAAATCTACCCATATATACACAAAATTTTCATCATTATTTACAAAAGAGATGAATAAGTAAGATATATTTCACATCTACTTATCAACCATTATACTTAAGGAATAAGCTTAGGGTTTCATACTTTCTTTAGAGATACAGATCTTGTCTTGAAAAAAAGTATTCTAGATGCATTGATAGGTTATGTATCCTAGAGTTGATTTATCATTATCATCCTTACATACTGAAACAAAATCTTATGAATTACTTTGTCTAAGGAGATATTGAGGCTTAATAGGTTCATCCTCAAATGTAAGTATACCTAACTTTGTTCCTCTTTTGTAAGAGTAGATAGATACACATTTATACTTATTTTCTATGCATTAATATTTCATATACATTAATGTGAGTATGTGTCTTATATGAATGTTTACTTTTGTTTTTTATTAACCCCACTTTGTGCCACAATATTTGGTGAGAACTACATTATATTTATTCACTTTACTTGTTATTAGTATAGTGAATATGAAAACTTAAGACTTAGAGTTATTATATGATTTTGATTGACTAGAGACTTTGGAACACTCCCTAGTAATATTATTTGTGATAAATTATCCCATAATTAAGTCTAATAGATCCATATGGTCATTGTCCTAATTATCTAATGTATCCCCAATCGAAAGTGTGAATAGGATCTATCTTCTTCGAGCTAGGATTGATTAGTGGATCTGATGCATTTCTGATTGGAAACATAAAGGGCCAAATATGTTAGCTATAATGTTCTAAAATTCCTTATTTTAGTATCATATAACATATTGGGATGGCAAGTAGTCATTAGATAATAACAAGGAATATATGAGATGAAAATGATATGAAGAGAAATAGGTCTTCTATAGTGAAAGATTTAGTGTTTCTTTGGAACCGTTAGGCTTTAGATTTGTATGTGTAATTGGGATGGAAAGGATAATTTATTGAGGATGAGTAAAATATTAAGTTCTATGATGTGTTGAGCCTTGAAAATGGCCTGTTTTTATCATATATTGCCTACCTATAGCCTCTCCTAATCTACCCTTTTTTGAAACTATCTCTTGTATATTGCTACTCAAAATAACTATAATATATGATATTTATGTATTACTATATTTCATAGAGTAATGAGATTTTGATTTCTAGTTTAAGTAGATATTATTATATTTTTAGTATATGGTTTATTACTTATAATATATGTTTGAGAAATTTCAAAGAAAAATTGAGATATTCTATGAGCAACTTAGGTCAACACATCTTGCAGCCAAAGGATCCTATGTCAATGCATCCTATATTAAAAGAATCATATATAAACACATCTTGTAGCTATGTGATTTTAATTTTGATAAAAACATCATGAGTAATACAAAACTACCAATTCAATCTATCATAGATACTAACAACCTATAGAAAAACCATAATCACTAGAAGATGAAGAAATTTAAGCTCATTTAGGTTGTCCACTACTTACCAAACTCTTCAATATTGTAACAACAATATTTTAATTCATGAATAGATTCTATTATGTAATCTCTAGCCAAAATTTGGTTATGAATGAGCTAGCATATTGAATGTGTTCCATTGGGCAATGTTTATCCTTAAGAACCAATTTCTATTTCCTATAGTTGAACATTATTATTATAGTTATGTTTGTTTGTATTTATAGTTATGTAATAAATATAAAACTACCATATTTGATATAAATATAATATAGTAGAGATGTATAAATTATTAGGAATTTATTTTGAGATTATAAGTGTGTAAGTGTAGCAAACAATCGAATTGAGATATTATAATATGTTGTAGTAATCATTAATTGATACATGATATGAATAAAGACAATTTTTTGATTTAATCATGTTTTCTATTAAGATGAATATTAAATATCAAGGCTAAAGGAGGAGACCCCCCTTAGGAAGACTTGAGGTATAAATCATACTTTTTAGTATAGATAAGTAATTTTTTTGTTTATATAAATATGTATTATGAATTTACATGTGTATGAGAAATTACATTTAATTTGTGTGATTTTGAATAAGTTTTAGGGAATATTCCAATCTAATTATTTTATTTAGTCAATTTATTTCATGCAAGTCTAAATCCCTTACAAGTATTTATGTTTTATGCAACTTATTTTCATAAATTTTAGACTGTAACTGGAAAGAGTCAAATTAGAATGTTCAGTGTGTATATATAGTGAATTCATCCTATCAAGATAATACATTTGGGTTGATAATTAATGAAATAGTTATTTTAGGTTACTACTAGCTTCCCCAACCCATATGGCTTAGGTTGTACATACTATGTCAATTAACTGGTAGGTAAAAAGACTATTCATCATAAACCTTGAATGGATTCTTAAATTATCTTAGACCACTATATTTTCTCCATTTAATCACTCTATAACTCTTAATATAACTTTGTACTAGCTCTGATAGAGTCCTCTATCTAGGCCTTGTTTTTTCTTGGAAAGGATGTTCGTTTCCAATTTCCACTTAATAAACCTATTTAATGACCTCTTAAATTCTTATATATTTTCCAATATTATGATAAAACAATGATTTTATTGGTTTCTCATAAAATTAATCTCAATAATAACTTTTACACTTTAGTTCTATACAATCCTACTCTACCTTTGATAGGTCTTAATTAAAATTACTTCAACCAATGACTTTACTTATCTTAAAACACCATTTTATATTGATAAATTATCATGTATATATCTTCATATGAGATTTACAACCCAATAATAAGATTAAACATCAATTCCCTTCTCATGTTATGTGTTTTCTTAATAAAAACTATGAGAAACTAATACACATTCACAATTTACTCATTTTACAGTGATTATTTTCATCTTATAAGACTATTAATCACTTATAAACATATTGTACCACCTTATTTCATAGTTTAAAGAATTTTCACTAGTTAAAAATGGAGTTATGGTTGAATTTATGACTTAAACCATGTTTTAAGGTTTTATATTAAATACAAAGCCTAAGAGCTATGTATGGATTGTTCATAAAAACAAAACACTTTAAATATTTTCAAAAATGTATGTGATTGTCTTAATAACCCTATTCAACCTTCCCAAAGCTTAAAATTAAATCATGTAATGTTTACTATGTATTATAAGTGTGTAGACACTATAAAACCACATACAATAATTCTAAATGTTAAACTAACCTCTAGACCACCTCAGGACCCCCCAGGGACTATCCTAAAACCTTTTGATGACAAACCTAAGTCAAAATTGACTACCTTTGACCACCTTGACCTTTAACCTATTGACTATCGATGGTCACCCTAAATATCAATGGTTTGGCCTAACCATTGATGGTCAGCCTTTAACCACCTTAAAGGGTTAACTCCTAAAATCTAACTTTATTTTTTATATTTAGCTTATCTAATTCACATAAAAATAAAGGCATGATAAATATAAAATTAGATGACCCATTGATAACTTGTCTAACTTATTTTTTTGCCTCTCTTTTCCTTATATAAAAAGAGAGGAGAAGGAGGTTGAAGGGATTCAGATCCATCATCAAATAAATCAAGCATCATATATCATAAGCAATTATTAGATCTTCTTATATCAAAAAATATTATACAAGTACTCTCCTAGTAAACTAATGACCAGGTCAAATATCTAAAGTGTTGTAATTCATCAATCACAACCAAGACACCATCACTTTATCAAAATTGTTCTAGACTCTACCAATAAGTTTTTTTAACCAAATATATCCACATTATTTAGGAAAACAAGCTAAGTATCTATCCTTTATTAGATTCAATAATTAGTTTTTCTATTTTAACTTCTAAAATTCATTCTATAAACTCATCAATCAGCTTCCTGAACCAAACCAAAACTAATAGTAATTGTCGATGGTCACCTTGATTATCAATGGTCTATCCATAACTATCGATGGTCACCCTAACCATCAATTATTTTACCCAACCATCAATGGTTATTGTGTGACATGTTAACAATAATCTATTTTTACCTATCAAACCCTAACCAAATCTCAATTTCTACCTATCTTCTTGATCATAGAACAACACCCTATTTTATCAACCATACCTGATCTATTTGGCATATTATTCAATCATTTATTACTATAATTAGTCAAATTCATCTCATTAATGCACTTCTTGTATTTGATTTTAGTACCTTCTATTATTTATGCAAGTAATTTATCTCTTTATTTTTAGAACTTGATTGTCTAAAAGTGTGGATTGACATCCTCCAAGGAAACTTGTGCTTCTTAAATATAACTTGATAAGAAATCCACCCTACTATCTAACTAACCAACCATTTATTTAGTGTTTTCTTATTTTTAGGTCATTCCTCCCAAGACAAAGAGGAGTATCTACAACCATCTAGATCATGGAGTGAAAACCAAATCTAGGTTCTACTAACCTCACCCCTATTTTAAGTTTTACAACTTTATTCTAAGAAATAAATAAAAAATTACATGAAACATTTTGGCACGCTCAGTGAGACCATTGAGTCTTTCTTGGGTTCATAGTTACATCTAGGTGATTCTTCGTATAGCCTTTTTTCTCATACAACAAAATCAAATTTTCATTTTGGGTTTCAAATTGACTGCATCCATTGTTTTCTTACTTATTTTATCTCACATAGCTTAATTAATCATATCTTCACTTTTATCACACATAAAAGACCAAACCATTTATGCCTAATCAAGCATAAAAACATTTACATAAGGCTTGACTAGGATTTCATCACCTAATGATCACCTTTCCTAGCTATCCCACTTGGAATTCATCACCAAAGGGAGAACTAACTTAGTTTATTAGCTGAATATAACTCTGACGATTGATATATCTTGGATAAGCACCTGACACCCTTATTATTATGGTGTGTGATGTGAGGGGGTAGGCCCTAATATAAAGCCATGTACTAATTTTTAATATAGATATATTTGAGATCCTAAAAATAACCTGAAACCAACCATAGACTTCTTTTCTAGTACCTTCTCTACAAAATAAGTTGAGTCACATAATTCTTAAAGCTTAAGGCATAAGCCATAAGAGAGACTAAAAATAAACTTAGGATTTAATGTGCTTTAGTATGTGTTTTGTTTCCTTGAATTTTTCTTGTCTTCTCTTTGTTTAAGTTGTGATATTGTTTATATCTTCTTCATTCCCATATTTTCATGGTTTTAACTAGGCAACAACTAAGAAACCAAGCAAATCAAGACCCACCTCCTAAACATCCATATTCCTCTTCTCCCTCATCCATGGAGTACATCTCAGATGTAGAGATTCTCCCCATCCTTCCAAAAGTCCTACCATTCCTCAAACAATTACCATGATGATGCAGATTTATCCACCTTTCTATATAACAATCTCATATCTCTCTAGCATTACCTTAACACCATATCTCACCATACCCTTACTTTAGTTCTACCTATTGACCCACTTTATGATGCTCTATCCCACCTAATGAGTGACACTTCTATAGCCACCATCTCCACCTAACCTTTAGTCACCTAGGCATCATCCTCTACCAATAATAATATTGATACCACCATCCAAAACCAACCCACTCAACTAAGTAACACCCAAATACCTTCTTCCTTAACTAACAACCCTCCTAGTATAGGAAAAACCTAACCTTTGGGTGCCATTACTACACTCACTATGGGACTACCCTCTACTAGTGTGACCACTATTTCTCTTGTTCCCAATCCACCTACTTCTACTCCATTTCAAATCTTAGTGGTTTCCATACCTTCTCCCTTCCACATATCATTACCAAAGTTACCACCTACCCTCTATCTATTAACCAAACCATACCTCCTACGTAACTTGCATTAATCTCTCAGTAGGTGCCCATTGAATAAAACCCAAGCTATATCCATAACCCACATGGGTATGTGCATCTACCTTCCACCCAACCACCTATCTCCATATATTTATATGTGGCATCATCCCAACCACCTATGTCTATATACCAATATATGGTAGCTTCTCAACCCCACAAAAACTACCCATATATTATAGCTACCCAAACCCAACATAGTCTACCCTACAACTATGGGGGTGCACAACTAGAAACTAACCTTTTAAAAATGTTAATGGATAAAATGATTGACTTGGAGTCATCTATGTCTAGGGCCCATAACTTCTTATCTTATAACCTGATCTATAAAAAATCAATTCATCCATCTGTCCCCATTTGACCTTATCATCCTCAATGGGAAATTCTAAAATTTTCAAAGTTTCAAAGCAAAGAAGACCCTCAATAACATCAAAGAGAATTTAGGCATTCATGTTATAAAAATTTCTATGATTATTCTCTCATTCATTCCTTTCCCATTAGGTCTAGTACTATATTGGTATAGTTCTATTACAAAGCACTCCCTCTTTTATTTTTCCCAACTAGCTTAGACTTTTTTAGATCACTTTTCCATAAACATCTCTAAGAAATTTTCTATCACCAATCTCTACTCCATTCAGAAATTTAAAAATGAGTCCATATCCAAATTCATATCCTATAGGAGAAGATTGATAAATGAATTCTCTTTCTCTTTTCCCTAACCCAAGCTAATTGAACTCTTTGTGTGGGCTTGTGCCAAACACATTTCCTTTACTTTATGGGTTCAAAGCTTTAATACCTTTGATGAAGCTTTCACCATGGCATGAAAACTAAACAATAGAGATATTGATGAGGGGAAGTTAAAATTGAGAAACAAGAATTCCACCTTCAAATCAAATGAGACTCCCTTCTCCAAACATAACAATCAAACCAACACTAACTCCAAAAATAAGGGAACCCAAATGTAGTTGTCCTTAAGACTTCTCCTTCACCCATTGCTAACCAACCCAACTCCTCCAATTAAAACACTATAAACCCAAACCAAAATAATAAAAACTAATTTAATCCACTAGGGGAGTCATATGCTTTGTTCTTGGAGAAGTTTTTGAAAACAAATATCATACAACTACCACTGATCAAACCTCCATGACAATTCAATTTAGCTCATCCTGTAGCTAGTTGGTATAAGGAGAATAAATTGTGTGCCCTCGACTATGTCATTATACATGACATTAGTTAGTGTAATACATTTAAGAACATCATCCAAAATCTTATTAACAAGGGGGAACTTATGTTGGATAACCCCAATTCACCCCCAAATCGATCACTTGACATCTTCAAATAGCCATTCTAAAACCATGCCACTTCGATGAATAATCAAAAAATTCAAGTATAATCCTCTCACAACCATGAAATCCATACCATTAATTTAGTCCTTAGTAAATTCATTATTGAGGAAGCCATTGATGAACCCATCTTTCCTACAACTTTATTTATTGAGGTAGTGGAGTCACTCTCCATTCATTTAGAAAATGAAACCAAGGAAACAACCCTTACACTTTCTCCACTCATTAAGGCATTTGATCCATTAACCCCTCCTTTGGAAAATATACTAAAATAGATAGCTATTACCACCATGTCTTTCTCTTCCATCATAAAACGATACATTCTTCCTTTGGAAAACACCCCTAAGGAAGTGATCACCCTACCTACCTCTCCCATATGAGGCTCATCTTCCCAAACCTTAGAGCCTTTGATTGAGGAAAAGGATGAGGTAACCATTTATCTCTCTTCACCCATGGGTTTTGTTAGTTGAATATTTTGTCTATTAGCATACTAGTAAACAAAATAGATCTTATCAGCCAAAGCAAGAAGATTAGTCATCCTAATGTGTAAATTTATCACATCAGAAGGAGACTGTTCTCTCCTCTCATCAAGGGGAGGTTCCCTATGGATATGCTATGTATATATATGAATAGAAAATAATACTCAAAGGTAGGACCAGGCATCCATCTCTCTTTCTTCAGAGAAGATGTATAAAAAACAAAGGAAGAACTCAAGAGAATGACAAACAACACTCCTCTTCTTTCAGAAGAACTGTTCAACTAGCCACAAGAATACTCCTGGAAATAAAAGCAGAATATGACTAAAGTATGGTAACCAGCAAATCAAGGCACAGCACAAAGTCTGCACATGAAATACTCAAGAGTGATATATGAAGAACAATGAAAGCTCAAAGTATTTTCAAAGTTCTTTACACAGTAATGAAAAAACAAACACACTGAAGGCAACTATGGGGGCACAAAGTCTCTCCACAGTTGATTCTTCAGGACACCTTCTTGACAAATTTACTAATCCTACTTATTAGATCAATGAAACAAACAAGATATCATAACACAAAGTCTAAAAATGTCCCTTATTTTCATTAACCAAATATTATAAATAGACTAAGCACAAAGTCTCAATGATGCCTCTGTATTTTGGCAGAGTTTCATTCAGATTATCAAAAAGAAGATGATTTTACAATGATAGGAAGTCCCTTATATAGCCACTTTCAATAAGGACATGGGAACAATAATACATCATGATGTGTTGGGAAATGTTAAGAAGACAAGCTGGAACTTTGGGGCCTTTTACCCATTTGATCTTCTCAATGTAGATAGATAAGTCATGCAATTAAAAGTTTTACAACTTTCAATGTCTACCTAGCGGTCTGATCTTATCTTCATCATTCCTCCCTTTCTGATTAATTAAATTAGGTCCTAGATTCAGCTTGCTATTCTATTCCTTCCCCACTTTTTGCTGGTCTTGGCCTTGAAAATTTTGAATGTATTATGTTCTATATGTTCAAAGGATCAATAGTTATTTTGTTGTCTTCAATTTGACATTCATGCATCTGTCATTGTGTTTCCAATAGCTAGTTGATTGTGTTGAATTTAACGTGTTCGGATGCATCACCCCTTGGTATTCTTTTGGCTTTCCACTTGGCACTTTTCCAAATTGGTCTTTGCCCTTTTGGGCCTTGAGAAATGATCCTTCAGCTTTGGGAAGTATCCTCAAATTAATGGCCGAGAGTTCCCCGCAAGGGCGCCTGCCCTTCGGGGTCCTTCATTGGCCCTTCACAAATTTCCTTTAGGTGGACAAAGTCTCTCCATAGTTGATTCTTCAGGACACCTTCTTGACAAATTTACTAATCCTGCTTATTAGATCAATGAAACAAACAAGATATCACAACAGAAAGTCTAAAAAAGGCCCTTGTTTTCATTAACAAAATATGATAAACAGACTGAGCACAAAGTCTCAATGATGCCTCTCAATTTTGATAGAGTTTCATTTAGATTATCAAAAAGAAGATGATTTTACAATGATAGGAAGCCCCTTATATAGCCACTTTCAAGAAGGACTCAGGAACAGTAATACATCATGATGCATTGGGAAATGTTAGGAAGACAAGATGGAACTTTGGGGCCTTTTACCCATTTGATCTTCTCAATGTAGATAGATAAGTTGTGCAATTGAAAGTTTTACAACTTTCAATGTCTGCCTGACAGTCTGATATTATCTTCATCATTCCTCCCTTTTTGATTAATTGAATCAGGTCCTAGATTCAGCTTGCTATTCTGTTCCTTCCCCACTTTCTACTAGTCTTAGCCTTGAAAATTATGAATTTATTCTATTTTGTATATTCAAAGGATCAACAGTTATTTTGTTGTCTTCAATTTAATGTTCACGCGTCCATCACTATGTTTCCAACGGCTAGTTGACTGTGTTGAATTTGACGTGTTCAGGTGCATCACCCATTGGTCTTCTTTTGGCTTTCCGCTTGGTGCTTTTCTAGATTGGTCTTTTCCCTTTCAAGCCTTGAGAAATGATCCCTTAGCTTTGGGAAGTATCCTCAAATTAATGGCTGAGAGTTCCCCGCAAGGGCACCTGACCTTTAGGGTCCTTCATTGGCCCTTCACAAATTTCCCCCAGGCTTTTCCTCGGGCCATTCCCTTTGAATGTTTCCCATGGAAATTTCCCTTGGGGAAAATTCCCATGGACAAAAAGTTTGGGGAAACTTCCCCCGGGCTTTGAACAAGTCTTTAAACAAGCTGAAGGGTGCTTTGGTCGATGAAGTGTCCTCCGTAAGGGCACTTGTTCTTTAGAAAAGTTCTTTAGCATTGAACCATCCCTTTGAACTTAGTCGATGAACCATTTTTTGAACTGGCTCAAAGGTTCAATGAAGCACATCAAGCCTTTGAAGCAAACAACCAACGAACCATTGGATGCACTTTTTGCCATTGAACCAATACACTAAACTAATCGGTTAAACCAAGGCTTTAAACCAAAATGGTTCAAGCTGATGGTTCAACAAATAAAATAGGCCTATAAACTAAGCATTGAACCAAATATTTATACTTGCCTTTGAATCGAGAGTTGAACCATTTGATTGAACCTGTCCATTGAACTGGTTCAATGGTTCAATGAAGCACGACAAGCTCCTTTTGAACTATTTGAAGTTGAACCAAAATGTTGAACCAAAAATTTGGTTCAACGATTCAATGAAAGCCTTGAATCGACTGAAAAACTAAATTATTGAACCAAAAGATGCTAAAACAAAGGAAATGAACCATCTAAGTGAAATAAAGCATTAAATTGCTTGGTTGAACTGAGTGATTGAACTGTTCCTTTGGTTGAACTGACTGTTGAACCTTTGAACCCGTTGAACCTTTGAACCCAATTGGTTCAATGGTTCAACGGTTTAAGTCATTTTGATTTGACCAAATGTTTGGAAGCCGATGAACCTGTTGAAGCGACTAAACTTTGAACCTTTATGAAGCACTTAACTTTTGCCAATAACATTGAACTTGTTGAACTTTGAACCCATTGAACCTTTGAACCAAATTGGCTCAATGGTTCAATGGTTCAATGATTTGAGTCTCCTTTTATATTCAGATGCTTGCTGATGAAGATTTTCAATTGAACCAAAACTTTGAACCAATCCCAGAAAATGAACAAATGTTGAAAATCAATTCTTTTGATTAAAAACCACCTGCAGAAGTCTGTAGATTTTCCTTTTCCTATAGAGTCCATAGATTTTTCTTCCTGCTAAGTCTATAGATTCAAGCTTGCAGAGTCCATAGATTTAACCCTGCAGAGTTTGTAGATTTTTTGAGAAGCTCTCAAAATAAGAGATCTGAATATCTAAGACAAATTTTGATAATGGAAGAAATTATTTTGGTTTGTAGAACCAAACTAATTCAAATGTTGTTCCAAAAATGACTGTTATTTTTGGGAGACAACATGTTTGACCTTCAAGCTTAGTATTACATGGATCAAACCTATCTATAGACCTTTCTCTAGACTAGTTCAAAACTTGGACTACTTATCCCAACCTAATGTAGATTTTGCAACATTTTGGCACTATCTTAGGATTCTTTACTAAACCAATCAATAATGTCCAACCATACGATTTTCATCCCAACATTTTTTTCCCACTATCAAACCTATTTTCACCATAACTAGGCCATTGGAAACCTCCACTAACCAAACCATACTTGAACTATCCGAACTGATGCTACCTAAAATAACCAAGCCTACCAAAAACCTTTAAATTTTCCTTATTTATGACCTTAATCACAACTCATTGAAACTAGAATTAACTTCACCAAACCTATCAAATAAACCCCAAAATGAACCAACAAATAAGGTGAAAACACCCAAGATTCCACAAACTAAAACTACGACTCCCCCTTCCACTTTGCCTTTTATTTTGGGACCTTACCCTTCTACCTTGGTAAGGAAACCAACCATCCTAGATAAGACCCACATCCAACCACAACTTTTTGTTACACCATAACTCTTAATTTTATCCTCACGTATTTTCACCAAACTTCCTATAACCAAACCACTTACTTCTCAAGCATTTACCCCAACACCTTTTACCTCCAAGCAATCCATACAAAAAAATCCACCAAGAATGCTCCTTCATTTAAATCTTTGACCATCAAACCCACTCCTAAAATGGATTCCACATTAACTACCAAACCTAAGACCTCTATGCCTTTACCACCATTTCCTGAGTCTTAATCAGCCATCATACAATGGTTATTACAAGCATCTTACTTAACCTTGCCACCTATAAAAGCATTTGACCCATAGAGTCCTAAACTATCTTGGTATGATGAAAAATTAGTATGCTCATATCATATAACACATGATTATGATAATAATAACTATAAGGCTTTCTAAGTATTAACTCATCAGTTGTATCATGAGGATGACTTATTATTAGTTAATCCTCTTATGATCCCAACACCAATCTAAAATCTAGGATCCATCAATCAACACTTACCTATTCCCCCACTCTTTCTTAGAGTGAAGTGGATTCGAATTGGCTCTCTTGCTCAAATCCTCCCCAAATATATACCACCCATGTGGTCACATAATCATAGGCTCAACCAAATGACAATGGAAATGTAAAGGTGTCCATTCCATGGAAATATCCCTCTTCCATAACCCAATCACCCAGCCAATACCAAGAACCTTTACCGTCAACTAAACCCAAAGTGTCCATATTTGGACCATCTTAATCCAATCCATCTAAATCAAAGAGTAGTTCTAAAATAGCTTCACCAAACACTATTGAAGATGGTTTTGTATGAACTAATCAATACCTCACCCCATCACTACCAAGCAATGATAGAGGCTTTATAATCCATAGAGGTCTAACCAAAAGACTGATAACCTTTAGCAGCCTTTGTCAAAGTTGTTCAACTTTCTAAATTTTTTAACTTTAAGTATTCATAAATACCCTTCATCTATCTAGATGAACTAGATCCTCCCCAATTCATTACTACATATATCAACCAAACTTGCATTAAGAAGGTTATAATTGATGGGGGAGCTAATATCACCCTTATCTCCTCCCATGCATACACCTGAATTAAATTACTTGAGAATATTATGTCAAAAAAATTAGTGGTGCTCTGATCATTCAACAACACCATGGCCACAACTTTAGGAATTATTGTCCTTCACATTTTCCTAAGACCCCATATGCTTCTTGAGCTCTTCTATATACTAAAAGGAGATTTGTAGCAAAACATTTTATTGTGATGCCCTTGGATCCATTTCATGGGATGTGTACCATCTACCCTACACCAATAAATAAAATTTGAACATGAAGGTCAAGTTATTAACATAAAATCTAACCCAAGTCCTTTCACATCATGCAACATGATGTATCGACCCAACACTATTCTCCTTCCCCCATCCAACAAAACTTAACCGGTAAAAGAATAAGCTCCATATTCTTTTACCACTAAAGAATCCACCATTTCATCCATACCTTCCACCTAAATCCCCACAACAGACCCCTTTAAATTGACATTCCAACATATATCACTTGGGTAATATTGCCTTCTAACCCTTGATGTTTTCCTTTCTCTAGAAGAGTATGGAAAATTTAACCACCAATCTGGGTTTGACCCCAATATCATATCCTTTATTCCCCTCAAGATTTCAACTTGTCAAAACCATTTCATTTATAGGGGACTAGATAAACCACTTGACACTTCTACCACCTCCTTTTCTCCTTAGTCATTTGCCTCTAGTTTTTCCTATTTGGATAAAATAGAGTTTGCCAAGACATACCTCTACAAGTGTGATTGGAATGGATTTGGCCTAGGTTGGTATGAACATAGTCCACGTGAGTTGATTCCAATAAAAACCCAAAAACCTCATGAAAATCATGGCCTCAAATTCATGCTACCAAAATAGCAAACCAACCTACCTCCCATCATCATTATAGAGAAAAACATCCTTTCTTCACCATCTAATCCACCATCGATAGTTGACTATTATAACATCATCCCCCATAAATTTTTTTCATCAAAACGATCATCCTTAGACTCCTGACTTATCAAAAGGATGGGACAATTGTAACCATTCCTTTAACTCACCTTGAGATGGTAACAAATGACTCTCCTATCATCAATACTATTTGGTGTCAGGATGATGGCTCCATTCTCACCTATCTTGGTGAAGAAGATTGATCTATCTGTAATCTCTTACTCTTGAGATTTCCACCATGTTGAGAAAATCCACCATAGATATCAACTTGGGCATTTTGGATAACCCATTCATTGAAAAAATTAGCCAATCACTAAATTCCTAGGAGCTTTGGTAATTTCCCTCCTTTCATGACCACATCATAGTATTTTATTGGTCTTATAGTGACATGTTAAGAATCGATCCCTCCATCACTACCCTTTACATAATCACCAACCATGATGTCAAACTACTTAGGCAAAACCTTTGATGAATTCACCCTCACATAGCCTTTCTCATCAACTGAGAGCTTTAATGTCTCTTATCTATCAATTTCATCCAACCCATTGACTGTCCCCAATGGGTATCAAATGTTGTAACTATCACCAAATCCATAGGGGGACTTCATATTTGTGTGGACTTTTATGACCTAAATACCTTGCTTGCCCAAAGGATGACTTTATTTTGACAATAATTGACTAACTTATTGATCTTATAGCTGACCATGAGATGTTATCTCATATGGATGGATTCTTGGGTTATAATCAAATCCTAATTTCCCTTAAAGATCAACACAAAACCACCTTTATCACTTCATGGGGGACTTTATGCTATAAGGTCATGCCTTTTGGACTAAATAATTTTGGTACAACATACCAATGTGTCATGAAGTACATCTTCCATGACCTTATTCATAATATTATTGAAGACTATATTAATGACCTTCTTTGGAAATCCAAATGTCATAAAGATCATTTGGACATTCTTAAGATTATCTTTGAGTGACTCATCCATTGACATATCTACCTTAATCTTAATAAGTATATATTTGGGGTCTTGTCAATAAAGTTCTTTGGATTTATCATCTCCCTTTAGGGAATTGAATTCAATCCTACCAAAATCAAAGCAATCCATAACATGCCTCTTCCTGCCCACCTCAAGCATCTCTATAACTTGAAGGGGAAGCTCCAATCCATTCATCACTTTATCTCTCAACTCTTGGATCCATGTCAACCTTTCCACCACCTTCTAAAGAAGGATGTATATTTTAAGTGGAATGACAAATGTTAAAAGGCCTTTGATTCACTTAAAATGTACCTACTATCTCCACCTATCCTCATTCCTCCCAAGGAAGATCAACCTACTTACCTTTATATCTCCACCACTAACCACTCCTTCAAGGCAATGTTGGCTCATCAAGATGAGTAGCATAAAGAGTAAGCCATCTACTACATTAGTCATATACTTGTATAAAATGAGACTTATTACACCCATACCAAGAAAACTTTCCTAGCCTTGGTCTTTATGGGCAACAAACTTTGTTGTTACCTTCTCAAACACAAGACCTATGTCATAACCAATACCAACCCACTCAAGTATATGCACTCCAAGACATACCAAAACTAACATATGGCCTAGTGGCTTATGTTTTTGGGTAATTTTGACCTTAATATTCTTTAGCATAAGTCAATTAAAGGGAAGCCATTATTGGATGAAGCACCATTAGCAGACAATTAACCTCCTCCTCTTGAGTTTCTAGATGAGTCCATTACAACCCTCTCTCAGATAGAATTTACCTATCAAATGACCATGTTCTTTGACGGATCAAAATTTCAACATGGTGGTGGAGTTGGAATCATCCTTATCCCCCTTCACATTGAACCTCTTCCTTTATCCTTCAAACTAGATTCTTAATGTACCAATAATATGGATGAGTAAGAGGCTCTAGTGATAGGTCTCCAAAATATATTAGCCTTGGGAATCAAAATAATCAACATATTTGTTGAATCTCAACTCATGGTGAATCAAATCAATGACTCTTATCAATGTAAGAATGATGTTTTGCAATAGTAAAAACAATTATCTAACATACTCTTAATATAATTTGAACACTATCATATCCAATCCACTCCATGATCGATCAATAATTTTATCGATACGATTGCTTCCTTCACTTCCTAAATCCCATCTATACCCTTTGACTCTAAGCTATCTATCATTACCCATTAACATACCTATCCATATTATGTCAAATTAGACTCTCCCACCATATTCAATATGTAAGAGACCCAACCTGACCTTTGGTATCAATAGACCTTCTACTAACTTAACCTTTCCATAATTCATACAACTCTTTCTTAGAATTATATAAGAGAGTTTATCTAGATTACCTCATGTTATACCATACTAGGGGCAATTTTTTATAAACATGGATTTGATGGTCTCCTCTTCTGTTACATATGTAGTTATGAAGCCTGTCATGTTATCAAGGAAATGCATGATGGGATATGTGGGGGAAACTTTAATGGACTATCCATTGCTAAATGCATCCTTAACCTTAGCTATTATTGACCCACCCGTAACCAATAACATTGTTATTATGTTAAAAAGTGTGTCAAATGTCAATAATATGCCAATTTACATCATGCACCTAACTATACTATTTGACTATCCACATATTTGTAGCACTTCTCATATGGGATATGAGCCTTATTAGTAAAATTATCCCCCATTATTCATATCAACATCATTATATCATGACTATGATTGAATATTATTACCAAATGGGTTGAATCTATTCCTCTTATCTCAATAAAATCAGAAAAGATTGTTGACTTTATCAACCATCACATCATCTATTATTTTGGTGTTCCTCATAAAATTATCACCAAATCCTTCAAGAACAAATAAGTCAAAGGTCTTTGTGATATGTTTGGTATTAGGCTAAGTTTCTCATCACCTTATTATCCATAAGCAAATGGATAGGTGGAAGCCTCTAACAAAAATATCAATAACATGCTAACTAAAATGGTTAATGCATATTTTTGGGAATGGCATTTACATATCCCCTTCACCTTATGGACATATTTTAATATCATTCAAACCCCTACAGGTGCTACCCATTTCTCTCTAGTTTTTAGATTATAGTCTGTCTTGCATCTCAAAGTCAAAATTCCTTCTCTTTACATATCTCTACAAGATCTCATATCTAAGAGCGATTATCATCATAGACATTTATCCCAAATTTAACTACTTGATGATCATCATTTAGTTACACTTACCCACCTTTATGTCTATCAATAATGAAGCATGCTTATAACAAACACCTTAAAGTGTGAGAATTCCATATCAAAGACCTCATCCTAAAGGAAAATCAACATGCCACCAATATGGAGAAAATCAAGTGAGGCAAGGTTGTTTTCAATTGGATCAAACCTTACATCATAACACATAATTATAGATAGGGAACTTATTGGTTATCCTCCCTCAAGGGAAAACTATAACCTAAACCCCTTAATGCTTCATATCTACATCCTTTATTTTATTAAATGGGATCAAACTCACCTTTTTGTCTAACTTAATCTCATTATTTATCTTCACCAACATTCATTTTCTTCTTTTAAGATAACTAAATCATGTGATTTTTCATTAAAGTCTCCAACTAATATTACATAATGGGTACCATAACTCTACCCATGGCATGATTCTCATGGTACTTTCCCCCAATGGTCATTGTCACTTATGCATATTTCAAACATAATAAACCTTCTTATACTTTAGTTTTACCTTCATAAAGGTCAAACTTCAAGCCTATATAAGTAAGTCTATGATATCAAAAGCAAACATCAAAAGAAAAATCGAAAGAACTCATATGGGTCACTCTATAACATTCATAATATACTCCCTCAAAGTATAGCTACCAAAAACATATCAAATTTATCAAAATAAGGTATATTTCACCCTTGAAGGACAACTATCAATAGCCTAAAACAAAGCACACAAAGTTAGACCACTCCCTTGAATGATGGCTGAGTAAAGAATTTGTAAAAATCATAGAAATTTCTTGGAATCTTCCTGCATCAATCAACTTCCCCAACCTCTCGAAACAAACAAAAGATCAAAAATCCCATTATCAAAATTTGCAAATATAAATATAATTTGGAAGTTGAAACCATATTTCATAAGTAGACTTCCTGTATCGATCAGTCTACACCTTTTATGACATGGAACTATTTATACTAACTCTTTGGTGACCAACATAAGAAGCATGTTAGTCTCACAAGAACGTTACATCTTCAACCACTCCCCTTTATATACTATAAGTAAGGGATTTTGAGCCTACTTGACATTATGTGATCAAGACACCATTTTAAACAACTAATGAATTCTAATATGAAGCATTAAAAGGGCTTATGTTCTTTAAGAGGATCCAACTTTGGTTTGTTTTAGTCCTATCTAAATAAGAAACATATTTACTTCTTATTCTCTCATATTGGTTGATAAATTCATTATGATGTTTTGTCTTTTTATTATCTTGTATGTCTTTTCTCACATTTTGTCTCTTTATCCAACCTACCCTATGTGTTTTGAAATTACAATGCCTTTATTGAAATACATGCATTTAACCATGTGTTTTTACCTTTTTTTTAAAAATGTTTTTAACCATAAGAACATTTTAATGAATTAAACATCTTGTACATAAAACATCATCTCATGCCTAATCACATCAAATAAACCATCTATCATACCTACTATAATGTATCATACATCAAAACAAAAATGACTCATTCACACATGTTATCTAGCACATGTATCAATCTAGATGAGAAAGCATATACTCATTAAATTTAGGCATGAACATAATAATCATTGTCATCATAACATCATAAAAAACATCATCATTACATGATCATAAAGCTAAACCATAATCATGTCAATTGGAACCATAACCATAATATCATCATCATCATCATCCATAATCATAATCATGTCACTATCATAAGCATGATGATATTTAAACATGAATTAAATGATCACATCCATTAACAATATCATTAACTTATAAACATCATCATAACACCATCATTATCATATCATTCATCATATCTATATAACTATGATCCATAAACCGTAACCATAATAATAATCCCAAAACATCATATCCATGTCCAATAAAGATATAACCATCACATCATAATCACATAAACAAAATCAATCCATATCAACATCATCATGAACTATTGTATAAAAGTAGGCTATCTAGTCATGGGCCTATTCATGCACCTAACTAGCTATCTAGGTCATAGTTAGGATTGTTTTAAAGGGGTGTATGCCCTAACTATCCCTATGGTACTCAAAATTTATAACTTGGTAGTGATCACATTAATATACATAAATCACAAGCTTTATGTTCTCACCTGAAGTGCAGTAGAGAAAGGACCAGAGTCTGTATTGGGCTCGTTGTGCCATTATGTAACTTAGTTCTTAAGGGGGTTTGGTTCAATGCAATGATGGTTGGTCATTCATTGGTGTAATCCTTGGTTAATGAAATTCAAGTGCTTAAGGGACAATTGGGTTTCTATTTAATGGACTTAGGCATGGGTTTTAATTAGGGCATGTGGCTTTAACCACACTTGGCATATTTAATCTTCAAGTGCAGGGCTCATTGTCACCCATAGGTCTAACATGAATGAACTAGGTTATAATCTCATGAAGACTCAATAACACATTTGATATAATATAAAATTTACTCAATAAATATTCAAATACTTAAAGTATTAGTCCATTAACTATTTGTGCAAAGCATTATTCATTCAACAAGTTAACAAATAATGCATAAATAGTCTATATAAACTAAAGAAGTTCTCAATATAAAATGCTAAGTTCCAAGCTCACATGAGAGCTTGGGCATTGAAAATGGGAAAATCAAAGTATATCTCAATTTTTCTGGTTGAGATCAACCAAGAAATTTAAGTTCTAATCCTAAAACAATGTTCTAGTGTAATTAACTAGAGCTTCACTGCTCTAGTTTTCCTCTTCTTTTCAACTAAACTGGGCTTTATTTTATAGGCTTTGAAGCATCCTAGGTTCATTAGGAATGGGTCATGCTAACTAATAAGTTGGTGAAGAGGGTACACATTATGTCACCTCTACTATGCTTTGTCTTTATGTGTAGTCATTGTCTTATATACCTACTTCCCAATGTTGCATGATTCAAAAAAAAGTCACTTGTCTTTAATGGTTGATTATTATCCCATGTGCCCAATTATTGATGATACTTGGATTTGTTAGCCACCATCTAGTTGGCACTAATAGAAGACAAACACAACAACCATCCACATAGTTTCCTCATGCTTAGGTATTTTTTGAGTTGGCATAAATCTATTACTTAACATAAAATGGGGCCCAATATCACCCCATACAAACATGTTAATTCACCCTTGGACTATCCTTCTAGCACCTTAGCTATAAAAAATTTAAGTGCACTCTAATATAGTTTTGAATTTAAGTCTTTGAAGCGTTATATAGTGATGTTGATTTCTTTGATGGTGCTATCAATCTCCATAAAATCAGCCTCAAGTGCGATCATGTTTATGTTGTCTAGTTCTTTCTTGAAGGCCTTCAGCCTTTCCTTACCTTTTTGGACCCTACCATCTAGGATGGTGCCCTACTCATTCACCTTTATCTGGAAGGGACAAAAAAGTTCCTTTAAGTCTTGATCCTAGGTCTTCAGCTATGAATTCAATGTATTAACTTGTGTTCTTAACTATGTATGCTTAACCCTGCTAATAGTGATTACTTGTTTCATCAATGCATCATTCTCCTCCTTTTCCTTTGAGATGAACATGTTAATGACTCACACTTGAGTAGAAAGTTTCACAATATGAAATTATCATCATCTACATACTCATATTATTTTTTGAAGAGGTCCTCTAGCTCATCAATATTTTTGTTGAGCTCTTTCTTTAGGTCTTCACAAGGGTCCTCATCCTCTTCTTCCACTAGTTTCATCTAAGGGATCATCTTTTTGACTAGTGTTCACACCTTATCCACTTATAAGAGCTAAGAAGTGTCAGTACCATCCAAAAATGATGGTCCTACTTCTTCAACATGCTCAACCATCTAATTGATCTTGAGCTTTATAACATTGATTTCTTCTACCTTAAGTGAAATATCTTTGCATTTAGTGGCACAAACATCATTGAAAATGTTATTATACACAACCTCATAGGTCATCTTAAGAAGGGTATTATCCAATTTTATAGTGTTCATATCTTAGAGTTTGACTATTTAGGAGTCATGCCCCTCTTCTATCTTCTTAGTGCTTCATATTTCTTTGGATAAAACCTAAAAATAGGGCTCATTCATAGATAAATCAAGTGTAAAAAACACTTGATGGTGTGTTAATTTTGTTGCAACTCTAGAGGGAATATACTCTATCATGTATAATTCCTCATCTATGATAAACTACTTCTATTCCTTGTCTCAGTATCTTGTCTTAAATTCATATTTTTCAATAACCAACTCCTTCTACTCTTGTGCCTCTTCACTTGTACTTCTCTTTCCTGTAGGGGTTCTTCTTATTCTTCTTCTTATATTTTCTCTTTTGAGGTGAGAACATTTCCTTGTTTGTCACCAAGTTCCCCTTCAACATTAGAGCATGACTATTCTATATCTTTATTTTTTGTGATGGTGTGGGAATTAGGCACCTCTACTATTTTGGTTTCAATGGGTTTCATACCTATGATAACCCTCTTCTCTTCCTCTTCCTTCTTGGGCCTTTCCTTTTGGTCCTTTATTTTTACCTTCCTTTCCTTGATGATCACAATGGTTCTCTCATCCTTGGTTTTAATCTCCTTGAGCTCCACATTATCAATTTCTTCTTAGGTTATGCCTTTGGCCCTCATAACCTCTCTCTTTTGGTGCAATTATAGAACCACTTCAATGGGATCTTGATCTAGGTCCATATTCTCCATTTTTTGCTTTAATTCCTATTTAATTGGTGTACTTGATGGCATTTATTCTCCAAGTGTGGCATTAATTCCACCTTAGATATCTTCTTGTACTTCCACCTTGTTTGGATCTTCATCTATTTCTCCTTCTATTAGACACTTTTCCTCGGCCTTAACTCTCTCACTCCTTTCTACTTATTGCCCATCTTGAACCTACTAGTGTTGAAGCATGGTCAGTTAGGTCTAATAAAACCTTAAATTATTATTGCCATTTCATAGTTGTGATATATATGATTGTATCTTTGAATCTAAGCTTCGTGGGTCATTAATGTCATTCTTCGATATCAGCTTTCTTTTCCACCAACTATTTCTTATTAAAACCTCTTCTTACACCTCTTTGTACCAATCTAACCATGAGAACAATTTCACCACCATCACAATCATTTAATTTGGGTACCTAAGGGTGATTAGATTCTCATTCTAATAGATTCTTTGTTCTTTAACTCTCTGGTTCATTAGTTTGCTCTAGTTTGTTTGATGTCTCAAGTTTACACAAATTTTGTAATAGAAACCAATCAACTGTGTGATTTTTTATACCCTATTTCCATCGAATTTATTTAAAGTAAGTGAATTAATGGCATGCAAAAATCTAAATTTCTTCAACACCATAAAATTCTATAAAATCTATGAAAATCCTATGCCACAAACTCTTTTATTATGGATCTTTGTGCCTCCATTGTTACCTAATTTAATTCTCTTAATGATATTTTGGTGAAGTGACTTGTGGTTCAAATGGTCACTTCCTTCTCAAATCTAGGTAGATGCCAACTATCTATGATGATTCTCCTATTCTTTATTCTCTTGGCATGACCTCCACCTTCAATATGGTAACCTAGGTGTATCACCTCACATTTTCCTGATTTAGCCTTTGTGGTTCCATCTTCCCTTATTACTATGTTTCTATTTTATGTGTGCTTATCTACCTTGGTCAATTTATTTCACTCTCTCTTTACCTTGGCTTGTCATACCTCATATAAATACCTTATGGTTATCCTCCAATACTTAATTCTCTTTTTCCCATCCTCTTTCACATGACCAAATTGTGCATCTTCACTTTTTATTTTGTGCATAATAAAGTGGTGTATCTTCATTATTTTTATTACTCATGATCAAGTTGTGCATATTTACTTGGATCTTCTTTTATCTATTTAGCAACCTCCTGCCACCAAAAACTTAGGTGTCTAACCCTAGGTGCTTAAAAAATAAATGGGTTTGACTCACCTAACTAGAATTATGCACAGAAGAGCCAAAGTGGTTTGTCCTTGCACCTCCAAAGGCCTTGTAATATATCTCTTATGTACATGGAATTTATGAATATTCTTTCTAATTCTGTCAATTTTCACACACCCATCACTTATATGTCTAGCCTCATGAACTTTTAGAAATCAAAATGACTCTACTCACTTGATTGTAATTATGCATGAAAGGTGATATGAATGTCTACCTAGGCCTTGAAATCAACTTGCCTCTAAGATCTGATGCATAGTGGTCTAGTGCACATCTTCTTATTTGATGTTGGTAATCCTCTTTCATCTAGAACTTAGGTGTCTAGCCTCAGGCACTTAAAATGCAAAAGTGCTCAACTCACCTGACTAGATTTATGACTGAAGTGTGAATAGATTGTCTAGGTAGGATTCAATGTTCCACTTCATTATTCTTTACTCTATTTCCAAAAATCAAAACAAATAAAAAAGGAACCATTTGACTTACACCAAACATTATTTTGGTCATATCATTACAAACTAACTAGTGACCAATAAGTCAGTGTGCTCATGGTGTAAGTGCCATCCTATTTCCAATATGGCTTCAACCTTTATAATTGAAAGACCTAGGGAGTATTTTGTTGGTTAATTGAAAAATTTTCATGTGCTTATCTCCAATATGTGGTGCATGATATAGGGACCCATACACCTTATCTAGAGTTTGCCTAGGTGCTTGAAATAATTGGAGTCATAGAATAACATGAATTCTCCTTCTACTAGAACCTTATTCATTATATGCTTGTCATACCATAATTTATATAGTGTCTTTTCTATCAACTATCTCCACTTTTCTTGGGTGTGTATCTCATTTACGCATTCCAAGTCTTTTATCCTTGTGTTTAGTGATTCTTAGTCATCTAACTAATAAATGTACATGATGCATAGTGATTTTACTAAGAACTCAATTAGTAGGATCACCTTAGTGCCAAACACTAGTTGAAATGGTGTATCCTTGTTTAGGTGCTTGTAGGTTGTGCATTATGCCAATACCACTATAAACACTTGATCATCCCAATTCTCATGACACATGTTGTAGATCTTTGTGAAGTATGTTCCTAGTATTTTATTAAATAATTTAGCTATGTCATTTATTTTTTGATGATAAGGGGTCATTTTATGGTGCACCATCATATATTTAGTTAGAAAGATGCACACCATTTCATTAATAAAGTGAGTGCCCCTATTATTGGTTAGATTGATCAAGAACCTGTATCGACTAGATATGTTTTCCTATATAAAGTACATGGTATGGTGGTTATGAAATCTTTTATTGTGACAACCTCAAACCACTTAGTGAAATAATATTTGGCTACTAGAATATAATTTTCACCTATGCATCATGTTACGGGATTTATTATCCCAATAGATCAATGACTTGTTCTCAAATAGCACCTGGACAAGAATGGGGATGAGGGGCATCTCATCCAAATGGCTATGATTCCCTTTGAGATGGCATATATCACATGCTCTAGTGTATTTATTCACATCTTGGAATAATCTTGGCCACCACAAGCCTGACTGTAACACTTTTCATACTGTTACATATCTAGTGCAATGCCCTCCTACTATGCCTTTGTGCACCTATTTCAAGATGGAATATCTTTCATTCTCTAAGACACATCATCACAAAAATTAAACTCTACTTAAATTATATATTTATTTTCTGATGAGTTGAAAGGGGGAAGAATGAACTTCTAGTTGTTTCTTCTTTTTATTCATCATAGTCTAGTGTGTAACTCTAGATGTTAGAAAGGTGGCAATATCTACCAAATCCTTAGGGATGTGATAGACTTTATACAATTGCATGTCTCACATGTTGTCCTCAATAAGTGCCACTGCATCACTAGAATTGATTCGGGACAAATGGTTTGGCCCCAAGTTCAGCTTCTTAGGATTAATAATAATTGACAACTAGAATTCCTAGAATAGAACTATCCATCTGCATATGTGCCCATGTAAAACAAGCTTATTCATCAAGTACTTAAGCACCTCATGATTAGTGAAAAAGATGAAAGGGGTTGACAACATTTTTTTTAAAAAATTTTATAAGGCATAGACCATGGCAAGTACCTCATGATCTATAATTTTATAATTCTACTCTGTTGAGGTCATATTCCTACTAGTGAAAGAGATGGGATGATCCATTTTGCATTCACCATGATGTGCCAAGATTTTGCCTTTCACAGAGATAGAGGCATAAAAATGGACATGAGAAGGTGTTTTCTAGTCAAGGAACTATGAGATCATTATGCAAGATAATCTAAGCTTTAGGGTCTTTAAGGCATCCTCTTGCATTGCTCTACAGTAGAATGGACCATCCTTGCACAAAAGTTCTTCTATTGGTACTAAAATATTTGCATAACTCCTTATAAATTAATGTAATATCCATAGTAGCCAAGAAAATCATGAACATATTTATGTGTGGAAGGATTTTTTAGCTAAATCATGATCATTCTCTTTACTAGATCAATGGTGAAACCATCCTTACATATGATGTGCTTGAGCAGGGTTCCAAATAGTTTTATGAAGATGCACTTCTTTAGGCTCAGGGAGATCAGAAGCTACCTACACCTCTCAAAAATTTAGGTGTAGGTTATCGTAATGTTCCTTGATAAGGCCATACACCATCCAATCATCTAGATAGACTTGGAGGAACATATGGATCAAATACTTAAATGTAATTATCACCACTTTGGAGAACATGACTGGTACATTCTTGATTCCAAAGGGAATCATATTGTAATCAAAACAACCCCATTCACTCACAAAGGTTGTTTTTGGCTTGTCCTCCTACTTCATATAGACTTAGTGATAGTTAGATAACCCATTAGTGAAGGTGTAGATCTTGCAACCTATGATGCCTTCCAAGACTTCATTAGTGAATGGAGTCAAGAAAGGGTCATTGACACAAGTGATATTCAACATTCTATAATTGATGAAAATGTGAATGTGTCCATAATTATTGATTTTTATTATAATTGGGATCAAATACTTGGACTCATACATAATTTAAATGGCTCATATGTCTAGCATTATATTGATCTCTATTTTTACCTTAGTGCGGAGGTTGGGATTCATCCAATAAGGGCTCTTTTTGACTAGTCTTGCACCTTCAATGTGTTTTATGCTCATCTTCCCTAGGCATGGGTGGATGCCCTTCATATCATAATAAGTTCTTAGAAACATATCTTGGAATTCCTTCAGGAGGTCTATGATACACACTAGCTCTATGCCAAACTAATAGGCACTTAGAGTAGCCATCTTTGGCTCTCTTTCTGCACTGATATCCACTTTAATGGTCTTAAGTACAGAATAGTATGGATCATTCTTCTCCTAGTGAGAATCTTCAACCTACTATTTTTTCTCCATTTTCTCAACATTAATATGAGTATGGTCTTCTTCACCAATAGCACTATCATCTACTTGGTGCATGAGATTTCTTCTAGTGATCAACATTTCCTAGTAGCACTACTTCTAAGTTTCATTATCTTCCTTACTAAAGTCACTATTGAGTATTTTTTCCTCAAATAAGGTTAGGGGTGCCAACCCATTTTATCTTAACATGTCCTTCAAGTGATCCTTGAGGATGGTGGTGTCTTCAAACATTGCCTTTTAAATTACCTACAATGGTTGGACCAAGTCCAAGTTCTATGAGGAAAAGGAGAAGGTGTGCACAAACTTTTCCTTAAGATATTCCCAATTAGATATATCTTATAGCATCTCATTGAAAATGTACCATGTTCATTCCCATATATTTAGAGTTAAGTATAAGGCATGTACCCATAAGTTCTTTGGGGTAGTCATGCCACATTCAATCCATGTCTTTTTGCATAAGTACATATACACCATAGGGTCAGAGTCAACAGGGTACATTGAGATATCTAATTTCTTATTACTCCTCCAAAAATTGGTGTACATGGCCACCTTTAAATATATCCAAGTTGGTAAGTTATATCTTTACACTACCCATCAACATGTGTTAGCATTCCTCAAGGTGTACAATAGTGCACCCACTGTGTCTATCTCCTTAGGGATGCATGCTTTAAGGTCATTAACATACCTTTCCACTAGGTTATTAAACTCAAATTTTGGGAGTGTGGTAAGCTTACCTTTACTCAAGCAGAGTACCCTTTTTACTTTCTGTTATGCTTTGTTCTCTTGGTATAAGACCCATCATTTTAGAGTGTGATCAATTTGGACCTAGCAAGTCCTCATGGAAATTGGTGCCTTTACATACATCAAGAAGCACTTATTACTATTAGTCTCATATTCCTCTTTAATCCAACAATCGTAAGTAACATTAATTATGTCCAAGACTGTCTATCCATCTTCTCAAGAAAGCACTCCCTGATTAGAATGATAAATATTCTTGACACCTTGTTTCGTGATGTTATAAATATGATTTATCTCATATTTCCAAAACAAATATCTCCACATAAGGGGGTCATTAGTCACTTTAAAGGGGGATTACTAACCTTTATTTTCCATTCTCAAAGGTCATATATCATTTCTTGAATTGCATATCTACTTTTTTGGCATAGCACCAAGGCCGTTTAGGAACATCAAGTAGTTATCCTATTCTACTAATTTAATAACCTTGAAATTAGTGTGGAGTTTTATGCCCTTAATATCTACAATAACACCTTAAAAAAATTTAATCAGCTATGTTCGGGTCTTGTTAGCCATGAAAATTACATGGGGAGAAGGTTTTAGGGATAACCTACCCATCTTTTCCCATGTATTCTTGGTCAAGATATTGACCTCTACATTGATGTTGATCAACACCTCATAGATAGACCAGCCATTGATGGTGGAGTTCACTAATAATTCTTGGTCATACTCCACATTATAAGTATGCCTTTCTTCACACACTTGTTCCATATGTAGTAAAATAAATTCAATTATTTAGAGCTCAACAACTTCATTTGGCCTCTTCCCTGTATGATATAAGAGTAATTTTTTTACTAGAAGTATCTCATATATTTACAAGAGGTGAAATATTTCTTTCATTTCTTATACCTTAACCTCCTATCTATCTTAATTTTTGTGTTAGGTGATAGCCTACACTTTGAGATCTCTATCAATCTGGAGTTATCCCTAGAAATTTTGAATTATGCTCATGGCTTATTATAGGATGTCCTTTTGATGCATTGGTCAAGGTAGGGTGTAAATTTTATATCAAGCTAAGTTACATGCTTGGTGGGACTTGGTTTTCCATATTTTAGGTGTAACTCTTATGTTGGCATAGTTTGTGGTTGAGTGGTAAACCCACTTTTTGTGGTTGCCTACACCTTGATTGGCTCTAGGATGGATGTCTATGCATTTGGATCCTAATTTTTATCCTTAGGCTCACACATGATCATCCCTGCAGCTTTGTCATCACCCATTTTGCCTTGGGTTAGATTTTTGTACAAGTCAGGGCACTCCTTGACCATATTTAGTCCTTGACAATACCCACACATTGGATGCATTGGGTAGTCATCTTGATAGTGTTTAGTCTACTTGCACTTATAACATGATGAAAGTGGGAATATTCCTCTACCACATCCTCCACCTTGCCCTCTAACACCTCTTTGTTTTCCATATCTAACATTTTATTTATCATAACCCTCATTCCCTTGGTTTGCATACCCTCTAACTGTTGTAGTTGCCTACCATGCACCTCTTTCCATGTTTTGGTATATTTCATTGATCACTTGATAATCAATTGTGTTATGGGTGTCGGTGTCACACAACTTATAGTAGATGGTTACGATGACCTAATTGGTATGTTATAGCAAGGGGTAATTATGAACATCATGCATCTCATGATAAAATTAATAACTAAGAAGTAGTGTGCACACATTCCTCCAAGGGTAGTTGTTTTAATTATAGCCCTTTATTTTATAGTTAATAAACCACAACCTGGTTCATTCATCTTATGATGAACTAATAGTAAGCTTATATATTTGGGAGGCTATAGATGCAATCTACACCTCAATGAATGGGATGATGCCTATGTTAGTAATCTTAACCACCTTAGCTCTTAGTACACCTTCAAGTGCTTCTCGAGGGTCTATGAATGTTTTCATGGAGAGTGCCCTTTTTAAGGGCACTAAGAGCCCTCCAAAAACCCATTACATATGATAGGAGGGTTAACATTGTAAGTGAGCTTGGAGATGAGGGTCTTAAATCTATCATCATATAATCGCATGCTCTTTGATAATCCCTAATTGATTTATTTAAGCATGGTGATGCTCTATTTCTCAAATTTTGGTATGTTGAACCCCTTCAGGAAGGCTCCCTTTAATGTGTCATAATCATCCATATCTTGGTTAGTATCAAACTTCTAATACCATGTATGGGTGTGATCAAATAAGGTTATCACAAACTAGGTTGCCTTGTGTTAGGACTATGTTATTCCCTAAGCATGTAATTATAAATCACACTTGAGTACATGCTCTATGGTATTCTCCATGACTTGATACTTTGGTAAGTGCATGCCCATATCATAATATATCTAGTGCTAAGGTTAGCTAGTGCCTAAGGTGCTTGTCCTCCTAATGCTAGTCTTGGTGTTGGTTCACTAATGCCTCCAACCACTATTCTAAGCACTAGTTAAGTGGTTACTATTATTTCCATAGAAGATGATGGTGTTGTATTATACAAATAGTGGTGTTGGGCCACTTCTTATGGGCTATTTATTAGGATATGTAGCTAACATTAGATAAACTAAGATGCTTGCACTCAAGTTGCATCTAGTTGGGTTGGTATTTCATGGTCTATAATTATCTTCACATACCTCTTCATATGGGATGAATTATTTAATCATAAAGCTCTAGTCTAAATTTGCAAATTGATCAAAGTCTACATCAATAATGAGGTCAATTATCAATCTTCTATTTTCATTTGGGGAATCTAGTGTATGATCTCATGCTATAAGTTTAAAGGGGGTAGGTACATCTGGTGTATCTCCAATGGTTAGGATTTGAAGGGACCTTGAGCATTCACTCACCTACTATGGAACTTGTTTCAAAGATTCAAGGGCTCCTTCCTCTAGACATAGCTACCATTCAATAGATCCTTCCCCATGCCCTTTCTACTCACTATAGGTCATATCAACACTTCTAAGTTATATATCTTCGATCAGTCTATGCCTTCTCTTGTTATAAGCCTATCACTTGAGCTCATAATTATTGATTTGATTGTTTCCTTATATTACAACTCACCTACATGTCCCCTTCTTCCCCATTACATTGCTCATATGTGAGAGGACTTTAGCCTTCCATCCTCACTATTTTAAATCCTTAGTATACTATCATATTTTTGAGTTCAATATCAAGTTATTTCATAAATTCACCTCTTAAATCATCTAAGAACTAGTAACCTACTTCTTCAGGGAAAGAGTATGTCGATACTACAAACTCAAGCATATAGATATTTAGCACCCCCTACCACCATTTGTTTATAACTCTAGTATAGGTGACATCTAAGTTCTCAAGTCTCTCTAGTCAGTCTATTATCCACTCAAGGTGTTGTCTATAACTCGGGTTTCTATGGGTCACATACATAGCCAACTAGTGGTATACTTGCTCTTGAAGCTTACAAAATAATAAATCATACAAGGCATAAAATAAGTGGTTCTAGACCCATTTCCTTGGGTTCTACCCCTTGCAAGTCAAATGCCTTAGTACAAAGTTATCTTCTACTCATTATATCTAGCACTCAATGTTCTCGAGCGAGAGTTGGACCATTATCCTAGTGTATCATTGTAATAATAAAATTCAATAGCCCTGATAATTGAACCAAAATGTTGTAGAAAAGTAGGCTATCTGGTCATGGGCCTAGTCACATGCCTAGCTAGCTATTCAAGTCAAATTTAGGATTGTTCTAAAGGGGTGTATGCCCTAACTATCCCTATAGAGATCAACATTTAGAAATTGGAAGTGATAATATCAATATACATAAGGTGAAATCTTTATATTCTCACTTAAAGCACAACAAAGAAGGGACCAAGGTCTATGTTAGGCTAATTATGCCTTGGCACAACTTGTTTCTTAAGGAGGTTTGGGTTAATCCAATGGTAGTTGGTCATTCATAGGTACAATCCTTCAATTTTATAGGATTAATGGAATTCAATGACTTAAGGTATAATTGGGTGCTAATTTAAGGGACTTAGGCATGATCTTGTGCTTAGGTGTGGGTTTTAATTGGGTTGTAGGGCTTTAACCACACTTGGCATATTTCATATTTTAGGCATAGGGATCATTTTCACCCATAGGTCTATCATTAATGAACTAGGTTTTAAGATTATGGTAACTCAATAACATATTTGATAAAATATAGCATGCACTCAATAAACATTCAAAGACTTAAATCATTTGTCCATTAACTATTTTCACAAAGAATTTTTCATTAAACAAGTTAAACAATAATTCATACATAGTCCATATAAACTAAGCAAGTGATCAACATAAACTACTAAGGCCCAAGCTCATAGGAAAGCTTGGGTGTTAAAAATGGGAGAGTCAAAGTAAATCCTAAGTTAAGTTCTAATCCTAAGACAATATTGTAGTAGTAATTCACTAGAGCTTCACTACTATAGTTTGCCTCTTCTTTTTTAGCTGAACTCAACTTCCTTTTATAAGCTTCAGAGCATCCTAGGTACATGGGGGATTGGGCATGCCAACTATTGAGCTCACACTAGGGCTACATATTTTACTACCTCCATGATGTTTTATCTTTAATGTGCACTCATTGTCCTATGTGCCCACTTATTAATGCTATGTGATTCAATAATAAGCTTCTTGTCTTTAATGGCCAATCACTATCATGTACACCTAATTCCCAATGCTACTTGGAGTTGTTATCTGCCATCCATCTAGCACCATTAGAAGACAAAAAAAGAAACCATCCATATAGTTTCCTTATAATTAGGTGTTTGTTGAGTTTGTATGGATCCATTACTTAGCTTGAAATAGGGCCCAACATGAACATAGATCAAAAATCCATATCATCACCTACCTATCAATGTGAGTACACATGAACATCATCATGGACATAATAGTTTCAACATAATATCCTAAATAAATAGCATGAACATCATAAAAATGAACCACAAACCATAAATAAGATTCATATATATATCTCATAAATAATCATCATCATGTATACAAAAATATACATATCTCTCAAAAATATACATCTCACTACATCAACTCACAGGTCGGTATAAAAATCATAAAATGCATCAAAAATATGTCTCATAATCAATCTATGATCCTATGAAAACACTACCTCTTGGAGCCTAGCCTCCTACACCTTGTCTTCCTATAGATGTGGCCTACTAGCTTGGTGTCATTGTAATAGCACCTCTTGCAATCTTATCTCTATATTCACCCCACCAGGGCTCATCTAGATAGTACTTAAAGACCAAGGCCTCACAATACTACATCTCCTCCATAGTTACTACATATCTATAAATCAAGATAGTCCTTAATGGTCCCATAACTAATTGTAATCCTCCTCCTACCTATCAGATAAAATATCTCTCCTACATCACCATGACTAACTAAGCTCTAGCTCGATCTCTCTCCCCTATAAGAGTGGCGACCTAATCTTGTGATACTTCTAAGGATGCCTATGTTACTACTATAAATGCTAGATTTGTATCTAGATTTACTTATTCCTATTCCGTGTCAATGATCACTACATGTATATCTAAGATAACCCCCTACATATGATCTTATTGACCATTTCCTCTTGTGTCAACATCTAAATCTTACCAACCACCATCAACACCACCAAAGTCAACCATGGTATAGTTTACCTAGTACCATGTAGGATAGCCATATATAACACCTATATCATCTATATCTATCCTCAGAAGTAACTCCTCATGATCAATAAAATCATTAATTGCCTATGGAGTGGGTAGTGGAAAATTTGCATCCTTCCTCCTATACCTTGGGAATGCCCTGGGTCTATCTTGAAAAAAGCCTAGCTACCTCTATACCCTATCAAATAGAATCATCTCTATATCATGATCTCATCTACCATAGATCCATTTATAACTCTGAAGAGATAGATTATGTCTCCTATAATGTGCCCATCCTAAAAACCTAACATATGGTCTCTAAATCATGTCTCCCATAACCAAAGCATCTAGTTAGTCCCTATACTAGTCTATATCATGTGCTCCTCCTCCTAATCTTGAGAGGGCATAATCACCTCTCCACCTTAGATATCTAACTCTTAAATCTATCTGCATAAGACCTTCCCATGATAACCCCATAGGTCTCATAACCTAGATGTGCTCATATGCCTAGAAATGGAGAACAAAATTGACACTAATATTGTATCTCCTGTGGGCACATAACCTCCATAGTTCTCAATAAATTTGAACTATAACACAGGTACCCATGTGAACACTGTGTGATCCAACCACATCTCAACAAGCACCCTCAACAGTAAGTAATAGAACCTCCCACTACTATAATTAGGTAATGCCTAACACATAACCACTATCATCATCATCATCATCATCAAAAGCTACCTCACATCCTTATCCCTTTAGTATAATGGCATGTAGTATAAGCATCTAGAGTGCCACCTCATAATTTGATGTCCTCTTTGTATAAGAGTTCCATTTGCCCATCTCACTCATCACCCTCATTATGGTAGATTGGCTCAGCCCATATGGGTAGCTACATGATCATGTGGATGTCCTCAAGTAAGATAGCCAACTTGCCTTTAGGAAGTAAGAAGGTGTTAGTAGTAGGTTCCCATCTTCTGATGAGTGATACTAACATCTATGCATCCTATGTTGCATGCTAGTAGTACCTCACACCTTTAAATCTCACATCCTCCATATTCTCCCAATCGACATTGGTCATCCCTTTTTAAATCTTGTCTAGTATCTAGGGCACTCTATCCCTCATTTGTATCCACTCCCATGATTTCAAGGTTTGATAGAAAAAAACCTTAGGTCACTGACATATTGTTGCCTATGAACTCTACCTATTTTATCTACTTCCTATTTTAATCCATTCAACTCATAACATTTTCCTAATTTGACCTATACCTATAACTTATATTTAAAACTTTACCAATCACCTTTACACCTATTCTACCCTATAACTATTCACTTACTTCCCCTATTCCTTACTTTATAACACCTACTAAACAACATCATTAAACCCTCCTACCATTACTTTACCCCATCATTCAACCTTATCAAATGATACACAAACCTTCACCTAACCTCTAACCTAAACCCTTGACCTTACTCTAACCCTTTAACCTTAACTACTACCCATTAATTAGTGACTATCAACCATTATCTCTTACCCATTCACCAAACTTTCAACACTTTAATCAATCATCAATGTTTGACTATTCTTATATCTAACCATTGATGATTAGGGTACCAACCATAGAAGGTTACCATAATGTGACCTCTCAATGCTCTTATATCAATTATTTATGTTTGATAATGACTATCGATGATTGGTAACGAATGGTGATGGCCACTGTGTAGTGACCATTGGTGATCAAACAAAACCTTACCCCTTAAAAATACCTACCAAATACCACAAATAGATAAAAAACACTTTCCTAATCTTCACCTTACCCTCCCCTATCTACCCTACCATTTCTAATCTAAATCCAAACTATCAACTTCAACCCCAAAACCATAAACACTATCAACAAACCTATCCCTAGGTCACCACCCACCCACACCTTAGCTACAAATGAATTAAATAAACATTTCATTTACAAAATTGAATCCAAACTATGAAATTTAAGAAAAAACCCTACGTCATTCCTCGACCACCATTGTAGAGTTACTCTAATGACCACCACTTGACCTCATGCTCTCCCTCATCCCCTCTACATCCTTGATAACTTGATCAATATAAAATTAATCCACTCAATATAACACACTCAATCACTAACTAACAAACCATTACAACTATTTTTCTCAAAATACCAAAGAGTATAATCATCGAGGGTCACAATTCACAATGAGAGAGTAAAACCCATGGTGGCTCTTTTGTCTTCACCCTTTTAAGGCTAACATATGACCACCAATGGTTAGGGTGACCATCAATGGTCAACCTTAACCATCAACAGTCGACCAATTTAGGGGTTTTTCTTCCCACCCATACCTTCTCAATAAATTTTTAGCATAATCTAATCCAAGTGCTTACCACTGGATCTTACCTACACCACTAAGCAAGTAACCACATTAAACTTCACACTTGGCCATTTTGGCCCAAACTAATACATGTTTTATGATGACCTTTCCTTGGTTATTTTAACAATATAAACTAAATTTCCAATTTAAACATTTTAAACTTACACCACCTTATTCATAACCAACCAATTGCATTTCCTTGGGATCACTTCCTACCTTGGATACTAGGGAAAACATTTACCTTGTCAGGAGACTTACATTTCCAAGTGTACCCAACCACCATGCTTAAATGTGGTCATGTTGTCCATTTGTCACTTTTCATTCTATAAATGACCTTATTTTTACTAACCATATAAACATAGTCAATATGTGATCTTGACTATCACACTTAGTCATAATTTGTGTGCATGTTTACACTTTAATGCCCAACATATCACCCACTTCATCACCAACTTACCCACTCATCCAACATGTACCTAATTCTATTTCACCTCATCAAATCTTGGTTTGAGGGGGGACTACCTTCTTTTATGCTCAAGGCAACTCAACCTTCAACCCATAATCTATTTTTGTTTTACAGCTTATTGACATAAAATGCATAATAAAAAAGGTAAAATGTAGACACTAGAAAATCACACACAATGGTTATAAATGTTGAACTAATCCCTAGACCACCTTAGGACCCCCTAGGGACTATATCATAACCTTTTAACCATAAACCTAAGTCAAAATTGACTAACTTTGACCACCTTGACCTTTAACCTATCAACTACCGATGGCCATACTAACTACTGATGGTTAGGCCTAATTACTAATGGTCAAACTTTAACTAGCTTAAAGGATTAACTCTTATAATCTAACTTGATTTTTTATATTTAGCTTACCTGATCCATGTATGAATAAATGCATGCTAAAGATAAAATTAGATGACCTATTAACACCTTATTGAACTTATTGTTTCACCTCTTATTTCCTTATATAAAAAGAGAGGAGGAGGTGAAAGGGATCTAGATCCAAAATCAGAGCAATCAAGCATCAAAGATCATCAACTATTATTAGATCTTTTTATATCAAAACTTCATTTGTAGGTACTCTCCTAATGAACCAATGATTAGGTCAGAGATTTGAAGTGTTATAATTCATCAATTTTATCCAAGACACTGATACTCTATCAAAATTGATTAAGACTCCACCAACAAGTTTTTCAACCAACTACCTCCACATTCTTTACGCCAACAAGCTAAATACCTATATTTTATTAGATTTAATAATCAGTCTCTCTAGTTTATCTTCTAGAATTCCTTTTCCAAACTCATCAATTAGCTTTTTTAACCAAAACAAAACCCACATTAACCATTGATGGTTAGCCAACCATCGATGGTCACCCTAACCACAAACAATTTTACCTAACCTTTGATGATTATTATGTGACATTTCAACAAAAAGATATTTTCACCTATTAAACCCTAACCAAATCCCAATTTTTGCCTCTCTTCTTGATCACATAACATCACCATATTTTTTGAACCATGCCCAATCTATTTAGCATTAATATTCAATCATTTATTTCTATAATTAGTCAAATTCATCTCCTTCAAATACTTCTTGTATTTGATTTAAGTATCTTATGTTATTCATACAAGTGATTTATTTTTCATTTTCAAAACCTAATTGTCTAAAAGTGTGGATTGATAGCCTCCAAGAAAGCTTGTGCTTCTTGGATCTATCTTATTAGGCAATCCACCCTACTATAAAACTAGCCAACCATTTCTTTAGTGCTTTCTTATCTATAGTTAATTCATCCCAATCCAAAGAGGAGTATCTAAAACCATCTAGATCATGGAGCGTAAACCAAATCTAGGTTTTACTAACCTCACCCTTATTTTAAGTTTTACAACTTTTTTCTAAAAAATAAAGCAAAATTTACATGAAACAAAGTGATTTCAAATGACTTGTGGATAAAAATATAGGTTTTGTTATTTTGGAGTAGTTCATCTTTGTCTTCAATCTCACTTGGTACAACTAGTAGTTTCCATAGCACCTTCAAGTAGTTATCCCTTCAACACCTTCCCTTTCTGGGGTCCCTTTTCAAAATTTTACCTAAGTATTAGCTTCTGTCCTCTTCTTCCACATGGAAACCTAATGCTCATCAAACTAGAAGAGGCTCACATTTTACTCCAATTAAGTGCCTAATAAACATGTTACAATGCCATTCTTTTCAAATCCATTTATTTTTGGGTTAGACTTCTAAGTAGTGCTATTGGCTAGTCGATAAATAAATAGGGCCCACCAAGCAATTTATATGGTGAAGAAATTTTTGAAATGTGGTGATTTTGTGCTTACTATAGAAATGAAGTATTCAACATCACCCCAAAGGAGTGCCTACTTTACACGTGGCACCCCTATGCTCAATCTTAACAAAGAAGTCCCCAAATTCCATAGAGAATCATTGACTGAATATGTATCACCCCCACACTTATCTAGGAGTAGCTTTGGTCCATCAAAATTTAGAGTAGTGCCAATTGGTTGTAACAAGAAAGAGATGAGCCTTTCTGTGTGAGACCACTATGATCTCTAAAGGAAAAATTTCTCATGTCAGAGCTTGGAGTAATGTTATTAGATGAGAGTGTAGGTCCCTCCTTATTAGTGAATATTTTGAAGCACTATAAGCCTAGCTTAAAGTGTAATCTTTTAATTTCTAAGTGACCAACACTAAGGGAATGTGATATAGTAGGGATAAATCTAGAGATGTAAAGATGGAATCACTTCAATTCACCCTAGCATCATATCCTTAACAAGATAGAGTGGTTGTGCAATATACAAGATCTAGAGGATAACTTCGTTCATGATCCCAAGTTCTTCATTCACTTACAATGAGTTCATCATGGGTGTGAGTGCCAGGATTTTTAGGTGGTGATCTCATGAGAGGCCATCTTACCTATATATTCTAGGCTCTTTCCTCTTGGAAGTGTTTGGTTATCATGTTACTTATATTATCAATTGTTGTATACTATCATTGGTAATAGCAAATAAGTAATAGTAGTTAACACTTTCTCAATATTTAAACTTAATAGGTACCTATTGCAAGTGTGGCTAGACATTTTACATGTGCTTTGAGACATTTTATATTTTCTTCTCCATCTAATAATGAAGAGGATGTGGTTTTTTATGTCAATTTGAGTGTAAATTTATCTATGTTTGTTATCTCCTTTATTCTAATTATATAACATCAATATTTGATTTCATTATATATCTTAATTCATGATTTATGCTCCTATATGGTTTGTAGTGTTTAAGGTTTTGATCTATTTTATGAAATTATAGTCTAAATTATTTAAATCTCTCAATGAATCACCTTAGTTAGTTTTGATTTTAGTTTTCTTTACATTTTTCTCTCCCCTTTTCACCCCTAGATTTAAATGAAGAGATGGCTTATAAAATCTAAGAGGTTTCTTTATATACCGAAATTTGGTCTCATGCCTATAAAGCTTCCCATAGGAGGCTATTAAACCTAAAGTGAGTGTTTTAGGCATCAATAATTTTTCTTTTCTAGAATTCTTGATGGGATAAGATCTATAATCACCTGATCAACTAGAAGCCCAATTTTACAATCCAAAGGCATATAACAAGATCATAAACAACAAGGAATCTGAGCCTACTAACACCAAATCTAATAACTCCAACTTGGCAAAGGGCCATAAGGTATAAAATTGCTTAGCAATAACAAATGGTTATTTGAAGCCCAATAAGAAACTTTTTATAATGGGATAATGACAACCCACTTATCCTTTTGACACCCCTAGCTATGTGGGACCCCATTCTTGTGAATTCCTTGAAGGCACTTCCCAAGTTTTCAAAGAGAGGATTTCAAGACCATAGCAGAACATCTCTAAGACATTTCAAATGTGTGCACTATACACTATATCAATGTGAAAAATGTATACTTGAGGATATTAGTGATATCTTTCAAAGGATAGGCTCTCAATTGGTAACAATCTTTACCAACCAACTTCATTATCACTTGGGATGACCTAGGCAACAAATTCTTTGATCACTTCAAAGAGAAAGTAGACTGATCATCCCTCCTATAGTAACCAATAACCATCAAGAGAGGCCCAAAAGAAGTCATTTTAAACCTCAACACCAAGTTTAAAAAGACATAGCAAAGGATCTCACTAGTGGCTCAACTACCCATAGGCATTTCTATTATGTTTTACCTCAAATCCTTCAATTCATACATTTTGGTTATGATTCAATTGATTAGAGGCTAGACACTATCAGCTATTTATGACCTTGTAATAAGGGCCAAAAATAATTTAATAGATGTGGGAAAGCTACCTCCATGTTTGTTAATGTTGATGTTCCCAAATATTTTAATACCTCCCCAAGTATCATAAGAACCCCAACTTCTATGTATACATATCTTCCTACTCAAGTAATCATATCTACTTAATCCTCCATGGCTATGAAGATGAACGATATGAAGAGTATCTTATAAAACTTCTCTAATGAGATAATCAATTTTAGGAAGTAATAGGTTATGCCTCTAAATCCCCCTTTCAATAACTACCAAGAAAGGAGGGCATTATACCAATAAAACTAGTACTAAGAGAGGAAAAATATAAATCATCAAGCTCTAAAACATTAAATGCTAAATCACCAGATATGACTTGCAAACCAAATGGTTGTGGTACTCGACCCCTTACACACATTATCACCTAATATGAATAGAGAGCTAGTTGTTGGCCAAAATAACTTAGTGGATGAATCTAATTCATGGTAATTTCCTTGTAATGATGCTTAAGGACCCTATCTGGGGGTAACCTATAGTATAAATTTGATAAATAGTGATGATAAGGGAATGCCCCTAATTCAGCATAAAGATACCAATCTTTGGGTGTTAAGAATGTAGTCTTGATGGCATAAATGTAGGGGATGTCCTTGGAACAAGAATAATAAGTATCCCCAAAACACACACTATTCTCCTAGTTTAAAGGAAAAAATGTAGTTTACATGAGTGAAGTCCTCATGTATAGAGACCTATATGTTCAATTAGACTACTACACGCATTCAAAGAAAAGATTGCCTGAAAGAATAAAATCCATCACAAGGCCCAAAGTGACCATTAATAAAGGACCAACAGCTCATCCCTCACTCCTAACATATCTAAAATGGAGCAAGACATTATAAAACAAAGTAAAAGATCCTAAGGTTTCACCTCAAGGGTCATACAATGTGGTGGAGTAGTTAAAGATGGATCTAGCCAATGTCTCCCTTTGGGATGTCCTATTTATCCCTAAGTATAAGTATGTACTAAAAGAAGCCTTGGAGAAGTAAGAAAAGCCCATGCAAGAAAAAACCAACTATAGAACCTGTAACGACAAAGGGTAAAGAATATAGCATGATCACACAACCCTACATGCCCTTTATATTCATCAATACCAAAGAGGAGGTAAGAAAAATAAAACCTACCCCATTCTATTTTATGATGATTATGGGTAATAAATTATTACACAACTCCATGATTGATTTAGGTGTGAGCATGATGGTGATGCCTAAATAAATAGGAAATACACTACAATTAAAGTATGAACCATTGATTCAAGGAGTGATACAAGTGGATGGGAATAAATTTCAAACCTTAGGAATCATCATGGCTCTTCCTCTCACATTATATTATTGTCTTAGTATTACTATATCATAAGATATTATAGTGATAGACATCCCACCTATCTTCAAGCTATGCTTGTTAAGAAACTTCACCACCACAATATATGGATATTTATCATTAGAGTGGTCTCATCTAATCCTAAAAACCAAGCATGTTTCAAAGTTAAAAGTGTTTTCCTAACCACTTCACCCTGAACACATAGTGGATGAAGTCATGAAAAACTTTGATATAATGCACACCTCCTTATCAAGAATGGAGATGCACTATGTGGATACTCTCAAGGGAGAAAAGGTTATGGATACTAGAATTCCAAAGGAATAAGCCCTTGTTAGTGATTTAATTGAAAATGACCCATTCTCTAACTTCAATGCCACTAGACTTGGAACCTACATAATCCATGATCAAGACTAGGCCATTCCTAAGGTCATAAAGAAGAAAGGAGATCAAAGCCAAGGGTTTGAAGATAAGTTCATATCTTGGAATCTATATTTTGATGGTGTAAAATTAAAGGTCGACTTCAGATTTAGAATATGACTAACATCTCCTTCAGGAGAATAAACTCTTTGAGCCCTTCAATTCTATATTGCCTATATAAATAACAAGGCTGAATATGAGGCATTAGTCCATGGTCCTAGTCTTATTGAACATATTGGCATCAAAAAATTGAAGGTATTCCATGATTCTAAATTATTAGTAAGATAATTAAGGGGGGTATTATATATAAATAACATGTGAATAAGGTCTTACCACCACCATATATGGGATTTGATTGAAGCCTTCTACATTCAGATCATCCTAAAGGGTGTGAATGTAGAGGCTAACAAAATATCAATGATTAGTTCCCAATTCAACCAAATGACATACTTGTTAAACAATAAGGAATAAATGTGGATATTCATTAGTCCCACTATCATAAATAATAACCAAAACTAGCAGGTATTTAAAATGATGCTAAAATTACCATGTTTTTCCATCAATCATGCAAATTCACAGAGCAACTACAACTAAAACTAAAGAGGCTTACGAGGACCAAATCATGTAGTTAAAAACCAATAAGTTATAGAAGGATCTCATTACCCTATAAAATATTTTTAACTTTGATAATGTAAGGAATGACAAGCAAAAATTTGTCTTAGATAAGGGTGATTAATATATGTTTATGTCAAGGGAGGAAGTTGAAGGTTGGAAAAGAAATTCGCTAGAAAGATAAAGAGCGGTTGGTTTCTTTCTATGACAAATATAAAGGATTCATTGCATGGACTTGTGATGAATTGAATGGATATGATCACAAGGTAATTAAATATACTATTGGCTTAATAGAAGGAGCCAAACTAGATTGATAGAAACAAAGGCTTGTAAACCTAAAGACCAAATCTCTAATGGCCTAAGAGCTCAGAAAACTCATTGACTCTAATATTATGTACCCAATTAAGAATTTAACTTGGGTATCCAATATAGTTCATATGTGAAAAAAGAGTGGAGAAATTTGGCTATGAATAGATTTATGGGATCTAAACAAGTCATCTTTGAAGGACCATTACTCCCTCTCCTTTATGGAGTAGATCTTTCAGATAGTAGTAGGTGTAAAGATGTTTTCTCTACTAGATGGGTTTTTTGGGTATAATCAAGTATGGGTGAATGAAGAGGAAAAAATAAGACCACCTTTACCATGAATTGGGGAATATTTGTATATATAAATATGCCTTTCAACCTCTCTAATGTTGGGGCTATATTTCAATGAGCAATGGATGTGGCCTTTAGGGGCCTAATCAATAAGATCATCCTCATTTATTTGGATGACCCCACTATGTTATTTAAGAAAAAGGAAGACCATTTCAACCATATAGAGAAGCTTTTATAAAAGTTTCAAGAATTTGGGGTGTCTCTTAACCCCAAGAAATATGTCTTTAGGTTCTAGCAAGGAAAACTGCTTGGATATGTAGTATCCAAAGAAGAAATCACTATTGATCTGAAAATAATAAAGGCCATCCAAGACTTAGCATTGTCAATAAAGAAGAAGAGGGTGAAATATTTATTATTAAAAATTAATTTTATCAATAGGTTTATATCTAAATTCATAAGATTGGTGAGAATGATCATGTTGATGTTAAACAAAGACCAGGCCTTCAAGTGGACTCCCAAAGGAAGAGTAGCATTTGATAAAATCAAGGATGCAATATTTATCACACCCATATTAATTAACCCCAAATTTTCTAAATATTTCATTATGTATGTGTATGGTAATGAGCATAGCCTAGTGGTTGTGTTAACTCAAAAGGAAAATGAAGGAAGAAGTGAAAACCTGATCGTATTCTACTCAAGAACATTGTATAGGTATGAAGTAAAATATAATTTTGTAGAAAGACAAAATTTCACCATAGTCAAAGGCCTCAATAAGTTCAAGAACCTTGTGGTGGGAAATAATATTATGGTGTACATAACACACTCCAACATCCATGAATACATCATGAAAGGAGAGATCATGGAAAAAAGAGCCAACTAGATCACCAAGATCTTAGAGTATGACATCATGTTTAGGCCAACAAAGGTGATCAAAAGAAGATGAATATATGAATACCTAGCCCAAAATGTAGATTTCCTATTAGAGGATCATGACAAGCTAGAAGTAGTCCTACTTAACCAATGCAACACTAGTAGATCTTAAGTGACCAACCAGATCCACTTCATAAAAGCTAATTAGTATTTAGATTTCCTTCCCACACATAAAAGGCATTTATATAGAATCCAAGGGTTTGGCTACATGTTGGTCTAAGGAGTCTTATTCAAAATTAACTTTAATATAAACTTTCTCCAATGCATTGAAAGATACCATGTCGTGAATATTTTCCAAGACATGCACTTTGCTCCCATAGGTGGTCACTTCTAAGTAAAAACCAACATCATAAAAATCATGTGCTCAAGGTATTAATGGATGACCATGTTTGTATACTACCATAAGGTAGTCAAAAGTTCCAAAAATGTCAATTATTTGTAGGGGAAAAGAAGAATTAAATCATGCCACCAAACCCAATTGTGATCAATGAGCCCTTTGCATAATGGGGCTTAAACTTCATTGGGATGATCATTCCCATCTATAGTACTAATCAAAAATGGATATTGATAGCCAACGACTACTTCATATTGTGGACCAAAGTAGCCCTACTAAAAGAGGTGACTAAGAATATGATCCTCAACTTCTTGGAAGAGTTTATGGCCATGTTTGGCCCACCTAAGATAATCATCTCTAAAAATGCTAAAGCCTTCCTTGGGTCTACATTTTTTGAGTTCACACTTTGAAATGGTATATTTTAACCTTTGTCTAATTATAAGCCTTAAGGGAATGAGTTGTCAAAGTCAAAAGTTAAGAATTTTATAAGACTAATCAAAAGGATGGGCTCTAAATGAAAAAAGGAGTGGCACATGCATGTGAGAATGACCCTATAAGTAGACCATCACTCCCAAATAGATCCTAGAAACCTCCCCATATAAACTTGTATATAGAAAGAGGTAATAGTTATAGTGTCATAAAAAATACCCACATTATAGCTTTTGAAGGCTATTAAGATTATGCAAAATGAACTAATTTAGGTTAGGCTCATAAAGCTACTTAGCCTCCAAGAATAAAGAGAGTAGGCAATCGATGTAAAAATCACTTGATAAAAAGTGCTCAAGTGGTGGTTCAACAAGAAGTCTTAGACCCATGAATCAAACCTGAGGATCTATTTCTTAAATATTATTAGAGGGATGCAAAGATTGGCCAACACGTGAAGTTTGATTCTCTTTGGATAGGACCATTTTGCATCATCAGTATTAGGTAGGGGAATGCTTTTGAGTTAGAATATGAAGAGGGTAATGCATCAGAGATTCTAGTTAATAAGATCAATTTAAAACATTTCAACTAACTTACCTACCTCCCCCTTATACATAATTAGCTAATTTTCCTTTTTGTTTATGTGTTTTGATTCCTTCATTTTTATTTTCCTTAGCTTTGTTTCCCTTTCCATTGCTTTTTCCTTTGAATAAGTGCCATTGGCACAAGTGGCTTGTCTATCCACCATGTGTCCTCACCCTAGTCCTCCCAAATATTTAAAAAACATTCTCTAAAAGATGGTTATCTACCAACCTCACCTACCATTAATGTTAGATGTTCTATTTTATACAACTCCCCATAATGATCATCACAAATCTCTTACAAATGGCTCTTCAAGTGTGTGTGCCACCCTTATCATTTATGGGGGATCCTAATTTTAATTTTTCCATAATGAGCCCACCAAGTAACATCGATGTATCAATACCATCCTCTTATCTAAGCCAACCACTTGATGTATTGAGATCTTCAAGAGCATTAAGAAATTGAAAAGAGCAAAGAGAGTTGAGCCTAGAGTTGAAAGAAGAGGTGATTAGAGAACCATTAACCCAATACATCCCAAAAGATAAAGAGTGGTTTTGGAGAAAAATTCTCAACAATAGAGAATTTTATATCTTCATAAAGAAGTGAGAATCATCCTACAAGATAGAGAACCTATAGGTCAGGTAGTAAGGGAGACCTTCCCCCTAAATATGTTGTGAGTAAATCCTATACTTTTGCTCCCACTCAATAAAAGAGAAGATTTCAAACATCAATAAGGCACACAAAGGAAGCTATAGTTACAAGAATTAATCATTGAATTCATATATGATATATTTAATCCCATGCTAACCAAGAATCCCAAAAAAATGAGAGAGGGTACCCACACCCAAATGCATAAAAGGGTCTATAGGGAGGAGTATGACTCATTTGGTTGCAGGATGCGGGATTATATGCTGGCATAGTATATAGTGCCTTATGTTCATCCATGCCTAGAGATCATCCATATATATGGAAATGTATGATATCAAAATTGGTATAATTTCTGAAAACACCCATCTGAGGCTAGAAATTAGTGCAGATAGCATTAGGGAGATGCTCTAGCTCCCAAGTGACCCCAAGGATGATATATACAACATAGAGAACCTTAAAAGTGTTTAGGACTCTTGAATCCATGAGAATGTGAAATTCCTTAGCTTTCTCCTCAAAATTAACATCACAAATATGCCTCCTCTACCCATGCCTCTAGAGAGCTTCCCCACATAGTACTTGATGGATACTCTATCCATGTTGGCCTTCATCTTAAGGATGGAATTTGAAAACAACATAGACAACTTTTAGTTATGGGAAATCTTTTTGATGACAACGGTGGATAAGGAACATGTGTTTAGGATGGATTTTATAAAATCCATAACCACCTCCATGAGGGATGGTCTAGAGAATTTTTCAATGGTGGGTACCTTTTAGTACTCATCCTTCCTCTTACATCTCATTATGTACCAACATTCCTAGTTCTTCTCTTCATACATGAGTTTCAAATCCTATAACATGGATGTTTTACCCAATGTGGTGACCCCAATCACCATATAGACCTATTTCCTATCCATTACTAGGGAATACTATGATTTTTTAGATCTCTTTATGGCTCTAATTCTTATTTACCTCAACACAAAAGCCCTTACATTCATAATTATGCACAAATAATGTTCATGGCTCACCAAGAGTAAGGTCCCAGTAGATTGGATCTAGGGAACCCATTTTACATTCATCTAAGTGCATTTTTTTAGGTAGAACCCTTATATCTCTTATGCATGCTAATAGATAGGCCTTTATCCATAGAGTTTTCTCACCAACTCGACATAGTGAAATCCATTTATAGAGAAAATAAGAAGAAGGGTCTATGTGATGTCCCTTTCACAAGAGATGGCATCATAATGGTAAGGAAGTAGTAGGGATGCCTAATCATAGCAAAGATGGTAGATCTTGGCCTTGAATTTAATATATGACAAATGGAGCTATGATCCAAATGGATACATAGCATCTTTGAAGACCACCAATGCTCCCAAGTATTAAAACTAGCCATATTTATAATAGAGGAGATCACCCATGGAAGAAAACCTATATAATTATGTGGATATATCTCAGATCTCATTAGATTACCTCAAACCATGGGAATACTTCTATGAGATGATCTAGGCATATGACTCATCTAAAAAATTATCGAAGGGGTTGAATAAGCATCTCACCTAGTTAGATTGGAATGATAATAAAATAGATGCATTTACAACATATAGCTATGAAATCACTAATCCATTCTCCAATTATGATGATGAAGACATATATGAGACCTTTAAAAAGATTTAGGATGAGCATGATCTAGAGGAGGGATTACTAGAAGTAGAATCCTCCCCTAAGATAGTAATAGGAGGAGAAGAAGAAAGAGATGCCCCTAGACAAGGAGTAGGGATTACACCATAATAGAAGGATTTTGATGTCTTAGAGATTCATAATACTTAAAATTGGATACCTCCTCTGTACCCATATCCCATAACCTTACAATAGCAATAAGCCCCCTTTGGGCATCTCACAATTGGTTCACTCTAGTACAATAAACCTAAGGCACCCAAATCTATCCCTTTTTTAGATCCCATATCCCATAGCCTCAAAATAGTAACAAACCCCCTCTAGGCACCTCATTATTTGTTTACTCTAGTATAAGTGACCTGAGGCACCCAAATCTAGCCCTCTAATAGAGCATATATAGAAGAAGATTCACTTGGTGGATCCCCTTATTTCCACCTTTGCCTCCCTCATTGCCTCCACATCTTCATCCACCATATTAGCTCAGGTTTTAGCACTCTCTACTACCTATCCAATTACTTCCCTAGCCCCACTTTCCTCTTCATCCACTGAATACACTACTAAGATCTCACTACTTTCTTCTATGGTCTTTATCTCTTCTTGCATGCCTTTTCTAACCTCTCTACCTTCATCATCCACATCATCCTTCATCATGGTGTAATTTACATTCACCCTAACCCATGGACACAAAATTTTATCTCCTTATACCCTCACCCTCCATCCACTCACCTCCATAGGGATAGGTTCTATTGCTTCACAATATCAAGTGACCATCCCATTCATGTTGCCACAAGGAATCTTCTTCATAGGAGAGAACATTCAAGCACTATAGTAATACCATTAGTAGATAGACATGGTAAGGAGGGATCATGATGCCCGAATAGAGAAGAAAAAGGAAAATTAGGTCAAGGCCCTTGCATAGACTCACATGTGGTCATTTTTTGACCCTATACAATAATCTCTCATGATTGCTAATGTAGACCCTCGAGTAGTCAAGTCCTAAAAACAAAAGCAATTGGGAGACTATGCCATAAACGTTTTTGGTGTTAATATTATCCTTGCTAAATCCACTAATAGGGTCAAGTTGATGGAATGAATTTAGAAGTATATAGCCATAAAATACATTAAGGTAACCCAATAGTTAGAAAAGACCAAGCTAGAACTCACCAAGGTGAAGGCTATAGTTGACTGCCTCAATGTTGAGGCTAAGGCCAAAGATGTGAAGCTCAAAAAATTAAGGTCCAACCTCTATATCCATATATCGAATGAAATCTTTCAAAAGGAAGCCAACCTACTAGTGGATACCAAAAGTAAGTTGTAGGAAATAGAGACTGAACTAATATAGACCTTCTAAAATCTCTCAGATTCTAATCAGGATTTTCAACAACTGTAGTAGTAGGAAAAATAGGAATATTTGATCAAGGACCAAGAAATTGGGAAACTAAAGAATTACCTCATTTCCAATCTATAGGCCACATAAATCCTCCCCATGTTCTAGTAGCTATACAAATATTACTGGGAAAGCATCAAGGTCATGGCAATAAACCTAAAGCTAGCCCTTAACTTCATCATAGACTCATTGAATATGATCCCACAAGTGATCACATCCATTGATTAGGTTATCACCTTTATGGCTCCCAAGGTCTTAGATTCCCAAATACTCATCCAAAAGCTCCACAACACTATGAATAAGGCTCTATATGTAGCAGGGGTTTCCAGTAATAGGTAAGTGATGACAAAGGTCAATGATTTTATTGACTATAACAAGGTAGCTAATAAGTACAAAACATTCCTTAATGCCTTAAAGTAGGTGGTCCAAAATAGGTGATGTCACATTGAATAACCAGTCCAATTAGGAATCCCCTCCCCTTTTTTGGTAGATAACAATGTCCTCCCCAAGGACCAGATTAAAGCACTAATAAAATAAAAGCAAAATGATTAGACTATTTTCATGGCTCTCAGTCAGTCACCTAGTATCTCTGAAGTGGAAAATATATTGTAGCTTCTCACCCAACTTGAATTCCAAATGTTGAAAGTTAATTAGGGTTTAGTAATCATCTCCTTTAAGGAGATCATTTATTTAGATAGAACCTTCAAGGATCTCCGGAATAAGACCCATCGTAATGACGAAGAGTGGATGCCTTTGTAGGTAGCTCTTCAAAAATTATAGGTTCTTAATCCTTCTTCCTATTTTGAATTTTTTCCTCAATTGGTTTTCACACTAGATTTATGGTTTTCTCATCCATACGTGGAGATCCCTATGAGTCACCAAGAACTTTGGATTGAAATCCATGTTTTGTTATTTTAGAGTAGTTCATCTTTAGCTTTAGGCTCACTTGGTGTACTAGTAGTTTCCTTGGCACCTTCAAGCAATTCTCCTTTTGGCTCCTTCCTTTTTTAGGGCCCCTTTTTGAAATTTTGCCTAAGTATTAGCCTTTATTCACATCTTCCATGTGGTATCCTAATGATTTTTAACTTGAAGAGGCTACTATTTCACTCTTATGAAGTTCTAGCTCAACACATGACATCCCCATGCTCTTAAAATCCATTTACTTTTAGTTAAGACCTCCAAGTAGTGATATTAGCTAGTTGGTAAATAAATGGGGCCCATCAGGTTGTTTACATGATGAACACATTTTGAACATGTGGTTCCCTTACAATTATTTTAGAAAGGAAGTTTCCAACTTCACCTTGGAGGAGTGCTTATTTTACATGTGGTTCCCCGATGTTTAGTCTTTCCATAGAAGTCCCTAACTTCCCTACTGAAATACTAGCTTAACACATGTCATCCCAATACTTATCTAGGAGAATTTCTAGTTCGTTAGAATTCAAAGTAGCACCACTGACCAAAGAAGATTAAAGGGGACCCACCAATTGGTCTTAACAAGAAAGAGGTGAGCCTTTCTATGTGGTACCAGTATGCTCTCTAAAGGCAAATGTTCTCCTATCAGAGCTTGGAGCAGTGCCATTAGATGTAAGTGTGGGTCCCTCTTTCTTAATAAAGATTTTGAAATAGTTTAAGCCTATCTTAAAGTGTAATCTATTTATTTTTAAGGGACCAACAAAGGGAACATGGTATAGTAAATATAAATTTAGATATGTACACATGGTGTCACTTCACTTCACCCCAGCATCATGGCCTTAACAAGATAGAGTGGTCATACAATATTCAAGATCTAGAGGATAACTACACTCATGAGCCTTAGTTCCTCATTTATTTTCAACAACTTCATCATGGGTGTTATTTCCATGATTTCCAAATGGTGATCTCATAGAAAAAATATAATAGAAAAAATAATAAATTAAATTATCAACTATACCCTGTCATGCTTACTAATCATTTCAATAGGACCATAAGTTGTGACCAAATAACTCTACGTGTATAATTATTTTTTACGTCATCTATTTGCACAAATATAGAGGATAATTATAAAACACACATCCATATTTACGCTTAAACATTACAATAACTCTCATGTACCTTGGTGAGTTGTTGTTTAGATGAAATTACATTATCAACACCTTCATTTTCTCCCTCCCAATTATATGGTGGAGTGTTTAGTGTAGTTATCAAATTAACAAACAAAATATCACTTTTAGTCACTTCATCATATATATACAAAAGTGTGCATAAGACTAGAGTTACAGACACCAAAGAGGCCTAATTAAATCAAAATTAATCATATTTAGTAAATTCAAATAGGCTATTTTCATTAATAACATTAATTAATCATTATAATTTACCTATGTTTAGGTATATAAAAGCATAGTAGTAACAACATAAATGATCATGTGGAATCCAACATCCTATTGTAACATAAAAAATTCATATAGATTATTGAGTTTTCTATATGTTTTACTAAATTTGGGAAACTATAGGATTTAATTTCTTAAATAGTAAAGGGGTCTAGATTAAGGGGAAAATCAATAAATAAATATGCTTTAATTAACCTACAAATAGATTTAATTTTGAACTTTTTAATTTATTTTTAAAAATAGAAAACAAGGGGATAGAGTATAAAACTTAGTTGATTCTTGACTGAAATGGAGGAGATAGAGGCTACAATTTGTTAATCTGGTTAGGCAAACTATCAAAAATAGGATCTAGAAGTCTATTTTCTATCTGGATAGGAGTTTCAAAAATGGGACACCTAAGGTCCAACATTGTAGTCCTAGTTTTGGCATTATAGTCATGTGGATTTGAGATTTTAGGGTTTGTTCATCTACTCCAAGAGATCCTGTACCTAAAATATCAAGTTTTGGTTATTCATGAAGTATTGTGTGTAATTGATTTTATCTTTAAAGATCCTATTTCCTCTTCATGCTTAATAGGTGATCTCTACTTCAACTAAGAAAAGGCATTCGTGTGTAATATACATTGAACATGTGATCACCCCTTATGTGTGGGCACACTACCTACATACCAATACTCTAAAGAGGGATCAATTACAATGTAGTTCTCCCAATTTAAACATGTATTGTGAAATATTGTGTGTGTATTACAAGTTCATATGAATTTGGGTAAGCTTGAGATGGCTTGTGACTTATGTTGGAGCTTGGATAGGCTAGAAATAATAGTGGTTGGTTGTATGTAGATAATAGGAATATTTGCTTGAGTAGTTTTAGTATATTTATAGCTTGTTACTTTTGAATGATTAACAACCCTTATAAATGACCTTTGAATGGGATTTTATAGGGAAACTATTGATCTTGGGTTAGATGAACTCACATTAGGTTGACAAGGGAAAAGATAAGGATTCAAGGAAATATGATCATGTGAGGCTATTATGGACTGGGATAATAGTGATGTAAAGTGAACACCATATGTCCCAATATTGTATTCCAACCTATGACACTATTATCTAGGGTAAAATGGACCTTGGGGGATGGGTCTGTTCCTAAGATAAGAGTACAGGATAGCAAGGGCTGAATTTAGAAGGCTTTGGATGACTGAGAAACAATGAAAACATGCCTAAGTGGGTTGTGTAAGTGAGTAGGAGAGACTTATGGTTTACATGTCACAAGTTATGCTCAAGTTGTATAAATTAAATTTTAGTATGACTATATTTGCTTCCCTTTTATTCTAAGTATACATAAAAGTGAAATAATAGGATAAAGGAGAAAAATAAAATAATACCTAAACTTACCTATGAGGTTAAGCCCAAGAAGTTGTGTGATTTTGGGTTGTCATAGCGAGAGCACATTGTATTATGTAAGTCTGCAAAAAGGAAAATGAAAGTAGATTAGTTTTTACTAGATACTCTATATCTAAAATAATAGTGTAAAAATCTAGGTAAAAAGAGAGGGAGGAAGAGAAAGGAATGAATACACCTCACTGGGTACACAAACCAATATAAAAACCCATTATGCTATTAGGTTGTGCTAGGTAATGCTAGAAGTATGTTGAATCAAGAGTTATATTGATGAATGAGGTGAGTGTTCAATCCCCTATAAGTTGGCTTAAAAATGTAAAGGTAGGTTCTTTGGCTCCATCATCACTAAATATGTGAAGTTAATAAATCATGTGTGTGATGATCAATGTGTGGATTGTGTATCTAATCCCTCTAAATAGGTAGCTCAAGAATACAAAGGTTAGCTATACCTTTGGCTCCATCATTACCCCTTGATGTGAAGTTATGTGAGAAAATACTGGTATAGATGAATGTCTTATGAAATGGTTCATGGAGCCCCAAAATGTGATGTGATCTAATAATTTTAGCATGGATAGCTAAATTTAAAATTTAAACTAAGCCACTATTGGCCACTTCAAAAGATGGAGATTGGACTTGTATATAAGCCCTTCCTAAAACTAGAATCAAGGCTTAGGAAGCCACTTGGAAACTTGGGTATATAGGAAGAAAAATTGTATGAAAATTTACTTAAAATTTATGCCAACCACCTAAAGATGGAGTAAGGCATGAAACTATTGGTAATGTGTATGAAAATGCAATAAACTTGGAAATAGAGAAGGCCCATGTGCCACACACATTGCCCCTAATAACTGTTGTCTAGAACATAAATTTTAAACTAAAATTTGTATCAACTACCATTTTTGAACTAAAAATAGAAACCATCATGCCATGCATGATACCCCCTATATCTATATTCTTTGAGTGAAGTAAGTTTTGAAAACTATTGATTTCTAGATTGAACTTTACTAGCAAAATAATGACTGAACTCACCTCTCTGTCCGATTATACAAAAATTGAATATTTTACTATTTGGTAAATAACATGTAAAATTGGAAACCTTAGGGTCCAACACTATAGTCCCATTTTTGGCACTATTGTATAGAGCCAAAAATAATGATTGATCTAGATTCTCTATTGTCTGCCTAGTTTGGTTTACCTTTGTTGAGTTTTGGATTCTAAACTGTAATATTCTAAAACTATTTTTTTGACTATTAAGAGATTTGATCTCTGTGACAAAACCCCTATTTGTTTCCCCCTCTTCTAAGAGTAGGAATGATGAACTTGTAATGACTTCCCTCAAAAGAAGCCCTGCAAGTGTGTTAATCTATGAAAAACATTTGATATAGCATTGATATAGGCTATCTCAAGATATAGAAAAAGTTGAAGAGAGAGATTGTTAGATCCATAGGGGTATGCCTAGATAGATATAACAATGTAATAACATGTTCATAAGAATAAATTGGAATTAAAAATATTAGTTTTTAGATGTTAGTGGCATGGAGGGATGGAACATGATGTCTATCATGGAATCTAAGAAGCAAGGAAAATGCATGATTAGAATTATGGCATTACACATAAAGATAAGACGTTAATTAAAAATCATACAAATCAAGAAGCAATAAACACATGAGGGTGGCCAAGGGGCCAAGTAAGCACACAAATCATACCAATCATGTTCAAATGTCATATACACACATAATGGGAATAAGTAAATATTGGCACAAAGGTCACAAACACATGAAAGGCACCCACAAAGGACATTGGCAAGTGTCCAAAAGCACACACATATAAATAGGAACAAAGTACATTGGAAAATGTCCTAAAATGCAAGCATGAAGCAAATAAGAACTAGAAAATGCAAACACATATAGCTAAATCAAAGCAAAGAGTGGAAGCATACAAAGTACTAGAAATATAAACATTGCATCTAGATATGGAAAGAAAGAAACAATAATATACAAGATATTTAATATAAGACTAATTTATATGCTATGAAATACAAAAGTGTGATATATGATAATGGATGTCGATGTGATACCTATGTAAGAAAGTAGGGAACATACTATAATAAGATGTGTAGAGTGTATAGTGTAAGAATGACATAACCTAGATGGTGTAGTCATGTATAGTATTCCCCTAATGGGTATATATATATATATGTAGCTATAATGTAGAAGTAAAATTCCCCCTCGATGGGTGGAGTGAAGCAATCAAGGATCCAGATGCACTGAACACACTCAAAGAATATCAAGTGAAACCTTGTAATATAGATAAATTGACAAACAATAACATAGAACAACATAATGTAGGTCTAGTATAATGGTTAACAATGTAAAACATAGATCATGCATATAATTAACATGCTTTTTTTATTTTTTAAATATTATATTATTTTTGTAATTTGAAATATTTGAGATATGTATAATCAAGTAGAGGAAACTATGTACAATCAATCTACAAATAATACGTACAAGAAATTGAAAAGGAACTATGTACAATCAAGCAAAAGGAAACTATGTACAATTAATACTACAAGGAAATGATATTAATTGATGAGTCTCATGGGATAATCCATATCATGTTGTCCTATATCAAGAGGAAGGATCATGCATGATCATAAAGCATGATGGAAATGTTGACACTGTGGCTTTGAAAGCTATATATGTTATAAATTCTTTAAAATTTATATAGTGGAAACCAATAGTGGGGTCCCTCTATAAATATAAGAATTAAATGCAACTATAGGGATCTTAGGGACCTATTTTAAAGTAGGATAAATTCTTTGAACATTTTCTCTGTGTAGATGCATGAGATCTTAATGAAACTACCCTGGGTGTGAATACTATAACTGGAATCTATCTAGAATCTTAAAGTTGTGGTTTCTCTAAGAGGCCTCTATGGAGATGTATGAATTCTATAAGCTAGAAATGAAGGTCTCAACTTTGTCTAAGTCTAGACTTGAGGAAGAATTGTAGCAGGTGAGGATATGAAATTGTATTAAACATGGTTCTAACTTGAGTGACAAAGCTATAACCATGGGTGTAATCAACCTACCTATCTTCATAAACTTGGGTGATAGCATGTACTGCATGATCTACTATAGGCATATAGCTAGTAGTAGGTGTAGGATAAATGCTAGATGAACCAAGTTTGAAGAGAGGAGGGATATATATAACCATTGGTGTTGGCTTATGTCTAGTAGTGATAGGGAGATGCTTAAAAGTAACCAAAGAGTTAGATACATCTAAGTATAAACCATGTATGTCAATATGATTAGAAAGAAAATTACACATGCAAGATAGAAAATAAGGGATATAAGATATGGAACTATACATTGATTTATAATAAACTTTGACTTGAAGCATGACATTTCAAATGATTTTAGCATGATAAACTTGAAAAAATTTCAGAATGAAAGATATAAAGCAAAGGCTTGAGAGCATGGATTTGTGCATAAAGGCATATAAATTTTTTATATGCAAACATGACATTTTGAATTATTTTAGCATGATAAACTTGAAAAATTTTCCATATGAGGAATAAAGAGAAATGGATAGAGAACATGAATTTTTGCATAGAGGTATATAAACTTTTGATATGCAACATGACATTTCAAATGCATTTAACCACATGTAGTTGGTAATTGTTCCATATGAGTTAAAAAGAATATGAATAAATAATTTTGGAATCTTGTACATGTTTGGCAATTAATTTTGCAATATCATGCCTTCGTATGAAAATTAAGCATGAAATGCAAAGAATGAAACTTTGTACTAACATATGATAAACTTTATCATTCATATACATGATAAGACCAATAATGGCCACTTTATTATTTTCCAAAAATGTAATAAACATGTTTAAATAAGTGAAATCCATTGTTATTTTATGCAATTTTGAAGCTTATATGTAAGGTGATAGCTCAGGACACAATGGGACCTAGTGTATGCAATTAGGATTTTTTTAGAAATATTATTTGTAAAATACTATGAACTTTTGAATTTGAAATTGATTTTTTGAGCTAATTATCAAGATAAAATTTAGAAAATTATGAGAAATTATTTGCTTTAATAGGACCTAATACATGCAACTAGGGTTTTGAGATAAATAATTTTTTTAGAACTACTATGATTTTTTGAAATTTGAAGTGATTTTATGATTTTAATATTGAATCAAATTTTGTAGAAAATAAGTGGAATATAACTTGAAAATTAATGGGATTTAGTTGATGAAACTAGGGATTTGAAATGATTTTTTTCAAAATTACTATAATAATTTTAAAATTTTGCTATAAATTTATAGAATTGAGCTTGAAAAAATATGGAAATATTTCTAAAATTAGCAATATATTTTTCCTAGTGGTTTGAAATTGTTTATATGCAAATAGAACCTAGTATGTGCAAGCTAGGGTTTTAGTTAATAATTGAAAATATTTTAATTAATTTATAGTTTTATAAATTTTAAATTAAAAAAAATCAAGAAAATATTACAAAAAATAAAAAATAATTAGCCTTAGGGTTTATAGGTTTTTTGTGTGAAAATTTGAAGTGAGTCGGGTTCACCAAATGTTTTACTAATTTTGGGAAACTATAGAGTTTAATTTCCTAAATATTAAAGGGGTATAGATTAAGGGTAAAATTATTAAATAAATATACCTTAATAAACCTTCAAGTTTATCAAATATAGAAGTGCTTAATTTATTTCTAAAAATAGTGAAAAGGGAATAAAAAAGAAAATTTCACTGATTCTAAACTAAGACAAAGGAGACAGAGGATAAAAATTGTTGATCTAGCTAGGTAGACTATCAAAAATAGGATCTAGAAGCCTATTTTATATCTAAATAGGAGCAACAGAAATGGGACACCTAAGGTTCAACATGATAGTCCTATTTTTGTCACTATAGTCTTATGGATCTAAGCTTTTTGGGTTATATTCATCTTCTCTGGGAGATCCTATGCCTAAAATATCAAGTTTTAGTTATTTATGAATCTATATGTGTAATTGATTCTATCTTCAAAGACCTTAGTTCCTCTTCATGATTGATAGGTGATCTTTGTTTCAATTAGAAAAAGGGGTTAGTGTGTAATATGTATTGAATGTGCAATCACACTCCATGTGTGAGAATGCTACCTGCATCCCAATACTCTAAAAAGGGAACAAGTCCAATGTAGTTCTAATATTTTGAATATGTATTATGAAATCCTATGTATAAAATACAAGTGTATGTAAATTTGGGTAAGATTGAGATGACTCATGACTGATGTGGGAGCTTGGATAGGTTGAAAATAACAATGGTTGGCTATATGCAGAGAATAGGAAGATTTGCTTGAGTACTTTTAGTATATTTATAGTTTATGCATTTTGAATGATTTCCAACCCTTCTAAATGACATTTGAATCAGATTTTATAGGGAAACTAGTGATCCTAGGTTAGATGAACTCACATTATGTCAATAAGGAAAAAGATAAGGATTCAGGGAAATATGACCATTTGAGGCTATTGTAGAATGGGACAACATCACTTGAAATTTGACACCCTAGGTCCTAGTGCTATAGTCCAACCTATAACACCATTTTAAAGGGGGAAAGGGACCCTAAGGGATAGGTCCATGTCTAGGAGAGGAGTCCAGGTTAGTAGGGGCTAAATCTAGAAGGCTTCAAATGACTAGGAAATAGTGAAAACATGCCTAAGTGGGCTATGTAAGCAAGTAGGAGAGACCTATGGTTTAGGTGTCACAAGTCATGCTCAATTTATAAAAATTGCATTTTAGTATGACTGCACTATATGAAAAGTAATTAAATACCTTTTAAATTTTACAAATATTTAATCTTTAACAAGTCTAAATATTTTTTATAAGAAGTAAAATATTAAATCCGGCTAGTAAGTTGTATCTAAGGTATCCAAATCAAATGAATATGGATAAAACATAGTGAGGTAGATATCATCTAAGCCCATAGAAATACTACCATGAGTGGGTTTCATGATATCCTCCTCCTTGAATTTAGTGCATATATCACCACATGACCTATAATAGTGAGATTGTTTGGTAGCAACGCTAGGAAAAGCCTCACCATGTCCACCCTCACTAGTAGAAGTATGAGAAATCTAGCTCATATGTTGAATGAGGGTGTCAATAATGCCTTAAGTGCACATAAATTATCAATATCTATAGTGTCCTTGATTGTAGAGGGTAGGGTCTCAAGAGGATGTGGTTTTTTTATACATACTCTCTCAGGATAATTAGGGGTATGACATGCACCTAGCCTATCCCACATAGAGCCCTTTCCTTTAGAAAAGAGTTCTGAGAAATCAAAATAGTTTAGAACTTCATTTAACATAAACTCACAATGCAATTTTCTCAAAAAATACATTTGGACCTCATTACTGTTGTAAGGTGGGTGATCAAAGACCATCCACCATCGATCCCAAAAATTTGGTTTGATCAAATCATGAGTGAACTAATGTATTGGAATACATTTAGCCATCACATCTAGCAACATACCAATTTTTCCATGAATGAACAAGGCACAAATTTGGGCTTTATTTATATTTTTATATTCCATATTTTTTGTAAATAATTGGTTAGAATAGTATGCCCTACATTTATTTCTATAGTTAGACCACCTATCAATTTTACCCATTAGTGAGTCAATTTAACCTACTAATGTTTGTAATGTGTTTGACACATAAATGTGGTGGGGGTTGTTTTCATGGGGATCCCTTAATGTACTAATAATTTAAAACTTATTTTTAATGATATGGGATGTTAAATCCTCTTCACTGCCATGGGGAATTTAAGAACTACATGGGGCTAGGAGGGTTTTGCAATTAATAAGGGATAGGAGGGTTTTATGGGTAAGGAGGGATAAGAAATTTAGGTTTTTTTTTAGAGCCACTTCCCTCTACATGTATTGAAAAACAAAAAAATTCAAGAAAAATACAACAAAATTAACTAATTTGTTTCTAAATGCACTAAAATGCATTTACATACCCCTCTTTTGACATGACATTATCAAACTCTCATTACCCTCATATCACTCAAGCATGTATTTAAATTTTACATCTTCTGATCATGGTTTGTGTCAATTCTAAATGAATGGCATTGATTATTCTTTTTGGTTTTAAAACAAAATAACCATGTATATAGTTCTATTTTTTCTAAACCATGTAAACAATTTTGGCTCAATAATTTGAGCCTATGTCATAGTACTATGTACATGATTTTTAAGAACCACATATGCAATTATTATAACCATGTATGTGGAACTTATTTTTTGTAATTATTTTCTTTTTCAAGCACTCATCTTCATGCACTTACCCATATAGAAGTCACATTAAATAACAACAATGTACTAAAACCTTATCTGGATAATGTGCACGTGTCTTAACATACAATGAAGTGAATTTTTAAGTAACATCATGTTTTAAGGTATATTTGAATAGTTTTATATAGTTATAATCAATAGAAGCATAATACAAAATGAATAAATTATTTTTCAAGGAAATATCTTTAACCCTAACCTTAGTTTCTTTATTTAGCAATTTATAACTTATATAAATTATGCATGTCATTTTGTGTTTACATTAGGCTACATTTTTTTATCTCTATTGTATTATATTTCAAATTTATAATACTTTATATTTAATTAGAACACACATTTTATTCTAAAGGTAAATAGTTTCCTAAGTAGCTAAGCATGATCCCCTTAATAATTTTTGCATAACATGGATGCATTATTTGGCTAACATGACATGAATAAATGGAAATATATAAGACAAAATTTTCAGCTATATAGGTGATCTCTTAATATTATTTTACAGAAAATATAAAAATAAAGTATCGCCTTATCAATCCAAAATATGTTAACATTAGTAATCAATCAGAATTGAAATAAGTCCAATAATTTAAAATTGATTAAATAAAAAATTAAAAAAATTTCATGCTTACATCATTTCTTACTTTCCTCATACAAATAAAACTTATGAATTTATGTATGAATATAATTTTATAAACATAATGGTAAGTAAGATGAACAATAGGAAATAAGACAAAAAATGAAAGAAAAGAAATAAAGAAAACTAAATTTGACAATGAAAATGAGATTATTCATAACTATGCTTCAAATGATGACCATTGATTGTATGAAACAACTAATTTCCACCCAAGTCATATAATTTAAATTCATTTATTCCTAATAAAATAACTATTTTTTTAATTTCTTAGACTTAAAGATTCAAATTTATGATGTTTCCTAGGATCCTCACATGCTTTATCCCAAAACAAGACCAAATCCCCAACTTTAAATAATTTCTTAGAGACCTTTTTGTCAAAAAAACTCAAGTTTTTTTTCTTTTTATATTTTTCTATTTTATAGAGATGTTAATTTAAATTAATCTAAGGTTAGAAGGTCATCTATCTTTCTTGTAATGCATCAGTGTTTTTAATATAATATTGTAGATTAATTCTATATGAAAAGATTTGTAATTATTTTGGCCTAATGGATTTGAAACTATCAGTAAGAATGAAAGGTGATTATCTTATTACAAATTTGATCATATTGTGATGACCCCACATTTCCTTGAAAATTTTAATAAAACAAATTTATTTATTATTAAAAATAATAATTTTCATAATTGAAAACACATTTTTATTAGTGGCTTTAGCTTGACCATTTCCCTAGGCATGATATTTAGATGAATGACTAGAAATAATTGAATAATGTCCTAAAAATTCAATGTTCTCATTCAAAATTAATTGAGTACCACTATCTAAAATTATCTTGTAAGGAACACCAAAACATTAAAAATATGCTTTTGGAAAATGAAATTACTTTAGTACTGACTAAATTTTAAGAGTAGTGGTGTGAGGCCATTTCATATAGTAATTCATAGCTATAAAAATATACCTATGTACAATAAAATATTGAAGATAAATATCATAAATAAAATCAATACCTCACTAAATAAAATGTTTTAGGAATAATTGGATTTAAACATATAGTATGTAGTCTATACATTCTTACAAATAGTTGGCATGTAATACAATATCAAGCTAAATGAAAAAACATTAAATAAATATTGTCAATAATAACCAATGTGCACATTTTTTTGGGGTACATTTTATAATATTTAATTACCACCATAAATACATATATGAAAAATTCTAAGGACTTGTTTATTTTGGTCATGCACTATGCAACTTAGCAATATTTTATATCTATTTATTAAAAACAAGAAATTCTAAACTAAAAAAACCTTTAAAGATTGCATCTATTTTACCCTATTTTTATAAAAAAATTAATTTTTTTAATGAATATAGGTTAAAATATAGATATTATAAAAATTATAAAGATGTGTAATAATCAACAATTCTCATTTTGACATTTTTATAAATATGTAAAATTATTGTCTTTGAAAAACACTAAGAAGAGACATAGTTAGCTTACACATAATTTTTTTAACTATTATAAATTTTTGATAGTGTAAATAAGTATAAGGGATGATTTTACATGATCAAAATTTAAAAAAAAAAATCAAAAATTGCTTCTAGATAGATTTGTTTTAAGTGGATTACAGTGTAAGCCTTTCAAACCTATTGATTGAAAACTTATCCCAATTGATTGTAATTAATGACTGATAGTAGAATACAAATAAATTATAATTATTAATAAGATAAATCATAGGCATAAACATAAAATCATCATATACTTGACCAATATAATTAGATGTCATAGTAGACCATTCAAGTCTATTGACTATGGAATTATCCTAACTAACTTTGATAAAAATATGATCATTTATCTATAGGGATTTTGATGAACTTTCAAATCTTGAAGGTCACATGAGATACCAAAAATGACTACACCCTAGTTTCCTATAGACAAACCAAATTTATATCGAGTTGGGTGATAAAGTGAAGAGTATTGATCTGATATGACCTTTGTCAATCCCAATTGAATCACCAAGTATTGTACTATATTTCTAATATTCCAAAGATATTTCAAACTAAAATTTTGACATCCCACTTATTTTTATGTGTGAAATTGTCAATGCAATTCTAGATGTTATTTATCCTATTTTACCCTTGGCACAAGCATGAAAATGAGAATTTGGCCTTTAAAAATATCAAATCTAGCTTTAAAAAATCTATAGATAGGACATGAAAACATTTGAATAGTTTTTTACAATGAGGAAAACTATCATTAATGTCTTAGAGAAACATTGTATTTATAGATGCTTCAATTTTTAATTTGGTACCTATTAGTGTGAAAAATCCCACTTAGTGGACAAAGATAAGAATTAAAAAAAATGTGACTCAAAATAAGTTATAAAAATTACGTTTGGAAAAGTGTACGCTTCATGGACAAGGCTAGTCTAGATACTAAAAACTTATCTAGAAGGATAAAGGATGAAAATTAGGGATCCCCATGACAAAATTACAAGATTAATAACCAATAGATAAACTCATGGACCATAATAAAGAGGAACCAAGTAAAATGAGCTAATTGATACTGATTTAATATTTTTAGGAATATTGGAGTCTTATTTCTACTTTAGTTAAGGGCCTAGAATAAATAAATTAGTAAATAATATTGCAATAATTCTAGTACAGATTTATATAATTTATTGTGCCTTTTAAACTTTCTAAAAATAGAAATAAATAAGTAAAAATGCAACTTAGTTTAAATATGGATTGAAATGGCTGAGATAGAGGCTAAAATGAGTGTGTAGGATTGAAACAGTGTCATGAACCTGGATCTGGCCTTTGTTTGGTGAAAAGATAAGAGTGCCAAAAATAGGACACTTCAAGGTTTGGTGTTATAATCTAGGTCCTATTGCTATTGTTTAAACTAGTCACAATGATTTGATTTTTCTAGGTTTTGCCTATTGTCCTTGTATGAGCCTGCATGTGAAATTTTGGATCCTAAATGTTTATAAAGCTCCTTGTAGAGCTGATTTAATATTGAAATCTAAAAATTCATTATGATTGAATAAAACCTAAGAAAAAGGTGGGGTTAGTGTGTGTAAGATGCACTAAACATGTATCCACACCTCTTATGTGGGCATGTTTCCTACATGCCAATACCCCAAAGAGGGATCAAGTCATATGTAGTTCTCCCACTTGTTGTGATTTATGCAATAGTGTTATGAAGATGAAAAAATGCCAAAGTGAGAGTGCTTGAGGTGGTTAGGGACATGTGTGAGGGTTTGAATATGCTTGTAGTTGTATTGAATGGTTGTATGCAGAGAATAAGGACATTTATTATAGTGGTCTTTCTTGCATTCTTTACTTGCTTTATTAATATTTTCCAGCCCCTTATAAATGAACTTTGAATGGGTTTTTATAGAGATCTATTAGTCATTGGTTATATGTATTCATGCTAGGCTAACATAATGAAGAATAAGAATCAGAAGGAAACAATCATTTAGGCTTGAAATGTGATTGGACATAAGTAATAAAAATGGGACACCCTAGGGTCTATCACTATAGTCCAACCCTAGCACTCTTATCCTACAAGCTTAGGACCTCAGGGATGGAATTAACATGGGAAATGTAGCCTGACTGAGGTAGAATCAGGACTTGAAAGTCTATAGATGACTAGTTATAAGAAAAAAGGTGTATAAAAGGGTTATGAAAGCATGTAAGAGGGTCTTATGGATTGGGTGTCATAAGAAAAACTCAATATACCAATTTAGATATTTTATATAACTACATTTACATCCCCTTTTATTCTAGTGATGAAACAAAGCAAAAGATTAGGATAAAGGAAAAATAAAAAGCATACCTGAACTTACTTATAAGGATGAAGCCCATGAAGTTGTGTGATGCTAAGTGTGTATAGAGAGAAAACATTGTGAAATTTAAATCTACAAGAGAAAATAAAGAGTAGATTAGTTCTTCCTAGATACACTATATCTAAAATAATAATGTACAAAAGCTAAGTAAGATAGAGAGGAAGAGAAAGGAATGAATATACCTCACTAGGTATGTGAATGAATACAAAAGCTATTGCAATGCTGAGTGATATTGAATGATTCTAGATGATGTTGTTCCAAGAGTAATATCATGAAAAAAACATAGTGATCAATTCCCTAAGAGTGTCTTACGAATGCAAAGGATGGCAATTTGGCTCCATCATCACCTACTAAGTGAAGATATGTGATCATGCATGTGTTAATAAATGTTTAGACTAAGTGTACAATCCCTCTGGATAGGTGGCTCAAGAATACAAAGTCTAGCTAGACCTTTAGCTCCATCATTGCCCACTAAGTGAAGCTATGAACTGATATTGGTATGAATGTGTGTCATATGAGATGGATCTTGAATCCCATGAATGATTTATAATATGAAAATATAGCATGGATAGTCGAATGTGTGCTAAAAACTAGGCCAATATTGGCCACTCTAAAAAGAGGAGATTATGCTTGTATGAGAGCCACTTTAAAATTAGAAACTAGGCTTATATGGAAGTTACTCATGAATGCGGAGGTTAGGATTGTATAAAATCCACTTAAAAATGATGCCAACCACCTACAGATGGAAAAACATGAAACTAATGAGAATGCATGGGTAATATACTAAACTAAAAAAGAAAAAGAGTTAAACGTGTTGTGCACATTACCCCAATCATTGGTGTTTGTAATATGGATTTTGATCTCGAAGTTATACAAATTATCCTATCTAAAACTGCAATTGAGATTCATCATGTCACACATGATACCCCTATATCCCCCTATATCTAAATTCTATGAGTAAAACTATACTAAAAATAATAAATCTAAACCAAATTATATTTGATAAAACTATATCTAAGCTTACAATTTTGTCTATTTTTGGAAAATTTAGGTTTTTCGCTATTTGGACAAGAGCACAAAAAATAGGACACCTTGTTACCTGACATTGTTATCCATGTCTAGTTCTATTTTCCTTTGTTGAATTTGATGAATATTCTATAATCATCACTATTTTTTGGGCTATTATACCTAGTTTGACCTCTGATTATTGTTTTGAGTGTTCTAAAAATTGATTTTTTGACCAATAGGAGGTCTAATCTCTATGACAAAACCCCTATTTGTTGCTCCCTCTTTTGAGGGTAGAAATGAAGACCCTACAATGAATTCCCTCAAAAGAAAGAGCCCTAAAAGTGTCTTATACTATGAAATACATGATATAATAATGATAATCAAAATTATGTCTCAAGATATATCATGGTTTGTATGAAAGATTGTTAGATCAACAGGGGTATGCCTAGATAGATACAACAATATAATAGCATGTGAAATATAATTAACTAGAATTGGAAGTCTAGTTAGTTTGTTTTTTTTCAAGAAGGGAAGGAGCATGATGTCCATCATGGCATCAAATAAATCAAGAGAATTGATGATGTTGGATCATGGCATTGTAAATAATTGAGAAGCAAACAAGCAATAAGCACACAAGGCAAGAAGAAAGAAACATACAAGAATGGCCAAGTGGCCTAGAAAATAAGGGACATGACCACATGTCACCCAAACTAGAAATTAGACATACAAGGCATGTTCAAATTCCACATACACATACAATTGAAAATAATTAAGGTTGGCATGAGGGCCACAATCACATAAAAGAGTGTAATAAAATGACATTGGTAAATGTTCTAAGGCACACACAAGAGACAAAATATGAACTGAGAAATATAATCACATATATCTATGCAAAGCAAGGAATGAAATCATGTAATGTAATGGAAATACAATCACATCTAACTAGTCAAAAGAAGAAGTAAAATTATGCAAAACATGGAGTACAAGACTAGGTATATGCTAAGAAATAGACAAGTGCTATATACTAGTGAGTGTCAATAGATTAATCTATGTAAGCTAGTAAGTAATGTACATCAACAGGATAGCTAGACTATGTGGTGTATGAATGACATAACTTGGATGGTGTAGTCATGTAGAAGATGCCCCCAATGGGTAAACATATCGATGTATATCTCAAATGTAGAAGTAGGATGCCCCCTCAATGGGTAAAGTGAATCAATCAAGGATTTAGGTATCACTACACACACTCAAATAAGATCAAGTGAATAATGGTAATGTAGATAAATCAACAAATAATAGAATAAAACAACAAAATTTAAGTCTAACATTGTAGTATAAATGTAAATCATGGATAGTGCATACAATTGAAATGTTTTTGGTGTTTTGAGTTATTTGAATGTTTTTGGTCTTTTGGAATTTTGTATTATTTTTGGTATTTTGAAATGTTATATTTTTTTTGGTATTTTTAAATATTTTTATGTATAATAAATCACAAGAATATTATGTAAAATTAATTTAAAAGAAGCTATGTACAATCAATCATTATGAGACTATGTACAAGAAATTGAAAAGAAGCTATGTATAAGAAATCATAGAGAAATTATGTAAAAGTAATATGAGAAGAAATTATACTAACTGATGAGTCTCATTTGAGACTCTATATCATGGTGTCCTATATTAAATAAAGGAATCATGTATGATTATGAATCATGAGGGAATGGTTGCAAATATGACTCTAAATATTTGGATTCATTGTTGATATCTTGAAAATCATAATAACTTGTATTGTTCCACTCATAATTATCATCTTGATCTTGAACCAATGGAATTCTTGTGTTAAATTTTGTTGTATATGGATCTTTTCCTTTAATAAATTATGTTTGTGAATGATTTTCCTTAGGATATTTAATAAATCCCAAAATTTGGTGACAAACATTATCAACTACTAGAATAGGAATAGTTATGCCTTGAGCATGCTTTCCCAAACCTTGACCTTGATAATCAAACTATTGTAGATATTTTTGACCAAACCCATACTACTTTAAATGTTGAATGTCATTTTGGAGAGGTAGATTTGCATCTTTTTCATGCTTTACCTATGCTTTTGGTATTGTTTCTTACTCTAATTTTTCTTTTTTATCCTTTTGTTATGAATTATTCTTTGGTAACCATCTTTTTACTATTTCTAAATTTTATCCTTTGTTAATGTGTTCCTATGTCATTATGGATTGCTTCATTGTTTTACCTTGTATAGGGTCATCATTAGCAATTATCTATTGTATATGTTTTTTCAATGCCAAACATGAATCTATGTGATGCCCATGTATTATATGATATGCATAATAATATCTAGATATTCTTACCAGATGTAGAGAAGGTAGTTTTATCAACTTAGATTTAATCATTTCCCTTAACACCTCACTTGAAATCTTATTTTATATTTGAATGCATTTTTAATCACTATTTGTAGAGTTACTTTGTTATGATTTTTTATTTTGATATGTAACATTTTTTATAAATAATTGACCAGGTGAAGGTACATATACATGATTGGCACTAGGGTGCCTTTGAGTCTTTAGTATAATTTGATTTTCCAATGTTGTGATATTTTCATGTAATAGATAATTTTACGTTTATAAATCTAAAATTAACTTTATCATACAATTTATTTGATCCCTTAGAGTCTTGCAAGTGTAAAACCTAGTTGCTTCTGATTAAACATGTAAGCACATATGTTGAAGAAGTTTTGAAGAAGCTATTGGCTGAATGTATGCATTAGGAAAAATAGTATAGGCTACCTAACCTCTTGGAGGGGTGATATCATGGACCTATTTAGAGGTAAAGAAGCTATCACCCTCTTGAGGGAGAGGAGGAGAAGGAAATTCTTTCATGTGCATAAGATATGACATTGAAACTTAACAGGTGGTTGTTAGCTTATGTAATGGATCCTCTAAGTATGTAAGGATTTTATTCTTAATTTAATGACACATAATAGATAAATAACATGTTAAAGAGTTACATTCATCTAGGTAGAAACCATGTATGTGGGATTAAATGCATCTAATTGGAGATGTAAGTTATACAACAATATGTTTATAAAGAACATTCCATATGAGAGATAATAATCAAGGGATAATGAGCATGGAATTATGCACTAATGCATAAATTTTTTTTTTTTGTGATATGACATTCATAATATGCTTATCAAGGTTGAATTTAAAATTATTCCACATGAGAGAGAAAAATTATGTAATGAAGTCTTGTATTAAAGAAAAGCAAACATTGTTTTGAAGGAAAGTGGTCTTAACATGTTTAGAAGTAACTTTCTTAATATCATCCCATATTTTGAAAAGGAAGCATGAAAGGGAAATTATGAATCCTTGCATTAACATATGGTAAAATTCATCATTCATGTACATGATGGTAAACTTACTCATTATTTGTAAGAAATGTTATGAAATGAGTGAAATCCATTTTTTATTTTTATGTGAAAATATGTAAGGTGATACATCAAAAACAAAGGGACCTAGTAAATGAAAGTAGGGTTTGAATAAAATTATTTTCAAAATTATTAAGGTAAATTTAAAATTAAATGGAAATTCTGATTTAAATATGCATGAAAAAATAAGAAAATTACTGGAAGAATATCGGGACCTAATATAGGCAACTAAGTTTTGAAGGAAAATATTTTTAAAATTACTAAGTTAATTTTAAAATTAAATTGAAATTATGATTTGAATATATAGGTAAAAATAGAAAAATAATAGAAAAATTAACAAGGAATTTACCCTAGGGTTTATAGGGTTTTTATGCATAAATGAAGTACACTAGGTTCACTAAATAATTTAATAGTTTTGGGAATAGTGGAGTATTATTCCTAATTTAGTTAAGGATTTGGAATAAATAAATTATTAAATAATATTTCAATAATTATAGTACTAATTTGTGTAATTTATTATGTCTTTTAAACTTTATAAAAATAACAATAAATAAGGAGAAATGTAACTTATCTTAAAATTAGACTGAGATGCTTGAGATAGAGGCTGAAAATGGCTATGCGAGACTGGGAGAGTGTCATGAACCTGGATCTAGATTTTATTTGGTGAAAGGATAGGAGCACCAAAAAAGGAAATTTTAGGGTTTGGTGTTATAGTCCAAGTTATTTTATTGTTGTCCAAAAAGAAATCTAAGTTTTTTGAGTTTTATCCATTGTCCCTGTGTGAACTTGCCTGTGAAATTTTGGATCCTAAATGTTGATGAAGCTCCTTGTAGAGATGATTTAATATCAAACTCTAGACTTTCATTATTCTTGAATAAAACTTGAGAAAGAGTGTAATATGCATTGAATGTGTATCCACACCCCTTGTGTGGGCACACCACCTACATACTAATACTCTCAAGAGGGATCAAGCCATATTTAGTTCTCCCACTTGATGTGTTTTGTGAAATAATGTTATGTGGATGAAAAATGCCAAATTAAGAGTGTGTGAGGCACTACGGACTGGTGTGAGGTTTTTAATATGCTTGTAGATGTATTGGATGGATATATGCGAAGAATAGGGAAATTTAATTTAGTGTTCTTCCTTGTATTCTTTGCTTGCTTTAGTAATATTTATGAACCCCTTATAAATGATATTTGAATTGGTTTTTATAAAGATCTATTTCTCATGGGTTAAATGTACTTGCACTATGATGACATTATGAAGAATAATAATCATAAATAAATGATCATTTGGGATAAAAATGTGATTGGATAGGAGTGTTATAAATAAGACACCCTAGGGTCTGATGCTATAGTCTAACCTTAGTGCTCCTGTCCCATAGGCTCAAGACCTAGGGGATGGAATTAACATGGGAAATGTAGCCTAGATGAGTTGTAATCAGGTCTCGAAAGTCTATGGATGACCAATTATAAGTAAAAAGGTGTTTGAAAGGGTCATGAGAGCATGTAAGAGGCTCCTATGGATTGGGTGTCACAAGCCACACTGAAACTACCAATTTTGACATTTTATATGACTAAAGATACCTTATTCGCTATCCTTATTACATACGTATAAAGTTTCCATAAAATAACATAAAGGATAGGATTGTAAAATATTTGGGTGTCTACCTTTTCTCCCACTTTATTATAGTAATGAAATTTATAGAGTAGATTAAAGAATAAAACCTAAGTGTGTAGGTATATTTTATCTTGTGACTCAAAAAAATTATTATGCAATATACATCATGGAAAAATCTTAACTAACACATGTAGTAGTTACTATCCATATATAAAATATGAAATAATAAATTTTTATTTTACCAAAATATAAAGAGCGAGTAAATATTACACTTGTATAAATGTGGTATTATGTTGCCTTTGGATAATGTGCATGCTATTCCAAGTTGAAATAGGATGTTTTTGGTTTTATTCATGTCCTAAATTGGGAAATGAACAATACTTCAAGCGATAAAATGGAGACCCATATGTATTTTGGTTTCTTTATACCATGACCATATCACCTCGAGTAACTAATATAGTTCTAATCCTACATCCTAATTAAGAGTTTGGATAAAACATTCCCCCTTACTAAAGCACTTTGGAGAGAGTTATTAATTAAGTTTTATTTTTTAATGAATTAAGATTGATCTAGTCTCAATTTTTTAATTTAACCAATCAATCACATGATTTTTAAAGTTTCATTATTCAAAATCTTATGAATATGGAGTAGCACCCCATGTACTAATCTTAAAACATAAATGGAACCATGATGGATTCACTATAAGTGATGTTAAGGCCATTGAGTGTCACTAAGCTTGAACTTACATCACCTAAAATAGAATTCATTGAAGCTTAACATACATTTCCCATAATAGAATGAATCACACCACTATAGATGGATCTAGATTCTATTTTTCATGATTAAAAAATAATGAAAAGTACGCCTGCCCCCATCATGACCACATTAATCATAGATTTGAATTGAAATGAATGTTTTCTTTTGAAATTTTAACTTTGACCTTTCAAGCTATGCATGATCAAGCATCATTCCTTTATATATTAAAATTTCCATTTCGATATTTGAAAAAAGTACTTTAAAAAGCATCATGCCTTTAAACTTTTGAAAATTTCCAAATTGATATAGAATGTTATGTATCTATATGCTCAATTATAGCTATAATTTTAACCTATAAATTTGATCCCTGAAATATTATGCATATGCCCAAGTGTATACTACTGTGTGTATAAATTTTTGTGTTTGTCTTTGAAAAGTAAATGCATATGTATGTCATATACCCCAAGAATATGTATCAATATGCCAATATCTATCATGTTTTTGACTTATTAACTATTTTGAATTTTTGAAATGTTGTACTTTTTCCATTATTTTTAATCTTTGTACTCTATCTTTGATTTGATTTGAGTGTGTATGTATGTCATGTACCCATAGTATTCATGTTGGTGTTTATTTTTGTATTATTTGATTGGTTTGAACCATTATAAATTTTCTATGATGTGCTCAAATGTATTTTGAAAAATATTGATGTATGCCTCATTTTCTATGTGAGAGATGAGAGTATCAAGTGTATCATATCGAAATAATAAGATGTATATTTTGCACTAGACTTGAGTGACTTATAGTTTATTTGATTAAATATTGGTTTATTTTTTTATTTTTTGACATATTATGAGCTTGATCATTTATAATATAATTATTTTACTATAATGAGCCATGTGTAATAAATATTTTTGAATGAAATAGTTATAGTGAATGTATATGGAGATGATAAATAATAGGCATGGAATTCCATGCCCAGGTAAGTAAGTGTTAAATTTGTCATCTTTGATAGGGTTTATTATGAAATGAAAAAATTTCCATGTAAAATAACACATTACATGTGTTACAAATTAACTTACAGGGAGTAATTTTGAAGAGTATCACTTCAGATTTCACATGCATAAATTTGAGAGTAATTAGTTATAAGAGTTTTAAATTTTTGAAAAATAAAAAATTCAACCAATAAAAATAGGCTAGTTGAAAATAAACTATAATTCATTTCCATATTTATATTTCATGATATTTTAGCACTAGGAGAGATAAAATTTCCTAGAGGAGAGCCAAATCTTACCCACTTTAATAAGGTTTGGGTCATCTTTCAATCGGAGGATGCATTGCCCCTAGTAAGCTAGAAACTTCGTTTTTTTGACAAATATAAATTTTTAAATTTTTATCACTTTTATGTATTTTAATTGATTTTTCAAATTTTTTTGGTCCTATTATGTCATAATCAGTCTTATCTAGGCCCTCATTGAATTTATCTAGGTCAAAAGTGGACTTGACTATGGAACTATCTAGTACATGTTAGACCTATCTGTAGACTTATCTACCTGACTACAACCATGTCTAAAAAAAATAGTATTTTAGTTTTTGTGCTTTAAGTTTATTGATAGATTTTATGTATAAGATTAATAATTTTATTTTTTTGAACTTGTGATTACATGATGATGTGTAGGATAGAGTGTTATAATGTGACCATATGATGGAGACTATATCTATGTTTCCATTGACCGATGATGAGAGGGATATAATATATGTGGCTATTCATGGGAATTTTTGGGAAGATGGAATTATTGTGATATAACATGCATCTAATGGATTCCTTGGCTAATCATTAGGACTCAGACACTTGTACTTTATACCTAAAAATAGGGGAGATGATAATGACCCTAGATAATGTATAGAAGATCATGAAATTATCTATTATTAGGAGAAGGGTGACCTTATAGGGTGGTTGTGGGATATCCCATATAGTTTAGGCTCATGTGTACATGATTTGACATGATAAAGATGTTTTCATAGAACCAATGATACTACCATATTATTTTTAGATATTGTGCTAGCAAATATTTGACATTTATATAAATTTGTTTGTTCTCTATTTTATTCTTTTTTTGAAGTTGAGGGTGGTGATCTATCTATTTTGTACTTGATGAATCAATTATTTAATGATATTGGGGATCATCACATGAGATAATATTTAGGATGTGCCATGTTGGCCCATTTATATAGGGACTTTCATAGCTTTACTTGAGAGGGGCTTAGAGGAAGGTTGAAATTGGCCACTCTTTTACATTATTGGTCCTATGATCAAATTATATTAATTTAACCTTTGGGTATACCTCATGATGGATGAGATCATCCATAGTTGTATGATGATATGTGGGTGAGTATAAACTATATTATGTGAGGTGCAATGATGGAGTGTCCTTAGATACTAGATCATATATCTATTAGAGATACTGTGTGGTGTCCATACAAGGTTTTTAGAGGATGGATAGAGGAGGGGGTGTAGTGTAAGTGTATTTATGTGAGTTTATAACTACATGATCAATGGATTGATGTGTATGATCACTTTCAAATTGATCATGTCACATGGTAGTTTTACAAACCACATGATGTGCCCCCAACACCTTGTGTGTGTATATAATATATTAGAGTTCACTACAAGAGAGGGATATGGACTGACCTAGTGCTACAAACTTGGATCCCATCATATTAGTATATGTGGATAATTTGATCTATAAATAATATGGAGATCATATTGGTTTCACAAAAACGTATACATAATGATGATTAACACATAGGTGGCCTACATTATTAAAATTTTTGGTAGATGATCCCTCTAAGGTATAAGGTGGAGTAAGTGTAGGTGGTGTAGTGCAAATTGATCCTTAAGAACCTCCTATGATTATGTATTTATATTTTTTAATTATTAAGCATAGTTTTATTTTTTTATAACTTTAATATTGATATCATGTATCATTTATTTTGTATGGGATGACGCATATTGGACAACCATCATAGATACATCCCTCCAAGCCCTTACATGACACCCTCCTAGTGATGTAGTTCATAGTGTTATTTTTAAGTGGGTCACTAATATTTCAAGTGAGCATTCTTCTCTTTTTTAATTTATAATGATAGCTATTGTAGCTTACACTGTATTGGCAGTGGATCATGATGGCATGATAGCTGAGAGAGATGTGTTTATCATTGAATGTGACTCTATGAGGGTGGATATTACTAGGTAGTAAATGACCCCTCATTTTCCATCAAGAAATCTAGGTCAGAAAAAGTTTCATGAACATGTAGAGTTATAGTGTGAACATGCTACACTATAGGAACTAATGGGCATGTACAAGGATCATGAGAAAAGGATTCAATCTCACTCAAGATCATGACCAACTTCTAGTGGATATTCCTATTATCATATGTAGTTATTAGTAGATTTAGGTGGAGAGACATAGGGTGATGATTCCATTATTGAGTGGCATTTTATCATGTTGTACTTGATAAAAATTAAAATAATAATTATATAGTCTTTGATATATTTTTATTGTATTAGACTTATATGGAATTTAAAAATATATGTGCTCTTAGAAAATATTTACATTTGATTATTTAAGTCATGTGATAATATGAGGATTGAAATTTTTTATAGATTTTATTACTCTCTTATATGTGAAATATTACACTTGTATATTTGTGACATGTGTGTACTTAATTTAATTTCAAACTATAAAATGAGTTAACTGCTTTTTATGGGATATAAATTACGCACCATACTAATTTGATTTAAACCTACCTTGTGATATTTTATCTATGAATCTATTTTATATATATTTGCATTTATATTAGTTACTTGTTGTACCTACTCTTTAGATATTGTTGAAGTATGCATTATCTTTTCATGTCTCTGATCTAAAATTTTATCTTTTTTTTGGTATCCATGTTTGTGAAATATGAAATATATTGTTATCATATACCATTATTATCTTACTTTTTTATTTATCACATTTTAATTTGAACAAAATATCTTAGAAAGTAGAAGATAAATTAGTATTATTCTTATTTACTATTGCATTCATTTTTTGTCACCAAGGATGTCCCAAAACTAAATTTCCTTGAGGAATAGTATGTTATAAAACCCATAATATGCTCACTATCTTGAGTCTAAAAGTGATCATTAAAATAGTATGTCTTTCATTATATCCATGTGTATGATGTAAATCTTTCTCATTATATCACACACTATGAATAATTTGTATTTTACATGTATTATGTTGTTGTGTGTTATCATCAAAAATATATGATTTATGTTTATTATTAACTAGTTATTGAATGATCATTGGCTCTTTTTGGGATACCAATTAAGATGTAGGAGTTTATTTTGGCAAATTTTTATCCAATTTTTTAAATATAATAATCATTTCATCTATCAATTGTGATATATTTTCACATAATGTGTAACACTCATTATCCTTATGTCCATGTATACCATGATAGGTGAAAAATAATTTTCCTTTGATATATTCTTGGGAATGAGGATGGTGATAATAATGACGAAAAGTGATTATATTTTTATCCAAAAATGAATGTCTAATATTATGTAGTCAATATTTGAACATTTCACATTTAAGTTGTTTCCTCTTAATGAAAGTAGCTATAATTACTTTTGGTGATGCTTTATAAATTGGTAATTTTTCTTTATTTAGTACCTTAACTTGTTATTCCTTGAGTGGATATGTTTTCATTGACTCATATGTTTTAAATCATTACTTTAAATATATTCTTTCTTTTAAATTTGGAGTCATGTTTTAACTTTTTATTGATAAATTCCTACTTATGTGAGGATAATTTTGACTCATCAGCATTTTATGTTGTTGAATTGAGATCACATGTATAGTTTATAATGTACATGTTTAATTTCTCAAAATACATATAAATTTTATGAATGGATATTCATCATTTGAGTGGAGAAAGGCAACCCCTATTGGAGATAATTTTATTTTCCAAAATTGAGGATTGAAAAGTTAATGAGTAAAAATTATCCTTGAATTATAAAATTAAATATTCTATTAGTTTTTCATGAACCTATTGCAAACCTTGTATATGTTCCAATGCTAACTTGGGTACCATGTGTTTGTGATAATATAAATAATGCATCTTCTAACTCTATAAAGAGGATCCACTAGGTAAATTATAAAATTAATATGAAGCATCTCTTATGAGACTAATATGAAATGATTTTAATATAATACATCCATCATTCCACCATTCTCTAAAATAAATTATATATTGAGTTAAATGAGTACATAAATATTCCCAACCATTGAACAAGGGTAGTGTAAGCATAACAAAATATTTTGGATAAGTATGTTCATATACATATCGTGTATGGGGTTTTACTATAAGTAACGATTGGGATTATAAAAATATCATATAATGGTTGAAGATTACATTCTAAGATAGAATCAATAAAAATTTTAAAACCATTGCTTATTTTATCACATTGAATTTTTATGGGAGTAGAGGAATCATATTTATCTTTCTTTGGTTTGATTGACTTCGGAGAGGGTAAAAACTCATCATAATTATTAATATCATTAGATTTGAATTATTTTTATATATAATTATTATCTTGAGAAAATTTTAAAAGTATGTAATGATCATTATTTAACAAATCTTGATAAATAATGTTACTTTTTGTTAACAATCCAAATTCATATGCATGTTTTGATATTTCAAGATAGTGAGAAAGAGTATCATTTATAGTATTATTTATTAAGTCGAAGGGAGAAGAGAGATGATCATACTTGTATCTCATAACCATGTCTATAGGAAAGTATGGAATATCATGTGTGTGTGTCTGTGTATCACATATATATTTCATAGAGAGAGAGAGGGATTATCACATTTACTTCTTTCATTTCCTATTTATATGTAAGAACTATGATTTTTCAATTTATATTTATTAATATGATGTAATTCAATATAAAATTAAAAAGGTAAACATGGTGCACTAATTACTGATTTTTTACATTTTTATCCTTGTAAGAGATTAAGAGAGAGAATATATTCATCATTAGTTTTTTCCTGTTTGTTATAATTTATGAAAATATTAATACAAGGGGGTAATAGAGGACATTGTTTTTTCAAATTCTACATTAGTATATTCATTTTATTCTTCACTATATTTTTTACTATTGTATCAATCATCATTATTTTCATAATAATAATCATATCATCATAATCATTCACTTCATTAATGTAAGAATAATTTGAAATTATCTATCACAATAATTCTCTTCATTACTATAATAAGAATAAAAAATTATACAAGTGCAATTACTAGTACATTAACTATCATAAGTGTAAGGTGTAAAATTATTAGAGAAGATTAAATATAAAGGATGAACTTAATTAGGCATTGCATATTTAGAATCTATTTTTAAAAAAATCACCCATAATATAGTAAATATGAAAAACACTAAGCTCGATGCTAAAAAATAACTAATCATAAGAAAAGTAAAAAAGGATATTAATGGGTGAAACTAAACAAGGTGTGTTGGATTTGTAGGCTCTCAGATATCATAATCATAGTCATAAATAGTGAACATAGTTTCAAAGGCACTAACTATAGAATATTCTACCATTCCTATAGCCACATTGTCTTGTCTCTAGGGTATATTGAGAGTAACCTCATAGGGCTAATCACTTAATGGTGCACTACAGGAACAAATAGTCAATAGATTCCTCCCACTAAAAAATAAAACCATAGGTATGTATGATATACCATAAGGTACATGAAAACTAAAATCCATATATATATATATATATATATATATATATATATATATATATATATATATATATATATATATATATGTATGTATATATGTATATATATATATATATGTATGTATATATATATATATGTATATATGTGTATATATATATATATATGTATATATATATGTATGCATATATATATATATGTATATATGTATATATATATATATGTGTGTATATATATATATATATAATGGTTTAATAATTGGACAATTCCCTTCACACCATGAGTTAGGTAAAACTGAATACCACTTTACCCATAATGATAACTCGTATGATTTTTAAAACTACTAGAACACAATTTATGTGAAAATGGGATAAAAAAAAGAAAATTTAAAATTTAAAATTGAAAATTGAAATTGAAAGTTGAAAACCAAATCAGAAAGTAAGATTTTTGTGTATAGAAATCAAAAATTAATTTAAAACCCTGGAACAAAAATCATAAAAATAATTATTGGAAATGTACAAGTTTAGTAATATGGTTTATCCTATTTTGTATAAATCAAATAAATTATTTTATGATTATAATTTTAAACCTAGACAAAATCATAATGCTAAAGATGTACAATAATCAATAATAGTAATCTTGATAATTTGTTAAATATAGAAAATTGTTATTTTTGGAAAACATTAAGAAGAGACATACTTGGTTTACGTACAAGTACTTTTTGATTGTTGTAAATGCTTGATAGTGTAAATCAACAAATTTTTTGATTGTGCATGGTTATAATTATAAACTACTTCTAGATAGATCTATTATAAGTGGATTAGATCATAGGTCATTTGAGTCTATTGACTGTATACTTGTCCTAGTTGACTGTAAATAATAATTGACACTAGAAGACAAATACTTTATATTTCTAACTATGACATATCATAGAAGAAAATAGATAATATTAATATACACAACCATTATAATTGGATGATAACACAAGCTATTTAAGTCTTTTAACTATGACAAAAATATAATTGATACACTCCCTATGCCTCTCTAAATTAAGGATGTTTAGGTTCTTTTAAATCTTAAAGGTTTCATGAAATACCTCCAATGACTAAACCCTAGTATCCTACAAACAAACGAAAGTGGTATAAAATGGGGAGATTAGGTGAAAGATTATGATTTTGACTAACTTTGGAAAATCACTATGTAATGACCAAACATTTTACTACATTATTAAATTTTGAAAATGGCTCAAACTCTAATGTAGTTCTCCTACTTACGTATATATGTGAAATTATGAATGTGAGTTGATATATTATTTCTCATATTTTACCCTTAGAATAAGCATGAAAGTGAGGATTAAACCTTTGAAAATCTTGGATCTAACTTTATAAAATATATAGATATAGTATGAAAAATATGTGAATAGCTCTTGAGAGTGAGGAAAACCATCATTAATGCCTTAAAGAATCCTTGTATTTATATATGTATTTATTTTTAATTTAGGACCTATAGGTGAACAAAATACAACCCAAGAAAATACCCAATGGAAAAAATAAAAATGAAATGAGACTTGAAATAAGATCCAAAAATTATGCCTAAATAATTTTACACTTCACAAACATGGTTGTAAGCTAGTATTATCTAGATACTGCAAAATTTTCTATAAGGAAAAAGGACCAAAATTTGGTATCCACATGAAAAAATGGTAATATGAATACCTAATATAAAAACTCAGGTATTATAATAAAGAAGACCCATGTAATATTTAAATATATATACCTTATTCGTTATGAATAGACTATGCATACAAAGTTACCATAAATGACATAAAGGATGGGCTTGTATAAAAATTAGGTGTTTTAATGAGACTAAATGATATTTTAATTTTATCTAAATAATTATGACAATATTAATTGTGAAAATAATAACTAAGTCATGATACCAATCATCCCAAGAAATTAAATAGCCCAAATCTTACATTTCTAGGACATTTTATAAAATCTATAAATTTCAGATCATTTCATGGTCTAAAAATTGGGTTTTTCCTATAAGTTATCATTTAAATAAATTACTATTTTGATATTTGATGTTGTATTTTAAAAAATATGCTTATCTAAATCATTTTCTTTAATAGCTTGGTAAGTTTATAACTCAAGGTGAAATTTTCACATTCTAGAAATACATTTAGGCAATCTTCCATTAATCGTGGGTTGTTTGAGTAGATAGGATAAAAAAGGTACATTATGTCATATAAAAATTGTTTTACCAATCAAAATATATTTTATCTTAATTAACTTTGAAATCAGATCAAAATAAGTTTTTAGCTAAAACCAAGATGTCATTAAATCTAGATATATGCCTAAGAATCTAGACTTGTATTATCACCTTTAAATTGAAATTCAGTATACCTTGTATTGGAATACAATTATTTTATATTTAATTTATAAAATATATAAATTTTATTCTAATGATAGAAAAAATAAATTTATTATTGATACTATAAAAGAAAACAATATAATTTTAGGTTTTAATTTTGACTATAATTTGTTTAGATTTAATGAAATAATGGTTCTAGAGGATAACTCATTTTAGCATCTTTGAGTATTTGGATCATGTATCCTATGTGATTTTTTTATTTATTATGATCATACTAATTGATTAACACCCATAGCTTTATCAGTGGCATTTATATACAAGATGAAGGGTTTATTCATATCTAGTTTGGATAGAGTAGGGGATCTATGATTGCAATTTTTATATTATCAAATACTACATTTACACTTGTGCCCCAAAAAATTAAAATTTTATTAAGTAAAATTTATAAGAGGTTGGATTTATCAGCAAACTATTCTACTAATAAATCTAACCCCTTACAAAATCCAACCTATTATAAATTTTTAACGGGTTGGATTTATTAGTAACTTTCAATTTGTAAGGGATTGGATTTACTAGAAAGAACCAAATTTATCTTTAAGTGAAGGTAATTATTAATGGATTTGATTTGATCATGGTTAGTATAAATTCCATCTTAATAAATGAAATGACAAAGTATTATACCTTTTATAACTCCAAAAAATGATATTTTTGGACTAAGAGATGTTTTAAAGTAGTATACATATAGGGAAAATCTACAAGGGTAATGGAGAATACGGTTTATGATGTTTTAATGGATAAAAATTTGAATTATTTTAAGGATAAACCTGATTTTTGATCTTCTATCCATGTGTAGGAATATTCTAAAAAAGAGCATGTGATAAGACCAAGCACATGGGTGAGACTTTTCCAAAAAAAACCTAGATAAGCTAGTCATCTCTAGGTCCACACATGGGTGCACTTTTTCAATTTTATCAAGCTCCTAGGATGATAAAGGAGTTATTCATATTCAAATCCATGAATTTGGTTTACATCATGTAATATATAATACTAATATGGCTCTAGTGGGAAATATTTTAGGATCTAGGCCTAATCTTGACAATATCAAGAAATGGGCTTTTAAAATATAGAAACCTAAAGGTGACATGGTCTTGTTGACCATGGCTAAAGGATTCTTCCTAATTAAGTTCAACCTTCAAGAAGATTTTGAGTCTATTTTATTAGGTTGGATATGGTACATGGTAATATGGGTCTCTTTGTCAAAAGATGGTATCGTAGTTTCAATCTTATTTCAAAATATATAAACATCATTCCTATTTGGTGAAAACTTCCAAGATTACATCTATAATACTAGGATGAGGAGATCTTTCTAAATATTGTTAGATCTATAGGGTCACTAATTGGAGTAGACAACCCCACTAAATCTAGATCTAGGCTAGCCTATGCTTGGTTTTGTGTCTCCTCAAACATGGATAATGAACTACTTAATCATATAATTCTATAATCCAAGCTGGGTCCCTAGAAGTAGATGATAGAATATGAGACATTTTAGATGAGATGCTTTAGGTGTTATATAATTGGGAATTTAACTAGAAAATGTCCCAAATCTATGAAACCTAAGGATGTGCTAAAGATGGTTAGGAACCCTAAAGTTTCTAAATGCCCTAATAAATCTAAAAAGGTAAACTTGGCTTCCCTAATTCATAAAAATAAGGCACATCTTAATTTTAAGGATTCTAAGAATACACCACCTGGTTTATATAATAAAAACAAAAAAGGAGGGTCTTTCAAAACTCCTCTCAAAAATCATTCTATGTATAGAATATTATGGAGACCCAAGACACCACAAAATAAAGAATGAATGAAGAACTCTTTTAAAACATAGAGAGTTGAGGAAGAAGGGGAAGATAGACCTGTGAAGCTACATTACCAAGTTGATGAAAAAAATAAGAGGGTATAGATTCATCTTACTCAAAGCTTGAACAAAGCTATCATTAAATAAGATCAAAAGAATCATTTGGGTAGTCAATATGATGGGGATTTAATAATAAAATAGATAATTTAGGTGAAGCTCCAAAATTTCTCCTCATTTAAAATCCCCAAGCATATATTCAGTCTGATTAGGGTGTTCTTGAGACAATAGTTGAAGAAATTGATCGTGATAAAAAAAAATTACTCAAGACACCTAAGTATAGATCTCTAAACAAGCCTCTTTATAATGTTCTTTATAGGAATTCTGAAATAGTCAAAGAATAGCTATTTAGCATCTTGATTAAAATTTATATATAGGTAGATATAGTTGATGCAGTAACTAAGAAAGGGCTATCACCAACACACTTAGATAGGGAAGAAGGAGAATTGACACCTACTTAGAACCATACCCTTTATATTAACACTAATGTTATATCTCTTTATTTTTTATTAGTTTATCTAAATATAAGGAGAAGCAAAGGATTTGAATGGGTACCAGATGCATTATATTTAGACAAAAACAAGAAACTTGATAGCTAGGATACCTCTTGTTCTAGAATCACCATGTCAAGTAAACAGATTACAAACAAAAGGAATAATACTATAAAAGGTAAACCAACTAATGTTGATAAAAGGATAAAATAAAACCAAAGAAATATTGTATATGGGAATCAAAAGACTTTACCCCATCCGACAAGTAATCACTCAAGATTTTTTAGATGAAGATAATCTCTTGGAAATTTAGAGGCCTTAATTGAGAGGCTAAACAAAGAACTCTTAAAGAATTAAGGAAGAATAGTAATCCCTCTATCTTTATATTCCAAGAAACTAAAATGAGCCCTAAATTATTGAACAATAATAAAATGTTAATCTAGATTAAGGTTGACATTGCTAGTGTGGATTCAAAAGGTGCTTCTAGAGGTATTGTTATTTTTTGGGATCCTACAATTGTGAGTGGTAAAGTTATTTTTGCATCTCATAATCACCTTCCTCTTATTTTTCACTCTGTTTACAACTTGGTTTGGGATCTTTCAAACATCTATGGACCTAACACTCTTCAAGGTATAAGACATATCTGGGTAGATTTAAAAAGTTGTAGAAACCATTTCTCTGAGTTTTATTGGATGATTACGGGAGAATTTAATACCCCTCTAACTCCCTCTAAAAAAAGTTAGGGTCCACTAATTATGCTATAGGCATGGATGAGTTTTCAATGTTTATCTCCTTATCTAATCTCATTTACTTGGATCTACATGAAAATCCACACACATGGAGTAATAGAAGGCTGGGAAAAGGCCTTATTCAGGTTAGAATTGTTAGAACTCTCATTTCTATGGATTGAATTTTGAGTCAAAATTTTCATCTTTCTTCTCAACCCAGGTTTGGTTATAATCATAACCACATTGTGCTCTCCATTTTTTTCAACTAAATATGGGCATACACCTATTAAATTTTATAAAATTTGGCTTGATCATATAGAGCTAAAGGATAGGATACAATAATGGTGGACGCTGGATATTGAGGGAAAAACCCAATTTAGTTTCATCCAAAAGCTTTAAAATGTCAAAAAATGTTAGAATCTAGAATAGAAATGTTTTTGGAGACATTCAAAAAAATGAAGTAGATTAAAGGTGAATTATCTTGTTTAGAATAAAAAATTATTGGAAAAGGTATGAATGTTGAAGATTTTCATTTATAAAAAGTTCCTCTCTAATTTACACAATATTTGTGCTCAGGAAGAATCTTTCTAGATATAGAAATATAGGGACTTGTGTCTTAAGGAAGGGGAATAGACTACTAAATTTTTTCATATGACCACCCTTAAAATAGAACCCACAATTGTATTTTTGAGGTCTCCTTGAGAGATGGATCTAAAACCATAGATCCTAATATTATCAAAGAGGAAACTTTGTTTTTTATTTGAATTTGTTGAATGATAATACTATCTTTTCTAAGGATGTTTTTATTATTTTTTTGGAATCAATTCCTAATACTCTCTTCCCAAAATAGGACTTCCTAAGCATAACTAAGCATGATACTCTTGATTAATTACATAAGTTTGTTTTCTCTATGGAAGGAGATAAATCACCAAGTTAGGATGGTTTCTTAGTCTTCTTCTTTCAACATTTTTGGGATATTTGCTCAGTTGATTTGCTTAAAGCCACTAATGAATTTATTATAATGGATAACATTCTTAAGGAAATTAAAAACACCTTCATATTAGTAATACCTACTAAAAATGGAGTCAAATATTTTAAGGACTTCAGGGCCATTAGTCTCACCAATGTGTTGTATAAACTTTTTACTAAAACTTTGGCTTTGAGATTGTAACCCTTCTTGCCAGTTTTAATTTCCAAATAACAAGGTGGATTTGTAAAAGGTAGACTCATTCAATATGAGGTAGTAGTGGTGCATTAAAATATTCATTTCATGAAAAAGAGTAAAAAGGTAGGTATGGTCATAAAACTAGACATGACTAAAGCTTTTGACAGGGTATCTTGGCTATTATTTGATAGAGTTTTAGAGAATTTTGGATTTTATTATCATTTCAAAAAGATCATCAATTCATGCATTTCTACTCCTAAATTCTCTATCATTGTTAATTGTTCACCTATGGTTTTTTTTCTAGTAGCTGAGTTATCAGGCAAGGAGACCCCCTTTCTCCCCTTTTGTTTATTATTATGGAAAATATTTGTAGTAGATCTATTACCAGAGCCACTTTTATAGGGATTAATGGATTTAGACCCATTTCTATGGATCTTATTATTTCTCATTATCAATTTGCTGATGATACCATTCTTCTTCTACTAGCTAATATTTTAGAAGCTAAAATGATGAGGTGCATTCTTAAATTGTATGAATAAGTTTTGAAGAAACAAATCAATTATGAAAAGAGTTCATTTTTTTCCTTTAATACTCCTCCCAACTGATAAAGGAAAATTGTTCAAATTTTTTGTTGTAGGATTAACTCTCTCTCTCAATAGATTATTTGGGGCTTCCATTAGGCATGGGGAAAGTTTCTATGATAGTTTGGAACACTCTTATTGATAGATTCCAAAACAAAATTGTTGGCTGGAAAGGATCAGTTCTTTCTAATATAGGTAAGTGTTTGCTATTTAAGAGTACTTTATAAAATCTTCCCATTTATATCATATCCATGTTTTTTATTCTTTTGGCTATAATTGAAAGGATTCATAAGTGCTTTTTATTGATTAGTATTGAAAATAAGAATAGATTTCATCTTGTGGCTTGGGGTAAGGCATGCTCTCAAAAGAATATGGTAGGCCTAGGTATTAAAAAAATTAGGACTATGAATTTAAATATTATCTCTAAAATGGGTTAGATATTATTAAAGATTGATCAACCCTTGACTAATATTTTTAGAGCTAAATATATAAGTTAACAATGTTCCCAAAACTTTCTTATTAAGGAACATCTTATGAATGTCTCTATTTTCTGGAAAAACCTCATCAAAATCAAGGGATGTATTGATAAAGGTTCTAAATGGAAGGTTGGTGATGGTAAGGATATTCTATTTTGAAAAGATAGATTGGCCAATTTTCAAAATTTATATTATAATAACTCTTGGACTCAGTTAGAGATTTTTTTTCTTCCCATACTGGTGATAGAGTTAGTGATTATATTTTCTATAGCAATGGTAAGTTTTAATGGAAGGACCTAGCTCTTATTATTTCTTACAATAAGCCTGATTTGAAATATATAGTAACATCAATCCAAGAAACTCTCCATAATATTTAGATTAGCTATCTAAGTCCTAGGGATGATTTTATTTAGATAAACTCTGTCAACAGCTCTGATACTATTAAAGATGGCTATTAGTTGATTTCCAAGGATACTTACCATGATTTTGAATGGAGACAAATATGGTTCAAGGAGCTCACTCTTAAGATTAATCACTTTTTGTGGATGGTGCTAAACAAAAGGATTCTCACCAATGATAATCTTATTAAAAGAGGGTTTATTATGCCTAACATGTGTTACTTATGTAGGGAAGTAGTTGAGGACATTAATCACCTTTTCCTACACTACTCTTATGCTAACAGGTTATGGGGCCTTATCTTTTCTATATTTGAGGTTTCTTAGACATTCCTACAAGATATTTTGCAAGCCCAGGAGCAATGGCAGACTCCATTTAAGTGAAACATACTTAGACATTTTTGGAAACTTATATTCCCTCACACCCTCTAGAGAATTTGGAAGGCTAGGAATGTTGTTATTTTAAAAGATTTCAAGAATTCCTATAAAGATTTATTAATTGATATCTATATTGATGCAAAATAAAATGTGCTCAAATTCAAGCCTCTAAATAATCATGTTTTCCCTAAACATGAGGAGAAGTTTCTTTCTAATTTGAATATCATTATCGGTCATCTTCATATCAAAAATCCCTCTATTGATAGATTTATTATTCAATGGATCCCTCATCCTATGAATTTGAAAAAATAAACTTTTATGGAACCTCTAAAGGTAATGTAGGAGCTCTAGGGGGAGGTGGGATCATTAGGGATCACTTAGGAAATCTTATAGTTTCTTATGTTGGACCTATGGGTATTCAATCTAATCATTATGTATAGTCTCTTGTTATTATATGGGGGATCAAGTTAGTAAGATATTTCCAAATTAAAATATAATAATTGAAGGTGATTCTTAGAATATCATTAATCATCTCAATGGTATTCATCTAGCTAGTTGGGCTATCTCAGACTTCTTCTTGGAAAGTGTTAGCATGTATAAGACCTTCTCTAATTACAAGATTTGTCACACCTATAGAGAAGGTAACTATTTGGTAAACTCATTTGATAATACGAGGGTGATTAATAAACATATTCAATTTTCATATGCTCATGACCAAATCCTACAAAATAATAAGGATATCATTAATAAGGAAAGGGCATTTGGATATGATTAGATGTGGTATGGAGGTTTTAATCACTCATATGACAACTATTCATTTCTCAAAACTCACATGTCTTCTTTGAGATTATTCTGTTGGCATTCTTCATTGGAATCCTATGCTCAGTCTCTCTCTTATGTTTTGGGCTATGAAAAGGTGGTATGGGAGTAGGATATTAGCTATTTTATATGATCTTTTGTGTTGTGAACCTACTTATTACACCATGAGTAGTGATATATGCCATGTTAAACCTTATGTGACTTGAATTGGAAGGTAAATAAATAAATTTAGAGGGCATTAAATGTGGGAGGATTCAAAAGCTTCATACAAAAGATTAAGGGACATGACAAACATATTTTGGTCTCTTTTACCAATAATTCGAGGAATAGGGTTGTCATTTATAAAGGTAAGTCCTTATCTATTACTAAAGATCACATTGATTATGTCATCGATCTTAGAAAGGATGGTTTAAAGTTTTAAAACAATAAATTTCAGAAAGTTATGGAGGAAAAAAGACTTCTTGAGTGTTCCACGATTAATGCCTTAAATTTTGTCAAAGTTAGTATTATTCGTTCCTCTCTCCCTACTCATTTTGATGAAGTGGCTAGTATGTTGTTATGATATGTGACTTTGGAGGGTAGGTACAATACTCTATCACTTCATCATCTTGTCCTTCTAAACCACTTCCATAAGGGTCCAAGGGTTAGTCTGCCTTATTATATTTTTCATTCTATGGAACCCTCTATTCATAATTTTTAGTCACATAAGTGTGCCCTACATCTTCACAAAGGGGTTATTTTTATTTTACATCATCATTGTCATATTATCTCTGCCAACATTATAAATAACTATATTCTTCCCATTCCCCCATTTGAACATCTTTCCCAGATAAGGGTAAAGACTAATAATCCTAGATCTCTTACCTCACCTTCTCCTCCCCCAAAGAGGGTGCTTAGAAGCAGTGATAAAGGGTAAAGTTTAGTCTCTAGCTCTCTTAAAGGAAAGGAAATTACCATTACTGAGAGTCTCCTTGATATGGGACATGCTACTATGGATCTTTATCCTCCTCACCATAATTTCAAGGAACTTGGAATCAAAGCCCATGTTATACAGCTAGAGGGAAAGAGTAGGGAACTTAGAAAGGAGTTTACATAGCTCAAAAAGAATGTTGATAAAGGTAAAATGTAGGTGGATAATTCTTCCCTTTCTTGGAATAAGATAGAAGAAATTTATAAATAATTAAATCCCTAAAATACAATGTGAATAATATTAAAGGAAGGAAAATGATCATTTGGCTATGCAACAAGCCATTTTGGAGTGTTTTGAGTTTCAAATTAGGCAAGTTTGTACCTTCAATAACTTACATATAGGCTTGTTGAAGGGTGTGACTAAGAAAAATTATGATCTTACTACAATTGACATGATAAAAACTTCTCAAAATACTACCTTAAATATTTTTAATGCTTTTTAGGGGCTCAAAAATAGTTTCAGTAAGTTCACCAAGTGAAGATTCCTTTATTATGATGTTGTGAAGTGGTTATTGTTTCACAAATTTGGTGTTATTTTCTATCAAGGTTCTCCATGATATTATTTCTTATTTTTTTGGTTATCATTTTGTTTCTATAGCTAGGTGTTCGTCCACACTCTTTTTTGAGCTCTCTTTTGTTCTATCTAGATTTTGAGCCTTTTTGTATTGGGTATGGTCCCTTTCAAAACCATTTATCATTAATAAAAAAAATTCATGTAGATGGTCAATATTATTTTTAAACTTTTTGATTAAACTAAAATTACATATACATAAACCAAAATAATGATACCAATTAGATCATTAAAATCAACATGAATTTCCATTTTAAATTTGGCACATGTGTTAAGCAAATAAAAATACATTCTATCAAAATCAAAATTATCTCTATGTGTGGTAAGCATGGTTTTATTCTTATCTTTTTGATTTACAAAATTATGTTATAACTTAAAAATCCATCTAATAAATACAACACTTTAGACTCGGTAAGCTACTATAAGATCTAATATATATTTGGCAAATGAAAAATTATCTTTTACTAGCACGATTTAGATCTTTGAAATCTATGTAAAGATGAATATCACCATTTTTATTACATATTATAACTAGGTTAGATACCTAATCAATATATATAAATAGATAAATAACACTAACATATATCATTTTATCCATCTCTTTTTTGATGGTGTCTTCCAATAAGTGGTTTATTTTTTAAGGTTTCTATTGAATGTGCTTTATACCTGGTTTGATGGGAATATTATATTATATTTTTATAGTACCATAATATTTATGATATTTATATGACTAAGAAAAAATGTTAATAATATATTTAAATAGTTAAATAAAATGAATATTTTCCTTGGTTGTATATTTTATACCTAGGTAAACATATTTGGGGTCTTCTTCAATACCCAAATTTATAAGAATGATTTCCCTAATTATTCTCCTTGAAGTTCCTCAGTCTGAGAACCTTTAGGTATATCATGTGGGGTAAACATGTCTTCTAAACTTTAAAACATGAGATAATTTATTTCTACTCAAATACACACATGCACTCACACACACACACACACACACACACACACACACACACACACACACACACACACACACACACACACACACACACACACACATCATAATTTTGAACATAATTATTTTTATCAAAAACATTCTTATAAAAAATAATCAATATGTTCATCACAATAAAAAATGGGTCAATTACTTTCAAAATTAGTAATTTTTTATGTAAATATTTATGATAAGGTGTAATCAATAACAAGTTAAACATCACTAATGGTTGGACTATATGTATAAACAACAAGTTCATCAAGACGCATATTATACTTCCTAGTTATGTGTCATATTTTATCTATCATTTATCAAAGGTTCTACCATATGGAATTTATTTTCCAAGAATAGAGACAATATTCTAAAAGGCCATACATGGAAATTAGTTAATGGCATGAGCATTAGATTTTGGAGAGACACTTGGATCCTGAAACACCACTGGAGGCTATTAAACCTTGGCACAAAATAGGCCCCCATTTTTCTCTTATTTTTATTGAGTGAGTGGTAGATTATTTACATGATGTTAATGGTAGAAGGTGTTAGAAACACTTGAGTATTGATAATGTTGATTCTAACATAACCACCATTATCCTAGATCTAAATTTTCTACCCAAAGGTATTCATATACCCAATTTGTTAAGGGAGGATGAATTAATCTTGGAGGATTAATTAGATGGTATTTACTAGGTTAACTTGGGTTATTCACTTCTTCAAACCAATTTTATGGAGGTTAACTTGATGGAGAAAGTGTGGAATAAATTTATTATTCCAAATATTAACAATTTATTATGGTTGAGTGTTCAAATAAGATCTTAACTATGGATAATATTTATAAAATAGGGATTACCTTGGTGAATATATGTGTCCTTTATGAGGGAGCTACTGAATTTGTCTTCCACATTTTCTTGGATTGCACTTTTTCATTCAAGATATAGGGCATGTTTTATAGGAAATTCATTGTTAGTTGGGCTCATCCTTTTTCTTTATTAAATTTTTGGCTTGCTTGGAAGAGCCCTTATGCTCACAAAGAACTTAAAGCTTTATGGCAACTTACATTCCCTCATCTAATTTGGGTTTTATGGAAAGAACGTAAAAATATAATATTTAGGGATAAGATAATTTCATGCCTTAGAGTTACCAATTTTATATTTTCACTTATTTATAAGACTTAAAAAAACATTATTTGGGGGAAGAATCAACCTTTATCCCCATATGAGGAAGTTATTTCTAAGGAATGGTGTATCTCCCTAGATTTAAAATCTATGGTGGATCCCAAAATTATCCTTAGTCAAAATGTGAGATGGGTAGTTCCCCTTCCTAGTTGGATCAAGATTAACTTTGATGGGGACTCTAAAGGAAATCCTAGAATTTTTGGTGGTGGAGGGGTGTTTCAAGACAATTAGGCAGTTTTCCTAGCTACATATAAAGTATTTATGGGTGTTCAATCGAATCATGTTATAAAATCCTTAATAGTTTTATGGGGTGTCTACACAGTTCTTGATTTGAGCTTTCAATATATTATGGTTGAGGGGGATTCCCTCAACATAATAAATTGCATCAATAATAAAAATATTGTTATCAGGTCCATTACTCACATTATTGAAGAGATTCATCACTTGGTAGAGAGTTTTTAAAAAATTACTTTTCATCACACCTACCAGGAAGGCAATATGCTTATAGATTATTTTGCCAATAGAGGAGTTGATGCTAGATGGTTCAAAGTATGGAATTATATGGAAACCTTACCTAAAAATATTGATGAAATTTTATGTAAGGATATAACTAATCATAACCATGTGAATAGTGTTTAAGATAATTAGGTAGAGAATGGTGTACATACTTTTGAATGATTTCATTTTTAAGAAAGGCACAGGTTGTATTTTGGGCATTAATCATTATAAGTAAAACACTACAAAGTTTATCTTGTAAAATTCAAAACACATTAGGATTTATTCATAAGTCATTCTAAGGTAGGGGAAGAGCTATATTTTTATTTTTTGTGATTATGTGGGTCTGTAGTCTACTATGGGTCGGGATTTAAATAGGCTAGAACATTTGTTGGTAGAAAACATCAAAAACATATTAGAGGTTTGGGAAATCCTCCATACTAGGGGCATTACTAATTTCATTAATTAGATTTATGGTATCAATATGCATCTGTCCAGACAATTTACTAAAAATTGGAGAAATAGAGTGGTCTTAATCAAAAATATTGTAGTGTAAATTAGTAAGGAACTCATTACTATAGTCACATGCCTCAAAATTGAAGAGCATAAATTTTGAAAGGTTACTAAGGATTTTGAGCATGAGGAAAAATTCCTAATGGGAAATGAGTGTCTCACACCTTTTCAAGGGGGTTTCAAAAGAGAAGACCTTGCTTCTCTATTTAATAAGGTTATAGAACATTTGATATGATATGTGACTCTTGATGGTTACTACAGGGTTATACATTTCTATAGTTTTCCATTTTTAAATTCCCTTTGACATAATATTCCCATTACTATTCCATTCTACATCATTCAATGGAACAGTCAATTTTGGAGGTGAAGCAGGGTAAGATTACTAAGGATCTACTTCATCAAGCTATTATTTTCCTTATTTACTTTTTTTTTCAATATCTTCATCTAAAATCTTAAGGTATGGTTGATGATCATATACCACAAGAAGATCATCCAACATGGAATCCATCTACTCAATCTCATATGGAGGGTCAGATTTCTCTAAAGCCTCCCACAATTAGGCATTCTTTTATATTTCATCATTATAACACTAAGTCCAAACCCAAGTAGTAGTCTGAGGCTTCACCTTCTGAAGTTCACATGGAGAAGCCTTTTTAGTAGGATAATTTATTTGTGGTTGACCTTGATGAGCCTTATTTTAATTAAGAGAATCATAACCCTATTCCTAATATGTCTTATTTTTGGTACAAAAGGATTTTGAATAGGGTTTATGGTAGTAAAGATAGGGAGGTTGGGAATGAAGACAAGGGTGGGGAACCTCCCTCCAATAATCATAAAATTATAGATCCTAAACACATGGTTGAGTATGTCAAGAATCAGAGAAAGCTAGAATGTTTGGAAGATGAAGTAAATCTTCACAAAGCATTACTAGATGGTTTATGAATTACCATACCTAGTTGAAGCAAGATGTCAATAAGTTCAATAAAATGGATTGTCTCTTTTTTACCAAAAAAAAGAGGTTGAGATTTTCTCACTTTTTAAATCCTTTAATTATAGATTTAATACCCTAGAAAGGGAGAATAAAGACCTCAAATATAATTTTAACATACTTATTAATTTTAGGAAGGTTACTATTAACAATGTTATGCATAGCATGGAATGCATGTCCATGTCTTTCAACAACAAGAGTGATACTTCCAAAGGAATCATACCAAATAATAATCTCAAAGGAATCATTATTAGAAACATGAAGGAGAATTTTAACAAGATCATTGATAGGAACCTTAAGAGCATGACTAAATATTGAAGCAAGGCTTATGATAACTAGAAAATATTAAATACTTGAGTCTAATTTGGGCTAAGCAAGGGTTGTTTTATTATGTCTCTACTATATTTTTGTTATTTTTGTTCTTTTAGGTTCTTTTAGTTGTTTTGGAATTTGGGCTTCCTTATAGCTTGTGTTTGTCCATAGGTGTGTAACTATTGTATGGGTAGGGTACCTTTAAAACCCACTTTTATCTTTAATAACAATTACATGTGATATTTTGAAAGATTCAAAATTTTCCATTAAAGACCAAAAAAATTGGGTATACTTATGTAAGTGTGACTAATTTGTCTTATAAATTTATCAAACTTTTCTAATAACCAGTTCAGAATCACCAAAAATTTATAGATGTTTGATGTTCAATTCAATTAAATTTTGAAGACATAAATACAATGTTTAAAAATTGGAAATATTATTTATGATATAAAAATATAACCAATAGGAATACCTAAAATATTTTGTGAATAGGAGAAATAAGAACAACACTAACCCCACTACCATGTTGAGAAAAAGTACCATCAAAGTACCTAGACAAAATATTTTCTCCATGGATTGTTCTATAATTTTTTTGATTTGGTTCATCTAAGATTATAATACCATTGGTTATAGTATCAATTTTTTAAAAATACAACATTAGTTTAGATAGATTGAATAAGAGTACCCTACATATTTCCCTATACATGAAATTAATTTTGTTACATGTTGTTGGTGTAGATTTTTGGCTCACTAGGTTTTATCTACATGATCTAGTCAAGCTTGTTTAGGTTTAGTAAAATTAATTAGGGGAAAATAATCCCACATGCATGAATATTTTGGTACATGTCTATTTTTCACCTATATAATGAACCTTCATGTGTAATTTTTGTCTAATGCTTATTAATTCAATTTTATTATTATGAAGACAAGTTTCTTCTTTTGAATTGTTCTTTTAGATTTCACTACTCCATATAGGTTTCCTCTATGTATTAAATCCTATCTTTTAGATCCTCAAGTGTGGCCCACTCTGATATGGTATCAAATATTTTTTGATAGATGAATGCCATTGTTCTTATTGTGAGATCTAGCATTCATCTTGTCCATATGTTTCTCTTGATATCAATTTTCAAGGGTTTAGTGAGATTTTTAAAAAATAGATGTAGATCAATACATCCAGGGTCTCCAAAAAAAAAAGATAGTTCAATTAGATTCATAAGGTTTTGAAACCCTAAGATTGGCTATAAACATGACCTAATTTTGTGACAGCCAAATTTTAACCAATTTTGGAGGGTTTGAAAGTATTTTTGAAAATATATAGATTTCATACCACCTGGACCTGAAATTGGAAACAAACATTATAGGTTTTAAAAATATAAAGTGGATCTTTGTTTTTTTTAGGAAACCATACATATTTTCAAGATATGAGGTTCTCCTTGTTATTCTTTTTGCCATTTTTAGTTGTTTCAATGAAAATTATGCAAACTCCAAACACTTAGATACTCTTTAGGGTTTTATGACCACCCAACCTTCCTCTATATGCTAACGTGACCTTAGAAGCATGCACATATTTTTTTCCAAGGTAGGGTGACCTTTCAATGTGTGAATGACCATCAAATTTAAGATAATGAGGTGTGACACTAGTCATTTATAAATAGGGGTCATTCGGAGGATGATGCATCACCCACATTAATCACATCAATCAAAGTGAGAAGGGGGAGAGCACACAAATTTGGTCTTATCCCATAGGAATTTTGGAGTTAAGCCCTTGATCATGACCAGCACAAAATTACTTAACTTTTATTCTAATAGGGCATAAGTTTTTTGTGGAGAAGTTACTATCAAGAATATTTCCCAATTTTTTTTATGCAAAGTGGAGGACAATATTCTTTTGTATCAATAAACATTAAAATGCTCATAACTTCCATCCTACTCCTTTTGAGGTAACATTTTTTTTAAATTGTGTTTTTTCAATGTCTACGCATTTCTGATATTCTAATGCCTTGTAAATTTAAGCCTCTATATATTCAATGGGTGTTACATTCCTAGTCTACATCATACATAATTTAACACATACTTATTTTTTGAATCATACATCTAAGTTTTTTTCTAATTATTACACCATTAAAATACCACGAGTGGAAATTAAAAGTGCAAATCCTCTTAAATATCAAAGGCTTACATTGAATCATGATGGGTAAAGAAATTGAACTGACACTTAATACAAAGAAGGTGAAGTGGTATAACCCAAGTGATGAAGCCTATGGTCTATTTTGTCTATCTATGTCTTCTAACTTGATTTTTCATATCAAATATACAATAACTCCAAATCAAGTGTGGAACTTATTAGATAAACTATTTAGAAATAAAGATGAAATGAGGGGTTACGAGTTGGAGAATGAGCTCATTAGTTTGATCCCAAGTGACTTTGATATGATTCAATAATTTTTCACCAAGCTCAAATCAATCAAGTTATAGTTAAAACTATATGAGGTGGAAAAAAATTATGATCAATTGATTCTTTCCATCCTTGTCAAATTGGGATCTGACTATCCTATATTTGTTTTTATCTTCTAGGTCACTAAGCATGCCCTTGGATCTACATGGAGCATGCCATCTTTGGATTAATTTATTGCTGACTTGACTCAAGATGAAGACAAGATCATTTAAATGGGTACACTAAAGTCCTCTAAATCTCATGCCTTAATTGTGACTCAATTTAAATAGAAGGCTTCCATTTCCAAGGAGAATAAATAGAACAAGAAGGACCCAAAGCAAAGAAAGTGTCAAGAATTTGATGTTAATCCAAAAGCATTAAAATAGTCTTAATTAGATGGGAAATTTAATAAAGAGTGACTCACATGTGGCTATTGAAATAAATTTGGGCATGATGAAGCCAAATACATGAATAAACAAATTGACCAACTGACAAAAATATTTGAGAAGCATAATATTAGTGTCCGTAATTCTTCCCATCAGATTTGATCAGCATAAGAGTCTTATAAGACCAAAGATAATAATAAGGGAAAAGATAAGGGAAAATCACTTATTTTAGTTACATCCCATCCTTATACATGGGTTACTGATTATGCTACCTTCTACCTCATGGCTTCATCATAGGACATGCTCCCATCCTTGGAGCCTTTTTTATTGGGTGATGATACTTATGCAAAAGTTAGTGGGAATGGATATATTAAATTTAATGATGTTATATGTGTTCCCTCTTTACCCAAAATTTTCTTATCTATTTACTAAATCACTCACATTGGTTCGAGCAAGAGAGTTGAGTTCACACCCAATTCTATGGTTATTAGGGAAGATAATAATGAATCCATTATTGTATCTAGTAAAGTAGATCACCAATCCAAGTTGTATACTTTCTCTCCCATTTTTCTCTTGATCAACCCTCTACTGCATTACTTTCTCATCTAGATAAAGTGAGTAAACTATGGCATGAGTGATTCAGACATCTCAAATATCACTACCTAGAGAAACTCAATCATCAAGACATGGTTTTAAGGTTTCCATAAGTCATGTTTTATAACAAAGTTTGCCAGGGTTACATTATTGCTAATCATCCATATGAGAATTATGATAATGGAAAATCATGGAGAGCTAAATAGATATTGGAGATTATTTAGAGTGAGATTACTATCCCATTTCCAAAACCTTCATTAGATAAGATAAAGTACATCTTTAATTTCATTGATGACTATTCAAGGTATACTTGGATGTATTTTCTTAAGTATAAATTTGAGGTCTTTGATCATTTTTAGGACTTCAAGGCACTTGTAGAGAAACATTTACGTAAATCCATCAATTTTTTTTACATCTATAATGGTGGAAAGTATGTAAGTAACCATTTTAAGTTATTTTGTACATCAAAGTGTATTGAACTTTAGTGTATAATTACATATAGTCCTTAATATAATGGTGTTATAGAATGTAAGAATGGGTCCTTAAAGGAAATGGCCAACTATATGCTACACTCCAAGTATCTTGCACCTCCATATTGGGCCAAGGCCACCAATTTTACTTATTATATCCAAAACCAAATTCCTCACAATCCAATAAAAAGGAGTCACTCCTTTTAAAGCTTTGACTGGTCAAAAACCCATAATAGATAAATTCTAAGTGTTTGTTTCACCTTCTATGGCTCACATTCCAAAGAAGAAATGTAAGGCATTGGAAACTTAGAGTTAGTCTTGCATCTTTATTAGATATCCTAAGGGTGTTAATGGATATAGGATTTTCCATCCCACCATTCATGAGTTGTTCATTGAGATGATTGTTCATTTTATATAGGTTCCTTCAAAGTCCACACTCAGGACCTCTCACTCTTCCTTATATTCACTTGGATTTATTGGCATCTATAAAAATTTAGATCTATCTAATCAACCTCTTGATGATTATGATTCTTCTTCTAGTTCTGTCATTGAGAGTGGTGATAAGGATTCCCCTCCTCATTCTCCAAGATTATCTTTAGGTGTTGTGTAATATCCTCCTAATTATTTGAGCACTGGTCCTCTTTAGGATAGATGGACACTTCAAAGTGTTAGCCAATGATTTGGATATCCATCAGATAACAAGTGATCTTATTCACAATATCGGATTCCTCACATGCTTTCATTACATTTTCTTTCAATCTATAATAATTTAATTATGCATTAGGGACTCTTGATTTGGATACTTCCATGGAAGAGGAATATAGTTCCTTGTAGAAAAAAACACTTATGATCTTGTCCCACTTCCTAAGGGAATAAAACTTGTTCTATGTAGGTGGATCTACCAAATAAAATTTGTAATATATGGGTCAATATATATGTTCAAAACACATTTGGTAGAAAAGGTGTTTTTCTTAGGTACCTGGCATTTACTATACTGAGATGTTCACCCTAGTTTCCAAAATGAACTCAATCTAACTCACTATCACCATTATTTATCACATCACTGGGATGTTCCTCAGATGGATGTGAAGAGTGCATTTCTTCATGGTGACCTCAAAGAGGAAATACACATAGATAAACCACAAATATTCATGGAAGATTCATCCTTAATTTTCAAACTTCAAAAATTTATGGCCTTAGATAATCTCTTCAATCTTGGTATGCCAATATGGACTCCTTTATTATTTCAATTGGGTTTACTATATGTCATTCTAATTTGAATGTATATATCTTATGATAAGATGATTCATTGTTAATATTTTTTTTCTACATGAATGACCTATTGATCATATGGATTTCTTCATCCATTATCGCATTAGTAAAAACTAATTTATCTAAAATTTTATTTATGATTGAATTGGGCTTGTTTCACTATTTCCTTAGGATTAAAATTTATCACTCTAACTCCAAGATCACTATTACACAATCCAAGAATGCTCTTGATTTACTTACATGATTTAACATGGATGACTACAAGACAACTCCAAATACTTTTTCATACGGTGTGAATCTTGAGTTTGATTACCCATCTCCATTGGTTGATGTTACCTCATATCAATGACTTATTGATAGTCTTATTTATCTTACACACATTATACCTAACCTTTCATATACCGTGGGCATGGTCTCCAATTTCATGCATGAACCACATGAGTTGTAATGAAAATCAGCTAAAAGGATATTCCACTACATTTATGGTATTCATAGTCTATGGATTTACTATGGAGTGGGCATCAACATCAAACTGATTTATTATACAGTTTTAGATTAGGTTGGCAACATTTAGAATCATGAGTCTACTTCAATCTTGTTTGGTGAATATTTTATCACCAGCTAACTGATGGGAAAAATAGGTTGTTTCAACCACAACATAAGGAGACTGATCGTCCAAAATGTGTGGGTTTACCACATCAGGATGGGACAAATCTCTCCTCTCATCAAGGGGAGGTTCCCTATAACTATAAGGTACTATATACTATATATATAAGATAAAAATAACACTAAGGGATAGGACAACACCATCCATCTCTCTTTTTTTAGAGATGATGTTCACAGACATAGGAGAATTTTGGTGAAAATATTGAAGGCACTTCTCTTCTTTCAGAAGTGGTATGCAGCAAACAACAAGAATTCTTTTTGATGGGTAACTGATAAGTAAATATAACATCTTTTGAATCATGCATATTGTAATGTTAAAGCCATAATAAAATATTAAAATCCCTAATGGTGAATTGAATGATATATTGCTTGTTTTTTATTTAAAATTGAATTTACTATTTATACCATAATTATGCAAATAGGACTAAAAATTAAATAACCTACAGAATGAGGTGTAGCACAAAGTCTCCACCTCAACTGTCAAAGAGTGAAATATGAAGGAAAATGGGGGCATAAAGTCATCCCAATATCCTTTACACAAAAATAAAAAACACACTAAAGACAATTGTGGTAGCACAAAGTCTCTCCATAATTGGCTTCAGGACACCTTCTTAATTACTTCCACTAGTTCTACTTATTTAATTCAATGGACAAGAATGCATTTAGGAAATAGACAAAAGAATAATTTCTTTAACAACATAAGCTATTCCAGTATAAAGTTTGAAAAGTCACTTGCTTTCTCATTTAAATAATGAAATATGATTAACAATCTGAGCTCAAAGTCTCAATAATGCCTTTCAATTTGGGCAGAGTTTTGCTTCTGATAACAAAAAGATCTCCTTTCTCTAAAATGAGTGATTACAATATAAGCAGCTAGTAAAGACTTGGCACTTTTTTTCATGAAATGGCCCATGCTACATTGAATGCCTTTAATATCTATGGAAGGGCCATGATAGAACAGGTCATCAACCTTAACTTTGGTGCACATAATCGTCTCAAATTGTCATCTCCTAACCATGGGTCATTTGGTCTATTTCTAGATATGTACGTAGTTGTCCACTCACTTTTATTCAAAGGGAGAAAAATAGGCCACACCTTTAAATGTTTACACACTTAGATGTCTACTTGATGGACTATTCCACCTACTAGAATAACTCCCTTATATATATTTCAGTGTCTCCTATAGATTTCCCTCTTTCTTGTTGCAATTTGACCTCTCAGGCCATCTTATTGCCTTCAGTAGGCCCTTTCATCTCTTTCTTTAGCTATTCATTAAGTTTTGTCTTCCGGTTCTATGCCATATTTGAAAATAAATGGGCATTTCATTACCTTGAATTTGACATCCACGAGGACATCATTGGTGACTTGGTCGTCTAAACTACTTTGAACCTTGAACCTTTGAACCTTTGAGGTACATGGGTTTAATGGTTCAATGGTTCAGGAAATCTTATTAACTCTTTGGTTCGATCACTTCTTTGGTTCAATCACTTCTTTGGTTCAATCACTTCCTTGGTTCAATCTCTTCTTTGGTTCAATCACTTCCTTAGTTCAATCACTTTCTTTCCTCTTCAGTTGAACCATCTCTTCAAACTTGTCTCTAGAATCTTCCACTTCCTTCCTTCGCTCGAAGCTTCCTTGAACCTTTAAACCTTTGAACTTTGAACCATTTTGGTTCAAAGTTCAATAGTTCATTCTCTTTCTCTAAATCCTTTGGTCCTTCAAAGTTTTTGGATCCTTTTCTTTTCTGTTGAACTTGTTGAACCTTAGAACTTTGAAACTTTTGGTTCAAGGTTCAATGGTTCAACCTTTCTTTCTTAGCTCTTCGAATCCTTTGGTCCTTTGATGTCTCTCAAACTTTATTGAACTAATTGAACCTTTGAACTTTGAACTCTTTTGGTTCAAGGTTCAACAGTTCAATGATTCAATCCTTCTTCTTTGAAGACTTATTTTCTTTAAGTCTATTGATGTCTTTGAACCTTTGAACCTGTTGAAGTCTTCAAACTTTCTAGATCCTTTGAAGTGGTTGAACTTCCTTGAACTCTTTGAAGCACTTAACTCTTTTTAAACCTTTAAACCTTTGAACCACTTAGAACCTTTGAACTTGTGAAAGTTCAAGGTTCAATGGTTCATTTCACTTCTTTGAAGCCTGTCGATGAGTCTTTTGATTGAATCTCGGCATTGAACCAGCCTTGAAAATGTGCAAGTGTTGGAACTTCTTTCTGAGAAAGCCTACCTATTGAACTTGTGAGTTCTTTAGCTAAGAAGACTTGAATAATTAAAGAATTTGAATACTCAAAAAAAATTTGATAAGGGAAGAGATCATTTTGGCTTTTAGGACCAAAATAATCGATATGTTACTCACAAAAACTAGTGATGGATTTTAGGAACAATAACTAGCTCCAGTTGGGGAACTTCCATTGATTGTAAAAACAATCGAAGGGAGTAGAATCTAGAATCTCCAGTGCCTTCATGTATGCCATTGGGATATGGAGTCATGCCACCCAAAAAGAAAGTTGCCAAAAATAAATGAAAATGAACAACACAAAACAGGCTAAAGACTATACAAAAATTATACATATATACAACTTGATCTTATCTAATACTTCAAGGATTAAAGTGTTTCAGATGCTGCCCACTATGAGATAGTGAAAATGGTGTTCTATCTTGATATATCAGTAAGAAACCATTTTCTCCCTAAAATCAATGATTGGCGAATGGACCTCTCCTCTAAGAATCAACTTTTCTATGCATTCCTTTTGGTTCTCTCCTCTTACCCCATAGTAAGACTTGATTTCTAGTCTAAAAATCATGAATCCTTGTTCTCTTGTAGAAGAGTTTATTTACCTAATTTTGATGTGCAACAATATGGTCCATTACCATAATTCATTATTCTTCTAGTTTAGTCTAGCACAAGATTTTATTGTCAGCATCAAACACCTACCAATGATTGGCATTATCAGGCACACTTGGTTAAAAGACCAGCTCAATAGTGTACTTCTACTCTTCAAAGTCTTTGTGAGGAACTAAGAGGGTCATAGAGATAGCCAATGAATCTACATGACTATGAATCTCTCTAGGTACTACAAATATATTGAAAGCATCAAAACTTTCAATACAGTCCCATACTAGATTGCGATAGTGGCACAATCTTTTATTCTTGGTTTGGCATAGGTTCCTCACCTGAAAAACCATCAGTTCAACATCTCCTTTAGCATGAAGGATTTTGATACCTCTGTCTTGAGTAGCCTTCAACTTGAGTAACAAAGATTCATACTCAATAGTTTTGTTGGTGTTACTAAACTACAACTTGTATGAAGAAGGAATAATATCTCCTTGAGGAGATATTATAACAATCCCAGCTCCAGCACTGGTAGAAGAATAGTTGCCATCAAATTCTAGAATCTAGACATTATTAAAAACTAATCTTTTTTTAGATTCTTCATGGTCAGGGAGGGAGGATTCTTTTGCATCTAAACTTCACTCTACCAATTCTCCTACCATCCTATCTGAGCTTTTTGGATTTTCACCTACAAGAATTTCTTCAGATGAAATAGGGACATCCTTTGTAGATAGGAAAAAGTTACCCATCCTTGAAGACTCAAACAAAATTTGAGCTTTAGGGGCTGATGTTTGGGTGACAATATACTTTACCTCCTCAAGAATCAACCTCTACATGAAGCCTTTGATAGGGATCCTTACCTCAAATAGGTCCATGCTCAATTCTCCACCAATGTCCTTTCAAAATTTTTGTCCAAGCAGAATGCCATAGGAGGCTAAAACATCAGCCACCAGGACTGTCATCTTAATTCTCTTATTTGGGAATGCCAAAAATGCAAATTAGGCATCCTTAATTTGTCTCAACAATGTCACCTATTTGTTCTCCATGGAGAAACACCTCCCAAAGGTCCTGGTTAGTGTGAGTCTAAGAGATTATACCACTTTGGTAGGCATGACATTATCAGATGCACCTAAGTCTATGATACAATTGTTCAGCTGGTGTCCATTTATCAGCAGGGAGACATAAAATGGTTCTTTCCTCCTAGGATTAGTAGGAGGAGTAATGACAAGGTTATTTTGGGTGGATGTAGGAGTCACCTTTGGAACAACTATTCCTGTAGGGATGATTTTATTCTTTACACATTGAACCAACTTATCCAACTATTTAGGGTTAGATTGCAAGAATTCAAATTTAGACATTTGAATTTTGGTTTTCTTGACATGGTTGATTATATAAAAAGTTTGAAATGAATTAAGAATAGGGGAAGGTAGTTCATCCTTCTAGTTTTTAGGAGGGGTGGTACTGGTCTATGAATTTGAAGTTGAAGATGAAGGAATACTTAATGTACTTACCTTTTTAGCGATCACTAGGTCTTTTAATTGAAAAGGCAAAGTGGTTCCCTACTTAGTAATTGAAATTGTTGGTTGAGAATGCTCCTCTATTTTTTTCTTATCGTCTTCTTGGGGTGACTGGTTCTGGGACTAGGTGAATACAACCTATGATCCATCAAACACTTCACTTTTACTTCTGGGTTCATCCTCATAATTTAGGAAACCAATGTTGGAGTCACTAGCTGATTCATCTTGGTCTTCCATAAAGAGATCAGTGCCATATTCCTATTTCAACTCAGATTGGAAAGAAAAATTTGATTCTATTTCAAGGTATCCAATTGCTGAGTTGGCTGAAGCTACTTCAATAGTAAGTTTCCCTTGAGGGGGAGGAAGACAATTTGGCTACCCTTGATTCTTGGTAGCATTTCCTTGGTATAACTAATTAGGGAATGTCCTCCTTGGTATATCTTAGTATGAAGGAGGAGTAGATATCCCTTGCACCATTTGCTTTCTAAGAGCTAACACCTCATTTGCCAGCTTTTGCACCATTGGATCAGTGGTGCTTGTAAATGGATATTTAGAGGATGAAGAAGATTTACCTCTATTAGGATCTCTCCTTATCTTCCCTGCCAAGATGAGATCATCTTCCACCTCAGTAGCCAAATCTTGTGTTGCAGCAAGGTCTATGTGGCCAGCATGTCTCAGCAAAAGACTCACTTCAGGAAGTTGTGAGTTGATGAAGAAGCATTTGAGATTCTTAGTTGTTAGCTGAGCAATTGTAGAAATCTTATTCCTCAACTTATCAAAATTGGCTATGAAATATCTCATTGGTTCATGAGGATATTTATTCATTTGTGTGAGCTAGGCTAGCAGGGCATGCATATCTTCTATAGGCTTGAATTTAGCTTCAAACTTGGCTTTGAGGGTGTTCTATTTAGTCACGATCTGGGCCTGTACATGATCAAACTAGTCTATAGCAACACCTTGTAGATTTTTTATGAACAACCTAACTGATATATCTTTGTATTCCATACCTATCACACCATAGGCTATGCTGAAGGCTATAATATGTTTATCAGGATGAACTCTCCCATCACCATAGAATTTGGGGAAATTCTTCTTGGAACTAAAAGGTAGCTCATGTACAGGTGGAGTTAGATTGAGTGGACTAAAAGAGTTACCCCAGGGGCTTTGAGCTACCATTTTATGACTATGAAAAGGGGAGATAATAAATATTGGTGGGATATGTATGGGCAAAGCTCTGCTAGTAAAGGAAAAATAAGCTCTGCCTTGTATTGGTGACCTGGTGTTGGTAGGAGGAAGAATCCTAGTTCATTGAAGGTGAGGTTGTGGACGAAACAAATCAAAATTACTCTACTGCACCAACTCAAAAATAGGGTCAAAAACACCTTGAGATTTATAGCTTCTTGTATAGCATGGAGCCGCCATATTGTAGAATAAAAATGGAAAAGAATTGGCCCTAATTTAGTTTGAAGCTTGAGGCTTCAAACTGTGCATTCTTTCTAGTTGGCATGGAGCTACCAGAGAATTGAATTTTGAAATGAAATGCTTGATCTCCAACATCTTTGGTTTCACAGCTCAGAGTATATAATGGAAATGGTTAAGGCTATAATGATAATTGATAAGACATAGGTGATGCTTCAATTTGAAGCTTGAGGCTTCAAATTATACAAAATTAACATGTCCCCAGTGGATTTTCCATAACTATTGGGTGAATATTTTGTCACCAGCTAACTGATGGGAAAAATAGGTTGTTTCAACCACAACATAAGGAGATTGATCGGCCAAAATGTGCAGGTATACCACATCAGGATGGGATAAATCTCTCCTCTCATCAAGGGGAGATTCCCTATAACTATAAGGTACTATATACTATATATATATATATATATAAGCTAAAAATAATACTTAGGGGTAGGAAAACACCATTTATCTCTCTATTTTTAGAGATGATGTTCATAGACATAGGAGAATTCTAGTGAAAACACTGAAGGCACTTCTTTTCTTTCAGAAGTGGTTTGTAACAAACAACATGAATTCTTTCTGATAGGTAACTAGTAAGTAAATTTAATAGGGCATAATAACTAGTAGAATGAGTTGTAGCACAAAGTCTCCACCTCAATTTCCAAAGAGTGAAATATGAAGGATAATGGGGGCACAAAGTCATCCCAAGATCCCTTACATAGAAATAAAGAAACACACTAAAGACAATTGTGGCATCACAAAGTCTCTCCATAGTTGGATTTAAGACACCTTCCTGATTACTTCCACTAGTTCTACTTATTTAATTAAATATACAAGAACACATTTAGGAAACAGACATAAGAATAATTTCCTCAACAACATAAGCTATTCCAACACAAAGTCTGAAAAGTCACTTGCTTTCTCATTCAAATAATGAAATATGATTAACAATATGAGTGCAAAGTATCAGTAATGCCTTTCAATTTGGGTAGAGTTTTGCTTTTGATAACAAAAAGATCTCCTTTCTCTAAAATGAGAGATTACAGTATATAGTAACCAAGAAAGACATGGCACTTTGTTTCATGAAATGGTCCATGCTGCATTGAATGCCTTTAATGTCTATGGGAGGGCCATGCTAGAATAGGTCATCATCCTTAACTTTGGTGCACATAATCATCTTGAATGTCTTATCCTAAGCATGGGTCATCTGGTTTGTTTCCAGATATGTATGTGGCTGTCCACTCACTTTTATTCAAAGGGAGAAAAAAAGGCCATACCTTTAAATGTTTGTACACTCAGATGTCTACTTGGTGGACTGTTCCACTTACTAGAATAACTCCTCTGTAGATATTTTAGTATCTCTTATAGCTTTCCCTCTTTCCTATTGCAATTTGAGCTCTTGGGCCATATTCTTGCCTTCAGCAGGCCCTTTCAGCTCTTTCTTCAGTTGTTCACTAAGTTTTGTCTTAAGGTTCTGTGCCATATTTGAAAACAAATGGGCATTTCATTACCCCAAATTTGACATCCACAAGGATGTCATTGGTCAATTGGTTATCTAAATTACTTTGAACCTTGAACCTTTGAACCTTTTAGGTGCATCGATTCAATGGTTTAGGTGGTCCTATCAGCTCCTTGGTTCAATCGCTTCTTTGGTTCAATCGCTTCTTTGGTTCAATAGCTTCCTTGGTTCAATCGCTTCTTTGGTTCAATAACTTCCTTGGTTCAATCACTTCTTTGGTTCAATTGCTTCCTTGGTTTAATCACTTTCTTTCCTCTTCAATTGAATCATCTCTTCGAACTTGTCTCTGAAATCTTCCACTTCCTTCACTCGAAGCCTCCTTGAACCTTTAAACCTTTGAACTTTGAACCATTTTGGTTCAAAGTTCAACAATTCATTCTCTTTCTCTGAATCCTTTGGTCCTTCAATTTTTCTAGATCCTTTTCTTTTTTGTTGAACTCATTAAACCTTAGAACTTTGAACCTTTTGGTTTAAGGTTCAATAGTTCAATCTTTATTTCTTAGCTCTTTTAATCCTTTGGTCCTTCAAAGTCTCTCAAACTTTATTAAACTCATTGAACCTTTAAACATTGAACTCTTTTGGTTAAAGGTTTAATGGTTCAATATTTCAATCTTTCTTCTTTGAAGTCTTCTTTTCTTTAAGTTCGTTGAAGTCTTTAAACCTTTGAACCTGCCAAAGTCTTCAAACTTTCTAGATCCTTTGAAGCGGTTGAACTTCCTTGAACTCTTTGAAGTCTCTTTTTGAACCTTTGAACCACTTTAAACCTTTAAACTTGTGAAATTTATAGGTTTAATGGTTCATTCCACTTCTTTGAAGCCTGCCGATGAGTCTTTTGATTGAACCTCGGCGTTGAACTAGCCTTGAAAATGCCCAAGTGTTGGAACTTCTTTTTGAGAAAGCTTGCCTTTTGAACCTGTGAGTTTTTTAGCTGAGAAGACTTGAATAATTGAAGAATTTGAATACTCAAAACATTTTTGAGAAGGGAAGAGATCATTTCAGCCTTCAGGACAAAAATATTCAAAATTTTGCTCACAAAACTAGTGACGGATTTTGGGGACAACAAATCTATAGTTGATCCCTTAGTTCAGGTTTGATTAGTTAATCTAGTAATAAGCATAATGGTATTTATTTATTTTACACATATGCATACTAAAGAAGCATTTTTAATTCTACCACTAAGGTTAGTTGGCTTCACTGGATTATTATTGAGTTTATCATCCATTTTTAATGACCAACAATCATCTTTTATGACAACCAAAACACAATCCAGATTTGTAGGAATCTAGTCCTCCATCAATGTATCAAGCATATTGAGAATCACATGTATTTAATTCAGGAGCTTATCCATAATATATTCATTTATATTTGATACAAATAATATACCTTACCAAATTTGATTTAATATTTAGTTCATCAATTAGATGTGCTTTTGAAAATTTACACATTCTACTATGCAAATTTTGACTCATTTTATAAGTTTTGACTACAATAGAAAAGTATTTTAAAATTAATATTATATTTTATTTGGTTTAAAAAACTATGGGGATGGTTATAGGACTCTACATTTTAACCTTAATAATTTATGATGCATCTCTACCCTTCCCAATTTATGTGTAATAGTCATGTAAAGTTTGCACTCTTTTTCCCCTTAAGAATGTCAGACAAGTTTCTCTTAAGGGAGATGCCCAAAAAGATGTAAGTTTAGAGTGTGGGGGAATAATAAGAGATGATTAAGGTATAAATTTAATTTATACAATACCAAATTTCATCATGAAATTGACTAGCCTATTAGGAATGACATTGATAATTTACACATTCTACTAAGAAAATTTGGGCTTAGTTTTTAAATTTTTGTATGTAATAGAAAAGTCACTACTAATTTATCCTCAATTTGAGTGGGTTTTTCAAAATAATAGGTATGTTTAATTTAATATTTCTTTAAAATATAGGAAATTAAGTTGTGCCTCTTCTCCTCCTAGTTTGTATGTAATGAGTGTACAAAGTTCTCATAATTTTTCCCTTATGAATGACAAAATTATTTTTGAGGACATGTCTAACAACATGTAAGTTTGGAATGTGGGGGATAATTAAGAGTGTATGAAGGTATATCTTGTGTTAATGCAATATACCAAATTTGATCTTAAATTTGGCCAATTAATTGGGTGCATTGTGGAAATTTTGTGTGTTCTACTAAGCAACTTTGGACTTAGTTTGCAATTTTTAATTACAAGAGTGTTGGTATATTTTCCAGACCATGATCAAGGTTTATACACCATATGTGTATATAATAATAATATACATAATAAAATCAACATATAATGAAAGGTAGCCTTGTTTACTCACTTGAGGTGTAGATGGAGAGATTTTAGGTCATAGTCGAGCTAGTTGATGATGAAGGGATTTATAATGCACATGGTAATACTTGGATTTCATGGATATTAGTAAACTTTTAACAATCATAAACTATGATAATTTTCAAATTAATTATAAAAATAATTTTAATATAACATGATGATAACTTTTATTTATATTAAATAGTTATACAATTTAGAATCATGGTAAAATAGTTCAATAGAATAACGATACTCTCCCCTTTTATTCTCTATCTAGAAATGTAACAAGGTGGGATTTTATAATTTTTAATTACCCTTATTATATTTAGATTCATTGATATGTGATCTTAATGATGTGCTTAGACTTACTACTTATATTAAACCTATCTAATATTTTATTAAATGTCCTTAACTTGTAATTTTTGTCTTAGGTTCAATGCCTGATGACCTATTCAAGCCAATTTAGTTAGTTTATACTCCTACACTCTATGGTATACAAAACCTATTACCTAACCCTCATGCTCTATGTTTCCTACCAACTATTACACTTACACTTTCACTCCAATTACCAATTCATTTTTTTAGTGTTCTCAAGTATTCTGATACATTTATACCACCTCATCTTTTCATGGTGTTTAGGTTCTTCTTCATGATGTAATGCACATGGAAAAAAAATTCCAAATTTTGGGGATGCCACCACCCCACACTAGTCTTATTTTCCACCCTTAGATAATATTTTTATGGTGTTAACATTAATTTAAAACTCAAGAACATCCTTACTCAAATTCACTTAAAAATTCCTCTATTTTATGAGTGTAGATTTAACATCATCACGTATGCCAACTACTTATGCATTTAGTCCTTAAAGTAGAGGGGATAATATTTTAAACATATGTATTATGACTTGATAAATTTGTTTTTAAAATATTACAATATTTTACCATGTGTGCTCAAGGGTTATGTGCCAAAAGTACATATCCTAACATTGTATCTAATAATACTAAGATATAATACAAGGTAACATTGTGTTCTCCTTAAAATCATGGTAGAGATATTTCATGTCATAGTCAGGTGGGTGTATGATGAATGGATTCATCATTCGGAATTATTATCATTCATGGAGATTATTAAGTGTTTAACAATTACAAACTATGATCATTTTCAAAGGCATTATAAACACAAGGTTAAGATAACATGATATTAGCTTGTATTCATATTTTTAAAAATTACAATTAAGAATCATGGAAATATATTTTAATAGAATAAAAATTCTCTCCTCTTCTATTATTTATATATAAATAAAATAATATGGGGTTTTATAATTTTCAAGTAGCACTCTTATAGTCACATTCATTAATAAGCACTCCTAAAGATGTGCTCAACCTTAATACTCCTAGTAACCCTAACTAACATTTAATTATATGTCCTTAACATTAATATATTATATATTCATAATTATTTTTTTAATCATTTTTTCACTTGGATATGATACCTGTTAACCTATTCACACCAATTTAGCTATTTGTTCCTCATTTTGCACTTTGTAGTCTGCTAAACCTCTTCCCCCATCCTCAAACTCTATGCTCTTTACCAACTATTTCACTTTCACTTATGATCTGATGACTTGGTTAATTTTTTAATCACTCCCAATTATTATAGTAAATATTTTCCACCTCATCCTCACACATCATGTTTAGATTCTTCTTTGTGTTGTAATGTGTGTCATAACTTTACAAAAATTGGGGACCAATAAAGAGAAAAGTCTCTACAAATTTTTATTCAATTTGAGTGGGTTTTCAAAATATTTAATATGGTTAAATAACCCCCACATGAAATTATATGAAATTAAAGTGCATATTTACCCTCTCTATTTTCATGTATTTGTGCAAAGCATGTAATCTTTTTCCCCTTAAGAATGACAAGTTTATATTTAGGGATATAATGTTTTTCCATCATGAGTGGAAGATAATAATCAAAGGGATGTGTAGAGGACTTATATTTTCAACAAAATGACTTATATTTTATCTGTACTAAATCAGATATGAAAAATTATGTGCTAAAATTAACTACAAATTTTACTTTAGGAATCTCAGTCTTATCTTAATAAATGTGTAAAACTATGATTTATGATATTTAGGGTTTTTATGAGTCTAAATGAAGTTTTTTATATTTTTTATTCCCATATAAATGTTACTATGAAGTTAGTTTGTTAATTAGGTGCATAATTTATAATTTATGCACTCTTTTGAGCAACTTTTGCTCCTTAAAGTAAAGTTTGGCTATAAGAAAAAACTTATATTATTTACTTCTCATTAAAAGTGGAAGATAACCCTCTAATTTATGATTATATTAATATCATTTATAAATATATGAGTTTACGATTCATCTCTACGTACCCTTATTTGCAAAAAAAATACATATGAAAGTTCACTACATATTTTACCTTAGCATTGTCATGGTTAAAAAAAGAAATGACTATGAATTCATGAAATTTGAAATATATTTGGGTGTTAGGGATATATTTTTTTTATTTTTATTTATCCCCATATAGATGTGACCATGAATTTGGTTTGTTGATTGGGTGTGTCATCTATAATTTGGCATTATACTGAGTAATTTTTTCTCCCTAAAGTAAGTTTTAGCTATGAGAGAAAATGGGCAACCATTTTTTCCTCATCATAATTGAAAGATAATCCTCCAAGGGATGCATATATTATTTTCATTTTAAAACAAAAAATATTAAGTTTCATCTCTACCTATCTTGATTTGTGAAAATTTTTGGCCAAATTTCACTATAGAGTTTTACATAAGATTGTCAGGCTTCTCTTAAAAATGTGTCCAACCATGTGTAGGTTGTGATATTTTTAGGGTTTGGGGTTTTAAAAAAATTCATTATTAATTATTTACACTAATAAAAATGTGGTCATGAATTTTATTTTTCTATTGGGTGCATTGTTTATAATTTTTGTGTACTACTGTATAACTTTTTCTCCCTAAAGCAAGTTTTAGCTACAAGTCAAAACAAGCTACCATTTATTTCATGTTGATATTGGAAGAGAATATAAAAATTATGTGTATAGGACTCACCTTTTCATATGTATAATCTTAATATTCAACTCTACCTATTTAAATTTGTTAAAAATTATTTTCCAAAGTTCACTGTATATTTTGTCTTAAAACTACTAGGCTCTTTGAATAAATTCATTCAATCACATGAAGGTTGTGAGATTTAGGGGTTTGGGGGATATTAATGAAGTTAATTATTAATTTTTTACATGATTCCAAATTTTAACACAAAATTAATTCATTTATTGGTTGCACCATTTATAATCTACACATTCTAATGATATTTAAAAATACTTATTTTTGTCAAATAAATATACATCACAAATAACTTCTCTAGTAACCTTCCATGTACAAAATCATTTTACCCAAAAATAAAAATCTCTCTTAGTGTTTAGTTCCTCTAAATAAATTAATACTCATTATATTATATGTATAAATAAGGATAATATATCTCTAATTACAAGGATATCTCTCATATCAATTTGTGAAGGATCAAATATCTATGACACAAACTCATAAAATAGTTGTGGATAAACAATAGAAAAACTAAAAAATAATGCACTAAATTATTTATATTAAATGATATATTTCTCAATAATAAAAATTTTCATCATATTTATTTTATACTCACATCATGCCACCTAAAGGGTTGCCTAAGTATTTATGGCCTTGAATATATAAATGATGGTGAATTTTATGGAGTAAACATATAGGATTAGATATATGTATAGAAATATAAATATTACATAAATTATCATTACTTGAAGTTTTAAGACAAAATAATATGTGTTCTCATGCATATTTTCTTTAAATTAGGTGGTACTTGGGATATACTAGATCTTGGGACACAATTACAATGTCAACAATCGATTGTTATAATCTAGATGGCATACCCATAGTGTATGTCATCATCTATACAAGAAAATAATGAGAAATTTAAATTTTAAATCAATTAAAATTAAACATATTAATATAGATTTAAATTATTAATTTTACATAAAGAGAGAAAATAACAAACATTTATGGTTGGAATAGATACAGTTTTGGGCAGGTTTTCCAGTAGAAGAAAAATATAATGGGAAAACTCAAGGCTATTCAGCAACTGATTGATCAAGGGGATGACTCTGAGGGCACCTTAGAAGAAGAGAATAGTCTATCTTCAGAATGGAAGAATCTAATGGAAAGGGAAGAGGTTTTTTGGAAACAAAAATCCCATATTTAATGGCTCAAAGAGGGTGATAGGAACACTACTTTTTTTCATCTCTCAGCTATGAAACATAGAAAAGCCAACTCAATAACTAAGCTTGTCCTAGATAATGGAGACATTATTACTGAGGATAACAAAATAGGGGAGCAAGCTAGGGTGTTCTTTCAGAATCTGCTTATGGAAGAAAACAATAATGATAGAATTGATAGATCTATGAGTCAATTCATTGATAAAATCCCTTGTTTGATAATAGAAGAAGACAATCTAGAAATGTTAAAGCCTATATCCGATGAAGAAGTACATGTTTTATTCTCCATGGGTGCTTTTAAAGCCCTAGGTCTTGATGGCTTTCCTCCTATATTCTTTCAGGAATATTAGGAGATTGTTGGAGCAGACCTCATGACTGTAGTTTGTGATTTTTTCAGATCTAGAAAACTTTTGAAACAAGTCAATAATACCTTCATTATACTTGTTCCTAAAAAATCTCAACCTTTACACATTGCTGATTTTAGACCCATTAGCTTATGCAACACTGTGTATAAGATATGTACTAAACTGTTGGTTTTGAGAATTCAACCCTTGCTTGACAAAATTATTTCTCCTGCTCAAAAAGGTTTCATCCCAGGTAGACATATTCTTGATGTTGTGATCACCACACATGAGACTATCCACTCCATGGATAAGAGTAGAATCCCTAGGATGGCCCTCAAGCTTGATATATCCAAAGCTTATGATAGATTCTCATGGACTTTTCTATTCCAAGTGATTAGAAAATTTGGATTTAATGATAAATTGTCTTGCTTATTATGGAATGTGGTCTCTTTTGCTAAATTCTCAGTGCTAGTTAATGGTGTTCCTAGAGGGTTTTTCTCCTCCTTGAGATGAATTCATCAAGGAGACCCTCTCTCCCCATACCTATTCATCATTATGGCTGAGGCACTGGGAAGATACATATAAGCTAATATAGTTTCAAAAAAGCTAGTAGGCATCAAACTTACCTCTTCCCTTCATCCTATGGTTATACAACAGTTTTTGGATGATACCATCTTATTTGGTATCTCATCAGTGATCGAAGATATAAGATGGAATAATATACTTAATGATTATGGCAGAGACTCAGGATAAAGAATAAATTTCTAAAAAAGCAATGTGTACTTCTTCAACACTCCCAATGAACTTTGACATATAATCATTGATATCTTAGATTATGCTGAGGCTGGCCTACCAACTACCTACCTAGGTCTCCCACTCTCAGTCAAAGAGGTATATTTAGGTTTTTGGAATGGTATTGTGGAATTTACATAGAGGAAACTTCTTGGGTGGAAGGGGAAACTACTCAGTAGTACATGTAAGCTACAACTTCTTCAGACATCCTTGTAAGGTATTCCTACTTACTTCATGTCTATTTTTAAAATTCCTATGTATTTTGCTAAAAAGCTGGAATAGATCCAAAGGAAATTTTTATGGATGGGAGTGGAAGACAAATAGATAATGTCTTTAGTTAGATGGGAAAAAGTGTGTCTCCCAAAATCTCGTGGTGGACTTAATATAAGATCCATCAAGAATATGACTAAAGCCCTCCTCTCAAAAGTTAGTTGGAATCTAATTCACAAAAATAGTGAGTGGGGGGAAATAATGTATGCCAAATACATGAATAGCATTGATGATTCAAACTTTATTCAATAGGCAGGATTACCCCAGGGGTCTGTGATATGGAATAAAATGCTAAAAAGTAGAAGTCTTCTCAAATAGGGAATTAGGTAGAAGCTTGGAAATGGTTGGTAGATTAAATTATAGGAGAATAATTGGTTAAGGGACAAGCCTCTCATCTCCCAAGGAAACTATGGAGAAATTATAGGCCTGACTACTCAGTTCTTTGGTGATAGGGTTAGTGATTATATGGATAATAACAATGGGATAAGGAGCTGGAAAAACATTATAGATTATTGTGTGCACATGCCTGAGCTTATCCGAATAATTTAGGAGATCCAGAAATGTGTTTAAGATATTATAATCTCACTCTTCCCTCGGGAGGATGAGCAATACTGGTGGCCGGATAAGAATGGATTTTTCTCTATCAAATCTACCTATCATCTGCTTACACCTGAAGCTCATAATAAGGAGGTATGGAAAAAGGTTTGGAATAATAAACTCATTCCAAAAATTAACTTGTTTTGGTGGGCTACTTCCCATAAAAAAATCCTTACTCAGGACAACCTTCAAAATAGGGGGTTTACATTGGTCAACAGATGTTTTCTGTGTGGTTCTAGCGAGGAACTAGTTTCACACCTATTCATACACTATGAGTTTACCTGGGATTTATGGGGTAAAATATTTAACAACTTTGGTACTGAATGGATTTGTAATTCTAACCTTAAAGAAGTAATTCTCAGCTAGAACTCAACCTTCACACATCCCTGGATTAACAAACTATGGAAGCAAGCTCTACTATGCTTGACCTGGACTTTATGGAAAGAGCGAAATCATATAATTTTCAAGGACAATACTAGAAATGATGCTTAGGTGTTTAACTCCTTTGCTAGGACCATCTTGGAAAGTGTTACAATAGCTCATATTAGTGTTTCAGAGAAACCCCTATCTGAATTTGAAAGTCAAATTGCTGCCAAATGGAAGGTTTTAAACCTTATCCCTGGGCATGATAATTCCAAAATTCTTTAGAGACTTCATACTAAATGGATACCACCTAAACCCAATTGGATGAAACTCAATTTTGATGGGGCATCCAAGTTGAGTGGTAAAGCAAGTGGAGGAGGAATAATAAGAAATGAAAAAGGATGGATGTCTACTATCTATGCTGGTGGCATGGGTTGTCAGAGCAATAACTATGCTAAAGCTATGGCCTTACTTTGGGGATTAAAGTTATCTATATCCCTAGGAATTAGAAATTTGAATATTCAGGGAGATTCTAAGTTGATCATAGATGCCGTTAATAAAGCATCTAACATTGGTATCCATCTAAAAGACATCATTATAGACATCCAATTTCTTTTACAAAAGTTTTCCGAAGTTGAGATTACCCACACTTACAGAGAAGGTAACAAGGTCATTGATGCTTGTGCCAACCTTGGTCAACAATTCTCAAGACGGAGGGTATGGTGACAAGGGGCTCATATACCCCCAAACATTAGAGAGATCATTCAGAAGGAGATGATAGAGCATGAATGATGCACATTGATGATGAAGATAGCTTTCAAAGGTGGTCCACATGGAGAAGGCCATTACAGATCATGGAAGTGATGGGTAATCCAAGGAATGCTGACAATGCAGATAATGAGAATCTTAAGGATCTTGTTAATTCCATAGTTATGTAGTTTCATCCTTTCTGACTCTGGTCTTTCTAGTGTATTGTTTTGATTCTAACTTTATTTCTCGGCTGTGTCATTGGTTTGGTGTTGGTATCTTTTATTTTCTAGCCTTCTTATCTTTTTTGACTATATAGGGTTCGGTCCCTAGTTTGCCAACTTAATTAATCAAAAACAAGCATACATTTTTATAAGGAATTGCAATGCTAATTTAGTGTAAATGGTAGTTTGTTGTATTCCAAATAGGGTAACATAACATATGTCATCATTTTCATAAGAAACAAATGAAAACTTTAAATGATGAATCAATTAAAATTAAACCTATTGAGATAAATCTAAATTAGTCATTCTACATGTGTGTGTGTGTGTGTGTGTAGAAAGAGGAATGGAAAGAGAAACATAGTGATAAATATATGGAGTGATAGAGAAGACGAGGAGAAAGATAAAGTGATAGGTAATGAAAGAGAGATTGAAGTGATCACCTCTCTCTCTCTCTCTCTCTCTCTCTCTCTCTCTCTTTCTCTCTCTCTCTCTCTCTCTCTCTCTCTCTCTCTCTCTCTCTCTCTCTCTCTCTCTCACACACACACACACACATTAGAGGAGAATGGAATGCCATGAAATCTCTCTCTCTCTCTCTCTCTCTCTCTCTCTCACACACACACACACACACACACACACACACACACACACACACACATTGAAGGAGGAGAATGGAATTCCAAGAAATAAAACACAATATAACTATGGTGTATACAAAATATTAAAATAATATATCAACTTGACAATACTTTCACAACCTATGTGTAGGGTACTTTAGTGCTAATGATAGACTTTACAATATAATAAAATCTACGTGGGATACTCATTATATCAGTCATTATCTTGATGCAATAAGGATCTGCAAAATTTACAAGGTGGAAAATGGATTTTTTATTAACATAAATTAGGATAACCCTTTAATGGTGTGTACTTGAATAGGTGATCCAAATGTGTAAACGTAGCATCATTTTTCATCACAAAATTTAATGTATTCAAAGGTGCATAACAATAATAGATGGCAAGGCTAACAATACCACTATTATGGCTAGGTATTTACATTTAATTTATAATTTTATATGCTAAGATATATTATGATTACATAATTCATGATTAACTTTTATATAATTGGCATTATCTATGCTATCAATTTTAACCATCTACTAAAGTCTAAAAATTTTATGCGTATGTTATTTATGTTATCATTGTGCCAAGACATCTACAAGTTATTTTACAATTTTTTCAGCCTCCACACCATATTAAAATTATTTATTTTTATTTAGTTAATATTTTTTTTGTTTATAAATTTTAAGCCATTTTAATTTTTCATTTATGTTTTTGATATTAAGATTAAATCTATAGTTTATAATTTATAACTTCAATCATGATATTTAGATGAGTTACAATTAAGTATAGTTTATTTTATGGTTAATAATTTTAATCAGTGTTTTATTTGTTATTCTATAGTATTTTTATTAATGTTGATTTAATCCACCTAATAGAATGATTGGTCTACACCTTCTCATTTTATAATCATAGAGTGACTCGATGCATGAGTTATAAGTATGTAATTTTCAAGACAACTAAATTGGTAAAATAGTGGTGGAGAAGTTGTATTTTAAACCCTATTAAATAATTCCTAAAATACCTAATATGATAGGCTTGACTAAGAAAATATGTATATTCAAAATGATAAAACTATTCTAAAGTGAGTCATCTCAAAAATAAAATAAAATGGAGGGAAATGCAACATAAGAAAGAAATGTTTCTAAAGATATTAGAGAATTATATAGAAATCATTATATGATTTAAATATAATGCAAATATATCAATATAAATTTAATTCTAACAACATAATAGATTAAAATAAATATGGCATGGAGAGTTTAAGGGAAGGTCAGTTGTAAACATTGAATTATGACTAAAATCCATGGTGATACTTTAGGGCTTAAATGATAAATATTTTGTACATTAATTTAACATGTTTAGGTAACCACAAAAGATCAATCCAAAGTTAGTTAAAACATCAAATGCTCAATTCAACTGATCTAAAACATAAGCATAAACATTTCATTCAATAAACTAATATAGTTTAGATCTCAAATTATTTATATAAAATGGAACATTAAAGTAAAGAAAATAATACAAATCATAGAACATCTAATAATATCATATCTTACATTGATTACATAATTCTATCTCCCTCTTTAAAAGGGTAAGTACAAGAGTATAAATAAGTTACAAAATTGCCAAAGCCACACCAAAAGGAAATTCATGCAAATTTTATAGGAATAGTTTAATAAATTTAATTTAGTTTTCAATTATCAATATAATTTTGAAAATAAATAAGACAAGTAGTCCTCAATCATTTTAAACATTAATAACTACTTTTATTAGAATTCCAGTGGTAGGTAGGCTAGGTTTCACTTGATAACTAGGAGTTTCATGCTTGGTGGATGTTTTTGGTAGACCGGACATTGCTTACTGAGGTGGAGGTTATGTTTTGTGGAACCTAAGTCTACATGCATTAAAATCATTGTTGATATTTTCAATTGACAAAATTGATACTTTGAGTAGTGCCCTTGTTCACTTTATGAATACCACATGTGATAACAATTGATCTTCTAGGGCCTCTTTTTACTAAATATAACTTTTCAATTTTATCCTTTTCATTGGACACTAGTTCTACCACCTTATGATTACCACCATCATTGTCCTATAAATTATTTCCTTCAAGTCCCTCAAGAAACCATCCAATTCTATTTCAAAAACTTATTTTGTAATAATATGCCCATCATGTGAAAACAAGGTCTAAATTTACAATTATATTTTAGCTATCCAAGTATAATAAATAAACCATTGTCATACTTACAAAACTTTGGGTCAAGCCCACATCCTCAATTGTCATAATTTTTAAATTTGGGCATGAATTGCCTTCAATTACTTTATTTAATTCCCTCAGTCTAGTCCTTATCTAAATAATTGTTTTAAAATATGTTTTGATTTTATATATTAATGGATCACCTTTATTTTTAGATTAATAAGTTATATAATGATTTTAGTTCTTTCTCTACCTACTCAACAAGTCCCTTTGGTACCAAAGCCTTAGTCTAAGTTTCAATCCTTCTATGTTCTTACTCCATCCCCTTAACCATACTAATTTTTACTTCACTAGAAGCTAATAATAATGAGGTAGGGTCTTTTCTATACTCTAGGATTTGGTCCCCTCTAGGTTTTATTTTTTTGGTCAAAGAAAATATCATATCCTTTGTTTAATTCCAAACTAGAGATTGACATGTAGTTATCTTCCTTATAGTAACCCTCTTCATGGTATTTTTAGACTTATCAAATTCAACTCATATAGGATTAATAGATAATAATCTAGTCCTATCTTTCTATCTAAGTAATGTTAAATTGTCCAATCTAATCTCTACCTTGTGAAGGAAAAGCAACTGTAGATAAAGTTCATGTCGATGAAAATGGTAGGTGGAGTGGTAGAGATGGTAAAATTAATCATAATGGTTTAAATAGGGTCTATTGATATTATATATGGATAAACTGAGTGTGGAGTTTAGCATTAGAATCAAGTGTGAAGGTGTCAAAAATAAACCTCTTGACCTTTTTCTTTAAGATCTTAGGTTTCAAGTTATTTATCTTTGCTATTGGAGGAGACTAGCATGTTAGTCATTTTAATATTAATATAAATTATAGATGAATAAACTACAAGTGTTATAGACTCAAGAGACATAGAATGTATGTTATCTAATTATATTGATGGGAGACTGAACACACCCACAGTGTAAGCTATAGTTATATAAATAGAAGAAAACTTTATTGGCCCTTGAAAAGATAGATCAATCTCAATTAAACTCAGAATAGTTGTAATAATACTCATCTTAGAGGTAATACACCTAGAATATACCTTTTTGATTATGTGTATTTACTTTGTATTAGGGGTAGGAGTTTTCAAATCAATCATCATAGGAGAAATAGGCATCATAGAAATAAAATAAGTAACATGGATGTCAATTAACATAGCTTGTCATTAAAAACAAGGTAGGGGAAACTAGTATTACAACTAAAACATCAAAACCATCACTAACCATTTAAATATGGATAACATCAACTCATTCCAAAGGATCATCAATTGTTTTTAGATGAATAATAATAATAATAGAAGTAGGAACTTGAACATCCCTAGACACACTAGCTTTAACAAAACTAGGAGACTTAGGAATAGGATATTGAATAACTTTAAAGATAAGGAAAGGTGTTACATTATGGGGAGGAGGTGAATTTTATATCCCTTGTGACTTTGGAAAATATTGTATAATCTTTCATGTAAGAATGTGACTAGTATGTTATGTATCTCTTTCTTAGGTAGATACACTTGGGCTCTCATCCATTATTTGTTGTAATTTATTTTTTCTCACTTTACATGGTGGATTAACCCTTAATATTATCATTTTTTCTTACATTGACTTATTATTTATGGCATTTATAAAGACCCAATCATCTAGATGTGGGTGATCCTAATAAATAATTGGCACCTTCACTTTCAAATATTTCAAATAAGAACCCATTATAACCTTTGGGTCCCATATCCTTACATCATGATCGTCCATATTATGATAATTTATGTGTGATGATGGTTGACATAAATTGAGTAACTATCTATATTCTCTCCTACTAATTATGAAATGGAGATAGGGGTAGGGAACTTGTTTTTTCTCTTTATACTTCCCACCAATGGCATGAACTATCTAATAAGTAATCTCTTGCTCAACCAATTTTTACAAACATGATATGGGATTTAAAATAGATCTTGTATTAACTCTTATATCATGATCATTATGTAAGTAGTATACATACAATAAACTCCCATGCTAAAAATTGGCTTGATGATTTCTTGTAAAAGGTGAGGCATGGGATTCTTTTAATGATCTAATAGATTACAAGGTAGAAGTAGTCTCAAATATATTCCATATGCTACCAAAATTTATGAATGTCCAACTTGGATAAGTGTGTATCTATATACTCCATTGTATTAAGATTCTATTTAGATACAAGGGGAACTCTATAGTGGTAGAGGTAACATCTAACAGGAAATACATCATGAAAAAATCATCTTCATTATATATCTAAATATATCTATGAATCAAATTCAAATGTATAAACTCCCCTAAAGTGGGGACCTATTTATCATCAATAATCATGGAAAATTAAGGCACTCATATCTTTTCCATGTGATCCTTCATTGGCTTAAATAATAAGTGGTTAATCAAAGCCATACTTGTTCTTACATTTGGTATGAATGACCTAATAGGAATACTATTCATATCAACCTTATTGGTCCAATAGTCAATATTTTCTGGTAGCCTTTCATTACCTCTCTTATATCATGATTTTTTAGTTTTTTTAGGGCTATAGCCTATCTATATTTGACATTAGGCTTAGGAAAATTATATTAGTCTTGGAAGGCCAATCCTAAAATAAAGTTTATGTTTTTTCCTTATTTCATTTACATGATTATTTTTGGTCTTGAATAATTCATAAATGTATTGAAAATAGGTTTAAACATGGAAATACAATAGGTTTTGTTGCTGCAAAGTGTAAATTAACCTTCTACATTGTTATCAATTCATCCAAAAATTGAATATCTTTATAATTGGGGCTTTGCCCTTCTTTGGTGGGACTTCCTCTAAGAATTCTATCAGACGTAGTTATATAATGTGGGAATGTATTATTTATTAATTCAAAATTGAAGATAAAGTCCATGAAAATTTGAGTGTCATGGGTGAAGAGGAGTTGACTTGGGACTGGCATCTTATTTTCCATTACACTCTTCAAATTCCTATTATATATAGGATTTTATACTCATAATATAATATAAATCATCTTGATTTCAAAGTAATAATTTATGAGACAACTCTATATTTTTTGCACTTTTAAGCTAGCTTTAATTGACTTTCCTTAATTGTTTTGAAACTTTTAGAATTTGTTTAATGGCTACTGATATCTTTGTTCATGTGCATTAGTGGCATGGAAATTTATTTGGTAGATATTAAAGTATTTTTACATTCCTTGAATTGTTTACTAGTTAACTTTCATAATTTTAAATTTTGGCCATCCATTTTTCATAGCCTCAGAGGAATTTCACATGCATTTTCATTTTTTCATTCAAACAAGATAGGAGAGGAATTAGTGCATGCATTTTAATCATTTAAACTTATATAAAGAGAATAACATTCAATAATTTCATTTTAGTAGTCAAATAAGAAGTAATATTTTCAAAATTGGCATAATTTTTAAGAGAGGAGACACATCCATCTTTTTCAACTTTTGCATCATTAGAACTAAGAGAGGAACTTTCAAATCTTTCAACATTTCATCATTGGGAAGAGAAGAGGGTCATTCAATTTTTTATTCATCTATAGAATGTATGCATGAAATAGTTTGACTTTCAACCTCATGAATGATAAATTCATGCATATCTATTATAACATCCTTACTTGAGTCACTAGCAAAATTTATCAATTATAAATTCTAGGCATTTCATCATTGGAAAATTAAAGAAATAGGATAAGTAGGATCATCATATTCACACTCAAATGGAACAAAATCACACTCATAACCATATGAAATAATACTATGATTATAATCATGTTCACTTATAATAACATTTTCATTATTAGTTATTTCATTATCATAGTTATAATTAAAAGAGGGGTTTTGATAATATTTTTTATATGACATAATATATTCATATTCAATAGGTTGATCATTAGTAACATTAAACAAACTATCAAAATTATGGGGCTTTCCATGGCCATTAAAATGATAATCCATAAGGTCTCCAATTTTAGGCACAATCACAAAGTAATAAAGCACAAGGCCTAAATCAAAGATATGAATAAGCACTCCTTAAGTTATCCCCATACAATAAATCAGATATAAATAATAAATACATGAATATAAAATATAAATTTGAAGGAGAAACCCCTATATACAAACTAGGGTTTGGTTCAAAATATAAAGGACGTGTTCACCAAAATATTTTAAGCTATTTGGGTTTTATACACAAACACAGTAAGAAAATAAAATTGTTTAAATGCAATATGAAAATATTTTTAAATAAATAATATATGTCAAATTATGGAAATTTACCTATTTACACATGAAATAAACGTAGTAAATACTAGGTAACAAAGGGATAAATAGAGTGTATCTTATTTCATATTTTATTATGTGTTATGACAGTGATCTATAATCATCTTAAAATAGTGATCAAATTTGAGGATCTGTTTACTCTATTTTTTAACTATTTTTACCCATAAAATGTTTGCATCAAATCCTGGTAGTTACATATATGTAAGTGTTGATATCTAATGTAGGTTTCCAATATATAATATGTACAAGAATGGATCCAAATTTATATTGGAGTTATACTATCACTTGTATAATTATTTCATCCTTCTGAATGTACATGATGGTGTGTATATCCCTTAAAATAATCAAAACCCAAGTTATATTTCTTATAACCTCCTAAAACTTGGAAAAATGGGTTAGGGCATGAGTCAAACTAACCCAAATAATCCCAACTATTTATAAGTTTAATTATATATCCAATACTCTCAAGAGGGACTCAGACTCACATGTAGTTTTTCCTCCTAAGCATGTGTGTGGAATTATGATTATGCAACTATATGATTTTTATCCTATTGTAACCCTTGGTATAATCAATGAAAGTTAAAATTGACCTTTTGAATTCCTCAGACATTTATTTACATTAGTATGATGCAACTTGATAGCTTTAAATATAAAATATTTTCTTAATTTAAAAAATAATTGATAATGTTTGTTGATGTAATTAGATCGTAGCCTTTGTATATATAGGGATATATTTATTTTTAATTAGGTCCTAGTGGGCACACCAAAAAATGAAAATATAATAAACATATGGGGATAAACTAAATGGTCACAAAGCAAAAACTGTGGAAAATGATCCAAAGATAAGTTTGGAAACTTGTGTTGTAGTTTGACACTTACATAAACACAAGATTCTAACATAGATGTAGGCTTATAGAGGCTAAAAACACAAATAATAGAAAATACAAGTGGGAATTCTTAGAATACATTAGATAATATACAATTTAACAACATATAGACTTAAAGGGGTAGATAAAGAAAGTGAAATAAGATGGAACCAAATAGGTCCATATGAGAATGCAACACTATATATCTAACTCTCTATCAAGAGGCCTATACATGTAAAATCTATGAAAACATGTTATGAAATTTTTCTTGTACCAAATATTGGTACCTAAATTTTTACCATTTAATATAGGATTGCATGAAACTTAAATTATTAGTTTAAATAAAAATAAAATGCATACCTTGGTGTGTACAACACACCTTGCCTTTGCTTTAGTTTTATTTGAGGATTTTGCTTGAATATTAACCTACAAAAAAATCATTTCACAAACTATAAGTGTAAATTAACTATATATTAGTAATAGTAAAAACTAAAATAAATAAATACTATGGATATAATACACCTATATATGTGATATGTAGTAATGGATCTAGAACGCAGACCAAAGAAGTAGAAGTGGAATTGAACCCTCAATAATATTTTGACTAGGAAGATGAGTGAGTTCACAAGTGATCAACTAGGTTTCACCATATAAGTGTTGTATATGGAGTAGAGAGAGTTAGAAGGTGATCATTTCCCCAATGTAGTATAGGAAGAGTGGTGTGTCATATGTCAAGAGTATCATTTTCCAACTAACATAAATTAAGTGTATATCCTAGTGAGATTGGATGATTTAATCACTTTAATATATAAATGAAAACAACTATTACGTATGGATAAGTCTAAATAATAATTTGTAAAATCACATCCTAGGTATCAATACCTAATGTGATAAAATTCTATGATACAGTGATAGTCCATAGTAATCTAGTGAATCTAGAAGATATATAAACATCTAATTAAATAGAAGGAATGAACCCTTATTCATGACACTTTTCATATCTAGTGTGAATAGAGTAACCTATGAAGATTGGTGTATTCTACATAGCATTTATTATAATATGTGTTTGATGGGAATACCAATGTATAGAATGATGACCCAAATATATATCTGAGACATATACTATGAATAAAATTTGGATAATTTAAAACTAGTGTAATTGTGGAAAACATGTTTCAATAACATTCTCTCACTTCAATCTAAAACTAAGAAATGGTGTAAGCATAGAAAACATGTTTCTATAACATGCCCCCATTGAATCTGTAAAAAGTATGCATTGATATGATTATGAAGGACATATTTTTGTAACATGCCTCCAATTTTGGGATGAGATGAATATAATCTAACATCCTCATTATCAAAAAATAAAAATGTACCAATATTTTATATAAATAGATCTAGTAGATATTGATTGCTTATTGGTGATATACCTCAACAAAGGTTTTAATTGAAATATAGCATTGTATTCAAATTTTGATATAAAGTCTAAATAGAAACATATTTTTAGGTGATTTTTGGTTTTTTTCTAAATTTTAAAAAATTGATGTTAAAGGTCTCATTGCATGTATCCTAACACAACTCATGGTTTTGAATTTGGACAACTAGTACTCAGGATATGTTTGTTTGAAGTTATTATAAATGTGTACATTAGAGATTTTGAATAGAAATTTCAATTTATTTTAATTTTTAACCTTTTTAATACTTGATCTTTTTATAGAAATTGACATTGTCATTCAAAATATCCCTATGACCACTGTGATTTTTTACACGTAGGATAGCCCTAGTATCCTAGGATTTCAATATGTTAATAGGTAATTAGGAGTGGGTTATTATGGTAGATTGTGTAGTAAAATCCATCACTTGGAATTTACCCATGGATATAGGTGGTGAGGATTTCATTGAGGGTTGTTGATATTGTAGGTTCCCATGAACCCTTGTTTGATCTTGTAGAGAGATTAGTGGCCACATATCATAACATACCCACAAGGCTTGAAGAAATATGTGGGGAGATTGATCAGAGATACATCCCATAGTGTAGTGCTACCAAGATTATGTAGGTTATAATTTATTAGTATGACATCCTATGCTACAAGAATGATGATACATTTCATCTACTAGGGTCTTTTCAAGAGAGAGTATTGATTTATCTCATGAACATAGACCTAGGTTAGACCATGTTCATCCTTCTTGATGGATTTTAGATCAATTGATATAAATAGTGATGAGGAGTATACACCTAAGGATATTCTCCTAATGTATGTCTTATGTTTTTATTTGAATTTACTTTTTACCATTTTGATATGGGTTTGATGATGTTTATTTGGTATATTTTGATTCTCATGGATGTGTAATTTTAACTCATTATTGATTGTGTATGATTTACTTACACTTGTTTTTATAATTCATATTTGGATATGATCTACTACATAGTATAAAATATTTCAATTTAATGAAACTTTAAATTTTAATAATAATGAGGTAACAATTGTATGTAATGAAACCTAGTTGGAAATAAGAATGATTGGTTGTAATGATCTTGTGGTAATATAAATTATGGTTTTGCTTTTACATTATGGTCAATGTAATAGTGGAATATTTGGTGAATTTATATGTGATGTTTTAGGTACCCAAATATATTGTAAGTATGCCTCATCCTCATATCCCTCTATCGATAGCCTAATCAGCCAATGGTTCCTTTCTAAGATCAGAGTGGGAATGTTCAGTCTTGGCAGATGGTATAATAGGAGGACTTATACTAGTGGTCATCTTTTGCATAGGTTAATGGACCACACGTTCCTTAAAAGGAGCAGCATGGGATGGGTTGACCATCTTATAATAAGTAGGAGAAATAAGTCTAGATGTATCTTTTTAAAATGGAATAATTTCTTGATACACCAACTATGTAATATTTTTCTCAAGAGAAAAAACAATCATTATTTCAGTGCTTCTTTATACCATGGTAAGTATAAAAGTGTTCTCCTTTTACCTTTTTGAATTTATGTGGTGGATAATGATATTTATGAGGAATTTTTGTTATCTGTTTATCCAATACTGTACACAATATATCATGTGCTCTATCGTGGTACCTATAAAACCAAAGTGGTTTCCTTTTTGTAGAGGCATGTGGTTTAACTATAGGAGGTATTATGCAAGAATGTTAATTTCCTTTGTTTAATATCTTTAATATTTATTCTTTAGTATACACTATCATTTCTGAAAAAGTATTTTGAAGTGGTTCATGACCCTTATTTATTTTCTTGCTTACCTTGAAGTTATTTTTTATACCATGTTTTCCTTTAGGTGGGTACATAGGTAATTTGGTTTTAGTATTAATTAAATCACATGTGTATTTATGCAAATCCCAATATAAATTTAAGAATGAATAAAATGGATTCTACAATGTTCTTTCTCTGAGTAGAGAAAGAAGATCCCTACTAAATATAAATTTCACTTCCAAATATCAGGGCATATAGTTTGAGTATAAGATATCCTTAAAAATATTATCATATTATTGAATGGGTTCATACTCATTTTGTGTTAATACTTTAAAATGTTCCAATGGTAACTTAGGTAAGGTGTATCTATGAAAATTGGATAAGAACACATCTTCAATCTTTTTGAAAGTTAATAAGGCACCATTTGGGAGAATATAAAACCAATCAAGAGACTACTGAGTTAACTTTGATGTAAAGATTTTAATAACAATAACCCATATTTACCCCAATGTGCATAGGAATGGATATATTGTTTCAAGTGAGTAGTGGGATCCATGTGACCATTTAAGTAAGATAACATAGGCATGATAAAGTTTGAATGATAAAGATAATCAAAAATATTTTGAGTAAAATTTTGATCCTCTAATATATTATCTTCAAAGGTAGCCTTATGATAATAATCTTGCAACTTAATGATGTTTACTTATTGTTGAATATCTCCCACAGTAATCATTATATATATTATATCATAAGGAGAGATTGGTAAAGAGGTTGAAGATTTTCTTAAAGATTATAAATTACCATCCATATGAAACATAGGAATGATAGACTCTGTATCACCCTTTAAAAAAGGATCATCACATGGTTTGTAAATATTTGGTAAAGTAAAACCCATGTCTAAAGAGGCAAGTATATCATTTTGAGTATCACATAGGTTGATATCATTATCATTGGAAGGAAATATATTAATTGGAATTTTATGACATATTAAAGAAGTATAAGAAAGAACTTCACTTGTAGATACATTCTCTTTTTGAGAAATATTTGTGAAGGATGGAGGAAAGAAACATTTTCTACTTCATTTATAATATTAAGATAAGGAAAGATGTAATTTTGAATTTCATTTTTACTTTTCAAATAAGGGAGAGAAAATGCAATGCTACTTTATATTTTTCATATATCATTATCATGTGAGAAAGAGACATCTAATGCAACATTTTTATTTTTTTCATGCAATGCACTTTCGATTTTATTTGATTTATAGGACTTGATTTTGAAAAGAGATGGATAAACTTTACTTGTACATTGAACTATATGTCCAAGCATTGCATCTTTAATAATAGTCCTTTGCAGACTTTCACATGCATTTTCATTTTTCCATTCAAATAAGATAAGAGAGCAAGTAATGCATGAATTTTAATCTTTTATAGTTAGAGAAAGAATTAAATTCACTAATTTTATTTTATTTATCTAAATAATGAATAATATTTTCAACATTGGCATCATTTTGAAAAGAGGATACACATCCATCTTTTTCAAATTTTACATCAATGGAACTAGGAGAAGAACATTAAACTTTTTCAGCATTTGCATCATTGGGAAGATAAGAGGGGTATTCAATTTTTATTCATCTAAAGAATATATGAACGATTTTTTTTTATTTTTTACATCATGAATGTTAACTTCATGCATATCTATTGTATCATCCTTTCTTGAGGCACTAAGGAAATTGATCCTTTTTTACTTTTTTGGCCTTTCATAACTGGAAAAAGAATAAATAGGATAAGTAGGATATTTATATTCATATTCAAGTGGAATAAAATCACACTCATTACCATATTAAATAATGCTATTATTATCAACATGTTCACTTATATAATAATTTTCATCATTAGTTCTTTCATTATCATAGTTATAATGAAAAGAGGGTGTTTGAGCCTATTTTTGATATGCCATAAGATATTCATATGTAATAAATTAATCATAAAGAAAATTAAACAAACTATCCAAATTATGGGGCTTTCCATGGCCATTAAAAATATAACCCATAAGGGTTGAAATTTTTAGTACAATCATAAAGCAAGAAAGCACAAGGCCTAAAGCAAAGAGATGCATAATCATTCATTAAGCTATGCCCATATAAGAAATCAGATCGATAAAAAAAATACATGAATCTGAAATAAACCTTGAAGAAGGAGATAACCCTACATGATAACTAGGGCTTAGTTAAAAATATAGAGGATTAGTTTACCAGAATGCTTTAATCTATTTGGGTTTTATACACTAAGAAAATATTTTTTTTTCAATTCCATATGACAATATTCAAATATTATTACACATGCAATAAATATAGTAACTATTAGGCAACCAAGGGATAAAGAGAGTGTGTCTTATTTCATATTTCATTATGTTGTGATAGTGATTTGGAATCATCTGATAATAGTGATTAAATGTTAGGATCTATTTGATTTATGTTTTGATTATTTTTACCCATAGGATGCTTGTATCGAGTCCTAACAATTGTGTCAATACAAGTGTTGATATCTAATGTAGGTTTCTAATTTATAATATGTATAGGATTGGATCCAAATTTTTACTAAAGTTACACCATCACTTGTATAACTATTTATATTAAGGACTAGTATTTACATGGTAGTAAATAACTATTTATTATTAGTTGTTAGTTATCATATAGTCAATATAATAAAGTTATTATTGGGTAGTTAGATAGTTAGTTAGATAAATTATTAATAGAAAATAATATATCTCATATTATTATTTAGTTAATAGAGTGGGTTATTATCAAGAATGGAGTATCCCCATTTATATTAAATAATCTTCCTATATAATGTAATCATATTTTGTTTAGTAATAACGAAATATGATTGACTGAATTTTGTGGTCTGTGAACTTTGAGCCTTCAGATCTTTCATGCATTATAGATTAATTCCTATCATTGGTATCAAATCAAGGACTCCAAGACCTTTCTATATATTACATTTTTTGTGATTTTAATCATTATTAATTATTGAATAGCATTGTTGTGCTAACCATGTACAAATGTTATTCATGTATTTGTTCACCTTGAATTGACAAATAATTCTCAGTGCTTACCATGTGAGAATTTGATATCATTCACCATCTATTTGCATTCATCATCTCTTATTTCCATATTGTTCATCCCTTTCCACAGTTTGCTCACCCACCCTCTCCTTTGTGTGCATTCTGAAAATTAAAAAATTTGAAAAAGCATCACAAAAAATGACATATTGTTATCATTTATTAATGAAATTTAATTATTCAAATTGATTTTGGAAAGATAAATAATAGGAGTACAAAACTTAGAAATCATTTAAATATATTATACAAATTTATAGAGCTATTTGAAATATAAAAATGACATTTAAGAACAATTTTTTGGCATCAAGACCACTGAGAAAGCTACCACATCAAACTTACCTAGAATTGAATGGAGAAACATCTTCATCCAACATAGTTGTAATTGTGTTGTTGGGATCCATGATCTATGCTTTTATATATTTAAAAAATAATACAAGATATCAATGAATATTTGTCTTGCTTTTAATTTGTTTCAAAGCTTTTAAATGAGTGGTTGTTACAACATAGTGATCTCAGCTCATGCACAGTTGCTCGGCCTGATCTAGGCCTCCAACCTCAATGAACTCTCTTTCCATTCTATCACTGCATTTATCCCTATGGAATATTAAATAAAAGAGTATTTTTAATATTTTATTTAGGCTTATTTTTTTAGTTTATTTTTTTAATATTTAATGTTTTAAATTATTTCATTTTTTTAAGTCCACAGTTTGACATTTGGAATTTCATGTTTATTTATTAGTTTTTTACTTTTATTACATTTTTAAATTTTTTTTATTGCTTAGTTTAATATTTTTTATTTTATGTGGGATTTGAGTCTCTTTTGTGTTTAGGTTTAGATTTTTTCTATCATATTCTCTTCGTAAGTGTCTTTAGAATTATATTTAATTTATAGTTGAGAGCCTTTATTTAAAAGTTAAGAGTCTTTTAGATTCTATGGGTAATATTAGATATTTTTTATGTATTTCTAGTTTGGTTATTAGAAACAAAATAAATAGTACTTTCTAGTTAATAAGTGTTAATATTTCTAGTTATCATTTTGGATCTATTGTTAAAATAAAAAATGAATCTAGAGTTACAAGTTAAGTCATTATGTCAATAGTCATTTTTTTTTGTCTCAAGAATTTAGTCATCATAGTCTATATCATCTATAGTCTTGAGTCATCTTTAGTATTTTTTCCAAGTCCAATAATGTTTTTTGTTATCTAAGTCTATATTCGTTTGTGAGTCAAAGTCTATTTTTTAAATTTCTATCTTCAAATAAGGCCTGAAAAGCATTTTTAGAAAAATAAAGTTTGTGATGAATCTCCTCTCTAATGTAAAAGTTTCATTCAATGTAATGGATGTCTTTTTGGGCAAACCTAACTTCCACATTATGGAGGGTAATATAGTGATGTGTAGTTATCCCTTCTCTTTCCATGTAAACACTAAGGTAGGGTGTTAAGGATTAGTATTTACATGGTAGTAAATAAATATTTAATGTTAGTTGTTAGTCACCATATGGTCAATATGGTAAATCTATTATTGATTAGTTAGTTAGTTAATTATATTATTAATATCAAACAATATATCTTGTATTGTTGTTTGGCTAATAAATTGAGTTATTATCAAGATCAAAGCATCCCGATTTATAGGAAATAATATTCTTGTAAAATGTAATCATAATTGAATGTGATTGAATGAATTTTATACTGTATGTACTTTGATCCTTCATCTCAATCATGTATTATGGATTAATTCCTATCAGTTTTATCCTTAAGAATATATCCAACCATGTGTACAACTATGCCAATAAGAAAAAACCTAGTTCTTTTAATTTTGACCTTCTAAAATTTAAAAAAAAATGGTTAGTACATGATTCAAACTAACCCTAGCAACCATAGTTGTTACTGAGTGTTTCCTATATAACCACTACTCTGAAGAGGGCATCAGACTCACATGTAGTTTTCCGTCCTAGACTTGTGTGTGGAATTGTGATTAATAAACTATATGTTATTTCTCCTATTGTAACCCTTGTAACAAACAATTCTAGTGAAAATTAACCCTTTGAATGCCTCAAACCTTTAGCTCTAATAATATGATGCAACTTGATAGCCTAGAATATAAAGTCTTTTTTTAATTTAGGAATTTGTTTGATAATGTTTGGTGATGTAATTACCATATCCTTTATATATATATATATGGATATTTTGATTTTAAACTGAGACCTAGTGGTGCATGAAAATTAAACAATATAATAAACATATGGGGATAAAAAAACCATAAAAAGGTGAAAAATATGAAAATGATCAAAACATAAGTTTGGAAATTTGAATCATAGTTGGAGAGTATGTGAGTAATCTCATGAATGTAAGCTTAGGTTGTACCTAGGTGCATCCACCTCGAGGGATGCTAGAGAATTATTTATACAAAGTGATGAGGATTATACCCTTGTTGATATTCCCATAACTTATGACTAATGTTTTTATTTGTATAAAATTTGTACCATGTGTGTGTGTGTGTGTGTGTGTGTGTGTGTGTGTGTGTGTGTGTGAAGAAAAATATACCAAATGAACATAATCAATATATATATATATATATATATATATATATATATATATATATATATTGATTATGTTCATTTGGTATATTTTTCTTCACAAAGATGTGTACTTTCAATTTTTTATTGTTTGTGTATACTTTAATGTCACTTATCTATTTAATGGATATTTGTATATAATTAACTACATAATATAGAATATTTAAATTTAATTAAACTTACAATTTTAATAATAATGAGGTTATAATTATACACAATGAAACCTAGTTGGAAATAAGAATGCTTGACTGTAATGATCATGTGGAAATGGAACTTTTGGTTTTACTTTTGTCACTATGGCTCATGTATCTATATAAATATATAATGAATCTATAGTGTTGGTTTAGGTACCCAAATATTTTATGTAGGTATGCCTCCTCCACATGTCCCTCTATCAAGATCCTAATCAACTAATGGTTTCTTGATAGGGTCGGTGTGGTAAAGACTAGTCCTATTAGAGGGCACACTAGAATAATTAATTATACAAGTGGTCATATCCTATAAATTTTAATACACTATGTATTATTTAAAATGAGAAACATGGGATGTATCAACCCTCTAAGAATAATTAGGGGAAAGAAATCTAGATGCATCTTTTCTAAATGTAATAATTTCTCAATCTACCAATTACATAAGATTTTTCTCAAGATCAAAACAATCAATATCTCAATGCTCATTTATACCATGATAACTTAAAAAATGTTGTCCTTCTACCTTTTCAAATCTATGTGGTGGATAATGAGTATTATGAGGAATTTTTATCATCCATTTATCTAATAGTATATGCAATATATCACATGGTTTATCTCGGTAGCAATCAAATGGAAGTGGTTGAATTTTTGTAGATACATATGGTTTAATTGTAGGAGGTATTCTATAAGTAATTTTTTTCTTTTATTCAATACCTTTACTCTTTGCTATTTGGTATGCACTATCGGTCCTAAAGAAGGCTTCGAAAGTGGTTCATGACCCTTTTTATTTTGATTAATTGATTTAAAATAAATATTTATATTACGTTTTCCTTTAGGTGGGTACATAGGTAATTTTGTTTTAATATTCATTAAATCACATGCATATTTATGCACATCCCAATATAAATATTTAAATAAAGCAAAGGGATTGTGAAATGTTATTTATGTAAGTGGAGAGAGAATATCCCTAAAAATATAAATTATACCTCCAAATCTAAGGGGGTATAGTTTAAGGAGGATAATATATCCTTATTTTTGATAGTATAGTTTGGAATGGACTCATCCTCCTTTCGTGTTAATACTTTCAAATGTTCTAATGATAACTTAAATAAGGTGTATCTATGATAATTAGATAATAATGCATCTTATATATTTTTGAACATTGATAAGGAACCATTTTTGAGGTTATAAAAGAAATCAAGAGCCTCTTGAGCTAAACTTTGATGGAAATATTTTAATAACAAGAACCCATATTTACTACACATGTGCAAAGGAATGGATATTTTAGACACTATTTTATGGATTATATAGTACCTCAGTATTGTATACTTGGAAAAATTAGACCTTGGTTATTCCTCTCAATTATGGGCCTTCCTCACTTTTTAAAGTCTTACATCTACTCTATCTTGTGCCTATAGGCCTATCTCTTAGTTCAACTAATCGTATTTAATGATGCATACCTTCTATCTTCCCTAGAATATTTAAAACCTACTTATCTTCCACCTCTAAAATTTTTGAGTCTGTACCTACTTTCTTACTCCCTGAACACTAACATATAGGATAAACACTTATATCGATGGTAATGTCCTTCCCCAATACAAGTGTCCAGTGCCCTCAAGTCATTTAATTTGTAAATGAAATGTATACTAATAGTCAGCCTAAGTTTTTCAATGTGAGCTACTTCTCTAAATGGATTCATATAAATATAATATCAACCCTCATTCATTCCTCACCTAGCATAGACCAAGGCAACTTATAAAAAACATTCAATCAAGCACTTAATAAATTAAAGATTTCCTATATTATATTATTCTCATATTAGTCATAGGAAAGACATATACACAAGTATTAGGTATTGAAAGAGAAACCCATGAGATATATTTTCCAAGATATAATCTATGTCATTATTATACTTATATTCCACATATTACATGATATTTCCATAATCTAAAACATAGGGGAAAACTACATCAGTCTAAGGCCCTCCTTGGGGTATTAATATGTAGTCAGTGTTCATTAATAGAGGGGTATTTGGGGTTATCTCAACACCATGTGACCATTAGTCTATTTTTTCCTAAGATCACTATGAATATGAAGAACTAGGGCCTTAAAAATTCATGATAAGTGATAGTCTATGACCTAGATCTAAAACCACTAGAGTGAAGGTGAAACCCATAATTATCCAAGTGCTTTCATCCTTTTCTAATAGGTATTTTATATAGGAAACTTGCATTTACTTTAGATAGTAGTTTTGATGCAAGAATCCTAGGTTGATGCTAGTGTCTGTATATCCAAAGGAACTTAATATAAAATCTGACAATTATTCTAGAATCATTTTCTAGTCTACTTCTTACATGTTCTAGATCTAGAACTACATTATCATTAAAACAAGCTCAGTACATTATTTCTTTGTTATTTCCATATCTAGCATATTTTTACTTATCTTATCTTAATTAATAAATTTAGTGTATACTTATATTTTAGTTTAGCACCTAATTGCCCTATTGTAAATCTGATCATCACCCTTGTGCATTATCATTTTTATATTTTTAACACTAACTATTAAAATAAGGATTCAAAGATCCTATTTAGGGTTAAACATTTGGTGAACCTAAGCTTTGAACATCATTCTTACCTAAGTGTACCATTTAGGATGTTTCTTACCTATTTGGTCCTAATCTTTATATTATTTATTTGTCTTATCATGGATGACATATATTGCTTTGATGACTTTTATTAGGAAACTCTCTAACTTTTTATTAGGGAAGGGGTGAAAATCATTTACACTTGTATCCTTAAAAGTGTTAAAGCCTCAAATATTAATCTTTAAATGGTGGTAGCTATCATCCCTCTCATCATGTTTGTACTCAAACCATTTCAAGAGAGGTTTTGATCCATATTAAGTATGATAAAGAGCATTTACCCATATTTCCTATACCACCATTATATGATTTTAGACTTTTATATTTGCTAAAATATAGATACAAAGGCCAAGGATTGGGTAAACATAAGCAAAGTGTAACCTAACTTATATCTCTTAAGAATAATACAAATAAAAAAGGCTTGGGATTTTCAATAAAATTTATAACTAACAAATCAAGTCATTTATTCAATCCCTTCATGCACATCCTACCACAAAAATTATTGAATATTACCAAGATGATCCTTTATATGATTTTCAAAAGCTACAACAAATGCATAAGGAAATTATGACTGATTTATAAACTAATTATAAGGGGAATGAACCAAATTCTTATAATGGTCTAAGATATTCAAATGATATAGAATATCACCAAAATTAAAATATCCAATACCGCTACTAGCATTTACTATATGTACTGATCATGAACTTGCACTTGTTATCCATAAGGTTGATGATACTCATATGCATTGATTAAAAAAAGGTGGTGAATTTGAACCAATGATAACACTTATGAAAAACACCAATATTCCCATGGAGTATCTTATTTATATGATGAACACTATTGGGAATATTCAAAATTAGGTTTTTATACTAGAAATGTAAATGGATTTTCATAATACTAATACAAAGGTGACTACATTTAACGATCAAGCTCTTACAAAATGTATACATGAATATCTTTGTAGACAATATTTTGAACTACCAAATTTACCTTTGTTTTTTATTCATAAGGACTCATTTGACCACATCATTAACTATGTACATTTTTTTGGTTAATGGGGAAAATATGACAAACTATTGCTAAAAGTATTCCACATGAACATTTCTAATAAGGCTCAAAATTGGTGATATAGCCTACCAAATGGTTCCTTAACCACTTTTTCATGGTTACAATATGTTTTCTTCATGGATTTCAATATCTATAAGGTGAAAAATGTACATTAGAAAGTTTGCATAATTTCAAGCAATGCAATGATGAATTTCTTAAAGAATATACTATTAGATTCAAAAGTACATCATATAATGTAGAATTTAGACCCTTAGATTTGGAATTATAATTTATTTTTAGTAGAGGCGTTATTTCCCCATTAAAATAAAGAACATTTTACCAACAATATGATTTATTTACACATTTGTATGTGGATGTTCATATATATGATTCATTCATCCTTACTCATCCAAAGGAGATTGACATATCCCATTCTAAGTACCAAAGTTTTATTCCTCGCACAAATGAGGGAGATTAATTACCAAATGAACAATACGAATAAAAATGTAGTAATCCAAATATTTATATGACCAATTTGTAAATGTTACTTAACATAGGGCCAATCCAAGGTCCATGTCCTATGTAAGAATTCCAAAGTGAATAAAATAAAACACATCCACACCAACAAGATGTAACAATTACATTATTCATGGGTGGTGCTTATTTTTGGCATAACCGTGTTGATCCTACACAAGTAAAAACTAATTATAATGTAAGATGTTTTCAACAAACTATCTTCAATCTAATAAAGTTACAAAATAAATGAGGTTGGAAAGACTCTTTGGGAAACATAATAATACCAATTGTTTATGGTCCTACCTAAAGTAATTCAAATAAGGTTTGGGTTATACCTACCATGTCTCCATATGAAATTATTCTAGGAACTCTTTGTATATACCAAATGGAATCAAATATTGATCCAAATCAGTATGGTATTTACTTTATTCTTGAAGGAAATTTAATTCATAATTCAAATGATACAATTACTTCTTCTACCACACATGTAAAACATGAGGATAAACATGCTATGCGCCTTTTAAAGTTATCAAATCATGATGAAAACAATGTAAAAGATCTAACTTAAGGTTGTTAAGCATCAAGTGGTGATATAAATATTTTTGGCATATACATGTTCTATTGACTCCTTGGCATCTATGTGTTAGTTCCATGTTAATAGATGGCATATTGATTACTCCTACATACACATGGATGTCACACTTCTACCTGAGGGTGATACATACATATACAAATACATGATCTATTCCTATTTCACATGTTGGGTATTTCCTCTACTCGTGTCATATGGACATTCGAGGCATCCACCTCTATGATCATAATACTTCCAGGTTACATCATTCTATGGTCACTCTACATTATCATTTTTTGAAATCACATATTTACTAACACATACCTTTATCCATGATTATATCTTACATAAGGTACTTGATATTTTATGTACTTGACATTTTTTGTTAGAAAATTTGATCCATGGGATAATATGATATGTTTATAATAGTTGTTTATGATTTCCTTTATGCACTTCTTTGAGTGTCTTGTATTGTTATTATCTTAATTGCTTAATCATTTGAATATTCTCCCTTGTTTAAATCCCCCATGCCTATGTATTATTTATTTGAAATTTTAAATGTCATTATTTATTGTATGGAAATTCAAAAATGTCATCCTTGATTTTATGGACATTTGACTATGTCATGTCACTTATATTGTGCAACATTTGAACAACTCCTTTCTTGGAGTCTCCTTGGACCATTACCTTTTAAATTTATTTTAAGTGATCTTCTATGTGTGCTTTATTTTCTTATTGACCTTGTACTAATAATTTATAGGCATCATCATGATCCTTATCATGTATCTTAGGCCTACATGTGATTATATTGTTCTATGTGCTTCAATGTTACCTTTACCTAGCATGTCCTTATATATGTTATATGGTTACATTCATAGAATATACAATCATCTTATCCTTTTGAGGTGAGGTAAATAATGGTTTATATTATTTCATCACCTCAAATGGGGGGAATATCAGTAGGGGCATGTCATATAATGATCTCCTTCACACTTGGCATAATTTTTAGATTTAATGGAGGCATGTTTTAGAAGTATGTTTTCCACACTCATTTAGTATTTAGTACTTTATATTAGTTTTTAGATTCAATGGGGTCATGCCATATAGCCATGGCTTTCACACATCACATTTTTAATATTCAATGGGGGAATATAGTATAGGCATGGCTTCCACACATTCACATTTTCAAATTTAATGGAGGCTTTCTTTGGAAGCTTGTTCTCCATACTTATTTAGTATTCAGCATCATCTAGATTCAGTAGGGGCATGTTTTGTAAGCATGTCCTCCACATTGGTACTTATTTCATTTTTTATATTTATCTATATATAGTGTGTACATGATTTTTAAGCATATTATCAACACTTAAATAGTTTATAAATTAGCTAAAACACATAGTTATATAATTCAGATTCATAATTGTGGCTGAATTCTATACATTGGTACCATTTTTACATATAATTTCATTATGAGACTTAGCTAAGGTGCATAATATATGAAATGTGAACCTGATATTACAAAATACAAATCAATTTTAGATTTCAAAATAATTTTAGGTACTATCATCACCCACCAGGATGTACTTTTATGCATTTATACCTAGGATGTACTTTTACATACTATATTGAGCCAATTAGCTATAGTAGTTGGTTCAATTTTGGTATGGTTGAGGTGATTAAATAACTCAATCTCTCCAATTTTTTAATTTGGTATTGATTGTATCATCTAGCCTTACCAATTTTATGGTATGATTTGACTTTGTTCACTCATGCTTACTAGGTTACAAATATGATTGGGTTACATGGTTGAGATAATTTAAACTATCGAGTGGCAACTTACCTTTTTTCCCAAGTTTGGGGTATGCACCTTTCAATATCTCTCTCTATCTCCTTACATATATGCACTATATATATATATATATATCATCTTCAAAGTCTTATAATGATACATATTATAATTCAAATTTCCAATAGGCAAGGTGATTGCATTGGTACACATGTGTACTCCTAAACCTTGCACATTAAATTTTAATAATTTTAAATACTTTCAATTCCAAATTATATGTATTTTTCATGTAATATAACATTATCTTGGTATTATGTTAGTCAGCATAAAATCACTTAAGTTGTACTTAAGCAAAGGAAAGGTGTGTTATACACACCAAGGTATGCATTCATTTCCTTTAAACTATTAATTTCATTACTAGATTAAGGGGGGAATATAGACACTATTTTATGGATTATATAACACCTCAGTCTTTAACACTTGGAAAAATTAGACCTTGGTTGTTCATCAAAGTTTTGGACCTTTCCCACTTTCTAGATTATTGCATCTTATTTATCTTGTGGCCATGGGCCTATATCTTAGTTTTACAAGTCTTATGTTGATGACCCAAACCTTATATCTTGCCCAAAATGCATAAAACCTTCTTATCTTCCACCTTTATAATTTTTGAGTCTATACCTACTTTTATGCTTGTTGGACACTAATGTCTAGGATAGACACCTACATAGATGGTAGTACCTTTCCCTAATGTAAGTGTCCAGTGCCCTAAATTCATCCAATTTACAAATGAAATGTATATTAATGGCCAACCTAAATGATTTAATGTGAGTTACTTCTCTAAAGGGATTCATATAAATATAAGATCAACCCTCATTCATTTCTCACCCAATATAGACCAAGGCAACCTATCAAAAGCATTCAATCAAGCACCCAATAAAGTAAAGATTTCCTATTTTCTCTTATTCTCATATCAATCATAAGAAAAACATATACACAAGTCTAAATTACTGAAGGAGTATCCCAAGAGCTATATTTTCCAAGTTACAAGATAGGTCATTAATGTACATTCTTTCACATATTGCATTATTCAGCCATAATCAAACATGAATGGAATAACTACATCAGTCTGAGGTCCTCTTCATAGTATTTGATATGTAGGTAGTACTCATTGACATAAGGATCTTTTAGGCCAGCTCAACACCATGTGCCCACCAATCCATTTTTTCCCAAGATCACTATGAAGATGAAAAATTAAGGATTTACAAATTCATGATGAGTAATAGTCCATGACAAAGATATAAATGCACTAGAGTGAAGGTGAATTCAAAACTAAAAGCATCCAAGTGGTCACATCATTTTCTAGTATGTATTTTGTACAAGACACTTGTGTCTATTTAATACAATAGCATCGACATAACCATCCTAGGCTAAAGCTAGTGTCCATAGCTCTAGAGGCACTTAATCCAAAATCTAATGACTATTCTAGAATCATCTTATAGTATACTTCATGTTTCAGATCCATAACTGCATTAGCATCAAAATATAGTAAGTACATTACTTATTTATTAATTTCATAAATAACATAGTTTTACATACTATTTTTATCTTATCTTAGTTAATAAATTCAATTTATGTTTATATTTGAGTTTATCATTCAATTGGCCTGCTATAGATCTAATCATCACCCTTGTGCATTGTCACTTTTGTATTCTTAACTCTATCAACACAAAATATGGATTCCAAGATCCAATGTAGGGGTAAATAGATATATTATTTCAAGTTAATAACAGGATCCTTGTGACCATTTAAGTGAGATAACATATGCATGATAAATTTTGAAGGAAAAGGATATTCCAAAACATCTTGAGTAAGAGGTTGATCCTTAACATATTTTATTTAAAGGTATCCTTATGAGAATACAATTACAATTTAAGGGTGTTTAATTTGTGTTGAATATCTCCCATATTAGTCATGATAAATATCATATCACAAAGAGAGATTAGTAAGAAGGTTGAATATTTTCTTAGAGGTTGTAAATTACCATCCATATGAAACATAAAAGTTATAGACTTTTTAACACCCTCTAAAATAGGATCATCACATGGTTTGGAAATATTTGGTAAAGGAAAACCCATGTCTAAAGAGGTAATTATATCATTTTTAATAGCATAGAGGTCATTATCATTAGAATGTGATACATTACTTGGAATTTCATGATATATAAGAGGATTATGAGAAAGAACTTCACTTGTAGATACATGTTATTTTTAGAAAAAAATTCAAAGGAAGGAGGAAAATAAATATTTTATACTTTATTTACAATAGGAGAATCAATAAAGATGTAATCTTGACTTTAATTTGTACTTTTCAAAGAAGGGAGAGAAAATGAAATGCTAATTTTGACTTTTGGTATGTCATTATCATGTGAGAAAGACACATTTAATGCAAAAATTTTCCTTTTTTTCATGAAATACACTTTTGATTTTATTTGATTTATAGGACTCGAGTTTGAAAAGAAATGAATCAAATGTACTTGGAAATTGAACTATATGTCCAAATAATGCATCTTTAATAACATTTTTCTTAGGACTATCACACGCATTTTCATTTTTTCATTCATGCAAGATAGGAGAGGAAGTAGTGAATGCATTTTTATCATTAGAAGTTAGATAAAGAGAATTAATTTCACTACTTTCATTTGAGTGATCTAAATAAGTAATAATATTTTCAACATTGGCATCATTTTGAAAATAGGATACACATCCATATTTTTCAACATTTACATCATGAGAGGAACATTAAACATTTTAAAAATTTGCATCATTAGGAATATAAGAGGGGAATTTAACTTTTTATTCATTTACAGAATGTATGCATGAAACATTTGGAATTTTAACATCATTAATGTGAACTTAATGCATATTTATTTTAACATCCTTATTTGAGGCACTAACAAAATTGATATTTTTTTAAAAAAATTAGGTCTTTAATAATTATAAAAAGAATAAATAAGAGAAGTAGTCTCCTCAATATTCACATTGAAAAGGAATAAAATCACACCCATGGCCATATTAAATAATGTTATGATAATCAACATGCTCACATATACTATCATTTTCATCATTAGTTCCTTCATTATCATATTCTTAAACAAAAGAGGGAGTTTGATCCTATTTTTGATATGATATAAGATATTAATATGAAATATATTGATCATTAAGAACATTTAAAAAAACTATCCAAAGGATGGGGCTTTCCATGACCATTAAAAAGAGAACCCATATGGGCTCCAATTTTTGGTACAATCATAAAGTAATCAAACTCAAAGCCTAAATAAAAGAGATGAAAAACATTAGTTAAGTTATGCTCATGGAATAAATAATATTTGAAAAACAAATAAAGGAATTTGAAATAAACCTTTGAAAAAGGAGTAAACCCTACATGCAAACTAGGGTTTGTTTCAAAATATAGAGGATAGGTTCACCATAATGTTTGGATTTTATACACAAACATAGTAAGCAAATAAAATTGGTTGAATTTAATATGACAATATTCAAAAATTAGTAATATATGCCAAATTATGGAAATTTACCTATTTACACATGTAATAAATGTAGTAAATATTAATCAACCAATGGATAAAGAGAGTGTATCTTATTTCATATTTATTTCTATTTTATGACAGTGATCTAGGGTCATCTCACAATAGTGATCAAATTTTAGGAATTGTTTAGTCTATGGTTTGACTATTTTTACCCAAAAGACACTTGCATTGAATCCTAACAGTTACGTCAATGTAGGTGTCAATCTCTGATGCAAATGTCCAATATAGAATATGTATAGGAATGGATCCAAAGTTTTATTTGAGTTGAGTTATCACTTGTATAATTGTTTCATCCTTTAGAATATACCCAACTATGTGTGGAGCCCTATCAATAATTAAAACCCTTGTTATCATTTTTTGACACCTTGAAACTTGGAAAATAGGGGCTAGCATGTGATTTGAGCTCACCCTAATAACCTTGGTTATTACTAAGTATTACCTACATAGCCACTACTCTGGAGAAGGCCTCAAACTCATATGTAGTTCTCCTTCCTAGGATTGGGTGTAGAATTGTAATTATACAACTATATCTTCTTTCTCCTATTGTAAGCCTTGGTACAAGTAATGTAAGTGAAAATTGACCCTTTGAATGCCTAAAATATTTATTTCCATTAATATCATGCATCTTGATAGATTGAAATATAATATCTTTTCTTAGTTTAGAAACTTGCTTGACAATTATTGGTGATGTAATTATACCATAGCCTTTGTATATATATGTATCTCTTGATTTAATTAGGAAGCAATGGAATATAAAAAGATGATAATAGAATAAACATATGGAGTTAAAAAATATTCACAAAGTGAAAATTATAGAAAATGATCAAAAGATAAGTCTAGATACTTATGTCATAGTTGGATACTTACATCGATGCAAGATTCCAACATAGACCTAGGTGTCTGGATGTTAAAAACATAGACAAAATATAAAATATAGGTAAATATCTATATAATACATTGTATAAAATAAAATATAACAACATACAGAATCAAAGGGGAAGATAAAGCAAGTGAAATAAGATGAAATTGAAGAGGTCCATATGAGAATGCACCATTATATATCTAACTCTCTTTCAGGTGGCCTATACATGAAAATACATGAAAGCATGATATAAAATTATGCTTCTAACAAATATGGGTATATAAAAAATTCTATAAATTTTTAATACTACATAAGCTCAAACTATGAAGGATATGGAATCTTAGACTATGAATATTACACAAACTCATATTGTGAAGACTGTGAGGTTTGTTCTTAATGTGCAGAGCATATTAAGTTTGAAAGTGTGAATAGAAAAAATCATCAAAATATAATGAATTCTATGAATTTTTTAGTGAATTAAATTTTTTTAAAGATTTAGCAAACTATGAAACTATAAATAATAAAATAAACCAAGATGTAAACCTTGAAAAGTGAAAAACTCATGAGAACTATGATGATTAGATAAATATGAAGATCAAAATGGTAAAGGTAAAAATTGTGAAGGCCCAAATACTATTAATTTAAATATTAACTCTTTCAAATTACTTATACCTACACTTAGAGAGAAATTTTAAATACACAAATGAGAATTAACATGCCTGAGCCAAAAATATGATAAAACCTAACAAAACTAGCCTTACGTAAATTCTAAAATGCCATTGAAAAAACAAAAAATTAATTAATATGAAGAAAATAATAACCTTTTAATAATTTATTGGGTCTCTATTTGATTTAGACATAGGGGTGTGTTGGTGACAACAAATGGCATTTTTTATGGGAAAAATTGCCTTATGTTTTAGAACCCAAGATATTTGGTCAAAGTTATAAATGTATGAATCAATGGTAAACTAATCCAAATCTCATATTAAATATTGATTTAAAATTTAATTTTGTATAAAGTGACATAAAAATTTAACACCAAAAGAGTCAGTCTATGTGTGTAATGAATACACTACCATTGACAATGGATTTTTAGGACTACCTCAGATCATATATCTTCATGAAATGTTTTGAATGTCTCCTTATTTATTTTGTATGTGGACGTAGGATATGAATGTTCATAAATTTTTTTACTTCCATCCAAGAATCTATATCCATAATAGAGATACCTTTCACTCCACTCAAGGCCTTTCTCCATTGCCAGTTGGGCATTTTCAACCTCAATGGAGATTACACGAATCACCTTCTTAGGGAAAAATCTTGCTGAAAATATTATATTAATTCCACTCTTTATTATTTTTTTATAATAAGGTTGTGAACCAATATAGCCAAGATAAGAGATTTTTTATAAAATTCATTGGGCAACATCTCTTTAGTAACCCTCTAGATATATGGTAGTTTCTAAATGATTTGAGTGTTGACATGACTCTTCTAAGAAAAACATTATTCTTTAATTCACATTAGTATTTCAATATAAATTCCCTCAATTTGCATTAGGAACATTGATTATTCTATCATAGGATTCCCACTTTCTTTAATTTTGAATAGTTACATAAGATCCTTTATATTTGGTAGTGTTGATAGCTTAGGTCAACCATCATGTCATGAGAACAAAAGATATGATATTATACTAAACTATTGTCCTTAAATTTTACTCATTATCCACCTCCCAAAAACCAAACTACTTAATGAAATAGTGCATAATCTAAAGAAAGGAAACTAACTAATAAAGCATATGAAATTATTCTAATGAAATAAAATATTTTAGTCTAAGAATAGAAAAATGCATGAGAAAGAAATATTCTAATCCTAATCTAACCCTAAATTATGACTCACAATCATTCCATAAAATTTAAGTATGGCACAACCAAGAAATAGTGTTTCAAGATCTATCCATTCACTAAAAGTGGTAAAGTATTACCCATCAATTATTTCAACATGAAAGCATTAGTAGCCAATATTTAATAAATTTTATAAAGGCCAATCCATAATGGGTCCATCATGGTGTGTTTTCATTTCTTCTCATGTGTTTTATCCTAGATTAAGACTAAATTTGAGATTTTCAAAAAATTTAGTCCTCTTATCAAACAATATTTTTACTATTGCCTAATGTTTGCTATATTTTTGAAAGGCATTATCATGAGCATCTAGTATCTAAAATATATTCACAAGCTTGGAATAAAATTGGTGACCATTATCCATAAATTCTCACATAAGTTGATAAGTGGGCATACTGATTGCAATTGGTAATATTTTTTCTTGACTTTAAAATAACAAAAATGGTGAGACTTTAAAGGCTTTTTTATGTATGCTCATATCTTCTCATAATGCATACTTCAGGACAAGATCCCACTCTTTAGGCTTCTTTTTAGAAGACTTATTGGTAAAATCAATCAATTTCTTATTCATTGACTCAAAAACACCATTCCCATGTGTATAGTAATTAGATGAGAACTTTAATGTGACTTTGCTTCCTATATCTACTTAGTGAATTTTATTGACTAGAAAGTAGGTCCATTATCATAAGCTAATGTGAAGGGTGTACTAAACCTATTTACTATACTCTCTTATAATAACTTAATTCCTTAGTGGTGTTATTTTTATTACTAATGACTTATGTACCTCTTGTACAATAATAAAAAATTATTACAACAAACTTATGACCTTATAAAAATAATGATTAATGACACCATTGAAATCCAATCCCCATTGGGAAAAGCAGAAACCTTCAATTACTAGATAAAGTGAAATTTTTTCACGTGTCTCCATTTTGTAAAATACCTAATATTCATGACAAGTCCTGATAGGATTTTTTTTCATCCTTAAAGATTGTAAATTAGTAGTATCCTACTCTTAGAATCATGTGTGTCAATATTTTCATTGAAGGATGATCACTACTAATTGTTCATTAATTTTACTCATAATGTCTTCATCTTCTTCTTTATATATGCATCTAATATAAATCCATTTGTATTTAATTTTTTATAATATTTCCTTTTTTATTATATAATGATATGCTTTCAACTTGATGGCCCTTAACTATTCTTTATTCAACTGTAGAGGACAATTTATTTGTAACAAGTAGTAGATGATGGAGTCATACCAATCATTAGCATTACATTGTGTCTAATCAAATTATATGATAGTAATATTAGGATCAAAATATGTTATAAATTTTGAAATACCTTGACCTTGTACTATCTTGTTTGGTTTGATTTGTAGATCAAATTCTTGTAATCTATTCATCCATTTATCTTGGCATTCTCCCAGTTCATTTTGATCCAACATCAATTTCAGTGTAAGTGTAGAATACATATTGAGCTATATGAAAATTTGATTATGAAATTACCTTAAAACACCCAAAATGTCAAACTACCTAATAGGATATATTATGGAAACAAATCAGAAAAGATGAAGATTATTCTTACCAGTTCTTTTTCAACTATCCTCTCTCAAAGATATTAAAGTGAATTATTGGATTATTGATTGCAGCCAGACTCAAATTTGTAGCATTATGACATCTTGATTAATGGTTTTAATTATGTATTTAGCATGGAGATTGAAGTTGACATGAAGAATCTAGTTGTTCTTGATTGATTTAAATGGAGGATTTGAACTGTTTATATAGAAGAGAGAGTAAGGATTAATGTTTAGATTTAAAATATGGGTTGTTGGGATCAAGAGTGGAATAATTTCCAAAAAATCAAAATTTATTTGGAAGCCTCTAGAATAGATGCTTCTAGAAGTGAGGGGCTAAGTTAGATGAGGTTCTAGAATCAGAGAATTCTAAAATCTCCTTAGGAATCAATTGGGATTAGTGAGGGATAAGGTAGTTAATTAGGTAGTAGGGGTGTAAGAGAGCCTATGAAAAGGCTTGGTAGGTGTGTAGGTGGGTAATGGGAATTTTAAATTCCTAAATAATATGTAAGATGGATTAGGATGGGAGAAGGCATGATTAAAATAATAAATAGATTATTGGGATAAGGATAAGGTTAGTGAATAAAGAAATGATGAGGGCAGATATTAGATAAATGACTAGGATTAGGATAAATGGATAAACTAGTTGGATTAAATAGAATAATTAAGGTGATCATAATTTAGTGTATACATTTTACCCCTATTTGCAATGGAATTATTAGTGGAAAAAGTAGATGGAGTAATGTTCTTTCAAATATAAACCATTTCATGGATGAATGTTAATAGATATTATGTTAGGGGATATGATATCCCCTCGAGGGGACATGCGGGGAATAACGAGATGAGTGGCCACTCAAAAGAGAAAACATTTGGAAAGATGCATTAAATAGATAAGGGGAAAGATGCAATAAATAGATAAGGGGATTTGATGCAAGATGTAGGATAGATGATGAATAAAATGACTTTGATCTAAGTAATGAGATACAAATATATTATGATCCTATAAAATACATATGTATAGGGAGAAAAAATGATGATAAAGATGAGAAAATAAAGGGTTGTAAGCTCTTAATGTATCCCAAGAAAGGATACATGCAGGGGAGAGTTGTAGGCCTGAATAAGATAATGATTTAATAATATGGATATCATGAAGGGGATTATTTAGATTGGTCTTATGAGATTAAGGGATACAAGACCTTTTAATTTTCTAATTCTTTGATCCATACATTAATAGGATGGTCAACCATATGATTATTTATTTTTACATAATTTTTATATGTTTATTTTTTTTTTTTTTTCACTTTGGTTGCCTCCTAGTGCCTAATTGTGGGCTTCACTAGAGGGAAATGACTTTTGATTGGATAAATGATTTTGATTTAGATAGACCCCTATCACTTCAATTATATATGTATTACGGGATAAGTATTTTTGACTTTACCAATTATAAGACTCGTCATGACTTTGATTAATTATATTTGGATCATATTGGGCTTGATCATTTGATAGGATTAATAGATTATGATCTTGGATCCATGTATATTCAACACATGATATTAAATATGGAGGGGAATCCAATAATGCATATTCCTATTCATCTCATTCATGGATTGGGATGTAGGGATTATGGATGGGAGGTCGATGATGAAGTATATGTGGTGGACTGAGGGGATAATGGGTAGCATATTGCTCAAAATGTCACTAGGATCTCGAGCCTCAACATCAGAGAAAGTGTCCTGAACATATTGAAAGGATCACTACAACTTTTGGGGGAATTATCATCTAAATTTTATTAATATCCAACTTGATGATATTTAACTAATAGAGCATATAATAAGTGTGTTATAATTTCATCATTCTAGGTGGATTAAGAGCCATGCCTTCTAACAAGTCAATAGTTGATACATCTTTGAAGAGATAGGTGTTTCTATGACATTCATAATCTACAAGGGATGATGATTCTAACATGATTTATGATTTAGATTCTATTATAAAACATGATCTTGACCATTTTGATGTAGACTCTAATGAGGTGATGTAACCCGTAGATGATTTTTTATTAGGAACCATATGATTGTCTACAAGTACCTCTTTCACCTTGGGTTGGTGAAGGGATGATTTAGGTGTAATGGAGTTATGAAGATGGGGGATGTGATGTGAATGGGTCATAGGAATGGATTGATTGGGCATGTATGTAGGATGAAAGGGACTTAATTCATGACCTTGGTTAGGAAGGAGAGAAGTTTTATTATATTCATGAAGTAATTCTTGGCATATTGCCTTTCACATACTCATAGGCATGGATGCATTAGACTCTCCCTCATTTTCAATGTCACCATTATCAATTAATTTTTATATATAATATCTAAAAATGTTACATAAATTAATAGAATTACTTGGTAATTTATGATATATACAAAATCATTTGGATTGATACCATGAGGGCACATGTTTAAACGAATATAGAGTTCTTGTTTTCAAGTGGAAAATCATGCCTATACACCTCAAATTCCAAAATAGGGTTTCCAAAGAGACTAGGAGAGGGGTATATTTTTGGTCTATGGTGTTATATTTAGGAGTGAAGGAATGTATGGTGATGTTATGACATAAGGAGATGGTGGAGTGTGAGATTTTTTAGGAGACAAACGAAAATGAGATGAGGTTAACAAGATATGCTTCCCTTTACTAGTAGGATGGGGAATTTTTGATGGACTATGACTATTATATGGATGATTTGACTATGGATGGGTACAAATTGGGGGTAAGGTGAATTTTATGGGGTCAATACCTTCAATAAGTTGGGTATTGTTGATGCCTAAATGTGTACCATAGGTGCCTAGTGTTTTTAAAAAACACTTCTCATTTTAGAATTCCTAAAAACTAAATGCATGAATTTAAATTTATGATAATCATATTATATTTGATGGAATAGAGGAAAAAGTGACTATTTCATAATATTTATAATATTTGGTGGTTGGGAGCCACTGTGGACAAATAGCAAATCTTATGCAAAATATGGAGTATCTATGCTAAGATTAGTGAATTATGATCAAGGACTAAAATAAAGACTAATCTAAGGTGGATATTCATAATGTAAATTAAGCTAAGGTGAATTGGTTAAAAAAATAAGTAAAAGGAAGGGTAAGGTAGAGAATAAATATCTTGTTGCTGATCTTTATTCTAGACATCATGACAAATTTCAATTCTCATTTAGGCATATACTAAAAAAAACCAATGTATGATATGAAACAACTTAAGCTAAAATATTACCATACATCAAGAAAACATATAAGGAATGTAAGAGATAATTCAATTAAGAACTAAGTTTACTTTAAGTATTCACTCATATAAATAGATAGTTGATGCACATCTATAAATGTAGAGCAAATAAAATAAAGTAAATTGAGAACCTTTAATTAACCTAGCATTAGCATAAGTCAACAATTATGTATTCAAAGGTACACACTAAGAATTCAAAAAAATAATTCACATATTAAAATTAGAAAAATAAGTGAGAGATAAACCATATATCAAATGACAGATAAATTTGGACAATCTTTGTAGAATTTCTTACTTGCATTAGTTGCTCAAAATTTTACATAAGTTTTTTGGCTCAAAACACCACCTCGTTTATAGTTGACAATGATCCTTTTATAAGATTAAAGGGATCATTTCAATAATTCCTAACCAATTAAAAAGTTTAGGTGTAGGGATAGATGTCTTTTCCACAAATGTTCTATAAATACACTAGACTTTCCCAATGGACTAATCTATAGGTAGTGTGTTTTACAAACCACATGTGCCTTTTCAAATAGAATATTTCAATTTTAAAATGGATATATTTTATCCATAGGAGGAATATTATAAATTTTGGAACCATTTGGAATATAAAGTACTTAGTTACTACTATAGAATCTTCATTTATTTTTTATCTTACCCAATACATACACTATCATATCTCCAAGTTGTTCAAGGATATAGGAGAGATCCCCTTTCATTGCTACAAATAATTTTAATCTATTCACAAGTTTTGGTTATGATCCTTCCATTTCCATGAAATTATTTCAAGTTATAACAATGCTCCAATGGTGGTCATAGACTCAAACATCATGAGCTTGGATCCCTACCTTTATATTACAAAGTCTATATAGTCTCTAATTTGGCACATTGTAGTCATGCAGCTTTGATGTGGCATTTTCATGGCATCACCATAGAATTATACTCATCGCTATTCAAAATATGATTATTGACTTTGAATTTAGATCTAAATAACTATTTTAAAATTGGAATATACATTCCCATTATTTTACATCAGCATGAACATCTTTGATGGGCACATGACCATCAATTTTAAACTCATCTTCAAAACTCTCTACTATTTTGAATTTGGTGTTGTCATGATCCTAATTTGATGTCTACATGAGCATATTTTATGGGCATGTGACCATGAATTTTAAACATGTCATTTGGGATCTTTATTGTCTTAAAATTGGTGTCTATGCAAGCATCATTTGACGTGTATGGGGCTCTCTATTGAGCTTATCACTTGTCATTCCTAGGTTCATCATATTTATTATGTGTTCCACATGGTGATTTCTCAATGATTCTATGATTTTTATGCTAGGTTTGACTTTTCAATTCTTGTCATGTTCCATTGGGTCCATCTCATATAAGAAAATGTAGACCATTAGATCAAGATCCGAGGGATGTACCACCATCAACTACTTAAAAGTATTTTACTGAGAAGGTGAAACTTTCCACCCTATCACTTATCTTGGGCTCCATTTGAATTTTTTACTCACCTCATGTCATTTTATCAATCTCATTCAAGTGGACATGGATTATTAATCTTGCAATCAAGAATGAAAGTTAAGCTTGAGAGAATATATAGAGGACTTAGGATAAAATATTTAAACTAAGATCTAAACATATTAAAGGGGATCCCATGAATTAAAAGGGACCAAGGTATAAATACTTTGGACCAAGGTTAAAAACCTAAAATAAAAGTCCATGAATAATAAAGACATATCATACATTTGTAACATAAAAAAAAGGACCCTTCGAATAATAAATTCATAACATAATATTTTAGCCTAAGGTTTTATTATATTAATAAATACAATTAAAATATTAAGGTAAAAACTTAGGTTAAGTCTATGTCATAAAATGGTGGGGACACATTTCTATCTTCTACCATTGGATCTTGATGATCCGATTGAACTAGGATCATTGATCTCGATCCATAGGGCCGAGTGAGATTGGTCTTGTGAATTAGAATCCTTGGCTCATTAGGCCCATCTTGCACCATTAAATTGACTTCACTTGAGTAAACATGGGTTATTCATTATAAAAACAAGCACAATGTTTAAGTTAGGACTTAGATATATATGAAACTTAGGATAAAGTCTTAAGACTACGGTCTTATTTATGTTAATAAACATGAACAAGACCTCAGGGCTAATATTTTAGTCTAAATTTACAAAAAAGGAACCCCATGTAAAATAAATCTAAACCATGCTAAAATAAAAGGGAACAAGGGATTTGGGACATACAAGGAGACCAAATATACAATTTTTAGATTAAGGTTTGGTCGTGTCAAAAAACATGATTAAGCCTTAGTATAAAAATTGAAATAAGTATATGGAATTTTTAAAATATTCCCACGTAAATTATTCCCACCAATTTTGAATTTGTTCAAGAAGAACCTATGCTAGGGTTTCTCAAGTAAGGGTTTTAATATGATCAAAATGCAATCAACTTGACTTTATACACATCAAAGGCTGGTAAAATCCTAAGTTGGGATTAAACTGTAAAATCCAATCATAGTTAACTTAAGGAGGGTTCAATTAAACCTGTAACTTGAAACATGAAGAGAACATGTTATCAAACTTAGACAAGGTTAAACTAGAGCCATGAACATATAATCTAAAAAAGTCAAGATGTGGATGATCTTCAAATACAAATAATCTACAAACATGTTAATAACACTCTGATCAAGTGAATTTCAATTTTAAGGTACAAAGCTACATAATTTGATACAAGGGTACCCATTTTTAGAAATGGGGGTCTATTGACCTCAAAAAATGATAACTTTTGGGGGAAACATAGTAATAAGTTAGAATTTAGAGACTCTAGTTTAGACAAAAACTAGATTACCCATTTCACTTGATTAGTTCCATTATCAAGATTAGTTCATAGTTGAAATAAGCCTTGCACATGTAAGATTAGGATCAAACATCAAGACCTAGACATGCCATGTGTTTGATTTTGTTCAACTTACTATTTTCCATGGGATTTATGGAATAACTTCTAGAGTTCATGTCATTAATCATTAACATTGACTTATAGCATGTTTAGATATCCATTAAGAACCATGCTTTATCTCAAGAAAGGCTTGGGCATTACTCTGCTACCAGCCAAGTGTCCATAGCCCTGATAGAGATACCTTTAGCTCTACTCAAGGATTTGCTCCACTGCCAATCAAGAATCCATAACCCTAATAGAAATTACCTAAATCACCTCTACTTTAGAAATCTCTTTGAATTTTGAAATAACATCATTGTTTTTAGGTCACTTTTTACTTTCCAGCAAAGGTTAAGAACTAGGTTAGCCAAATTTAGCAATTTGGTCAAATGTTTGATCTTTAGACATTCACCTATGTTGTAACCTTGGTCCTAGGAAATAATGTTTATTAAGTACAAACATGACTGTGTCTTAATAGTTTATAATTTCATCCCACATGTGTAATTATTCTTAGATCTAAGTTTAGATCAAAAAAATGTTTATCATCTTATAGAATAGTTAACCTACCCACTAGTCCTTATTAGTTTCTTTAAATTATAGTGTATAACTTGTGCTTCGAATTACATGGTTAAAACTTACTTAAGATTCATACCTGCATTTCTAAAATATGTATTTCTTAAGTAATTATGTGAACTTTGAGCTAATGGTTATCCAAAAGGACTTATTACAAGTAAGGAATATAGTAGAAAAATCAAAAACATAAATAAAAAGCAACAAAGTAGAAATCAAAGGAAAATCAAACAAATATATATAATCTTATGTACAAATAAGGGAACAAAAGGAAATAAATAGAAAGGAACTAATCTAGGCTACTTACACTAATTCTAATTAGTCTTATAGTCATTCCATGAATACCTCAGGTAGGATAGTAGATAATTAGTGTTTGAGGTATTGCCCATTAGTGGTCAATGTGAACTCTACTCCTTATAGGTATTTTATCTTGAGGGTGTTATCTCCAAGTATCTCAGCTATCTGGTAGGGACCTATCCATAGAGGTGTGAACTTCCCATGTTTATCTTTAGGCTTAGATGCCTTATCCCAAAGAAGAAATACGTCTCCTTTCTTAAACACCTTTATTATTAATTATTTCTAAAACCACCTCTTTATTTTGGTTTTGTGTCTGCTAAAATTGGAAAAAGCCTCTTCTCTCACATCTTCCATCTATATGATGCCAAATGACCTTGAATTTACAATCTCTTAGTCTTCCTCCATATATTATTACTTGAACATATATGTTGGTAGCTTGAGGTTGATGGGGAAGATGGATTTTTTACCATATACCAACAAGAATGATGATGAATTGAGAGTGTAATTTATTCTCATTCTATCTACCCAAAAGGCATATTTGAAAAGTTTGTGCCATGTCTTGGGTTTGTCTATTAAATACTTATTTATTTCCTTCATCAAGTTCTTATTCATTAATTTAGATACTCTATTACCTTACATGTAATGGTTTGAGAATAAATTATGAAATATGTTGTTATAATATTCCCATTATATCATTTTAATGGATATAATGTAGATACATTATCATAGACTAGACAAATCAACGTTCCAAATCTGGTGCATATGTTTTCTTCCAAGAATTTAAACACATCTTTAGTTCTACACTATGTGGTCACCATTGTTTCGGTCCATCTTGTATAGTAGTCAGTGGTAGTTAGAACATACTTGTGACCATATGATGAATTGGGGTTGATTACCCCAACAAAGTTTGTCCCCTATTGGGTAAATGGTTTATCCACCATAACTAGTTTTAATGGCATGACACTCTCTTACATGTTGGTGAGCATCCTTGAATATTCTGGGCTAGTAGTATTTAGCCCTTAATATTTTTTTGGCTATGTTTCTTCTTAAAGGATTTCCACTTCTCCGCTTATCATGAAAAGTGCTCATGATCTCAATTGCCTCTTCCTTAGATGTACACATTTTTCAAATGCCTTCAAAGTTTTTTTGTATAAAACTCCATCTTTGATTAATCAATGGGTTGCCTTGATCCTTAGAGCTCTATTTTTCTCTCTACTTAACCCTATAGGAAAAATTCCATTGATTAGTAAGTAGAAAATGGGATCATGCCAATCATTGGACTAAAAACTTTGTTGATCTACCTACATGACACAGCTTGGGGTTAGTATTGGAAATCAATTGAGTTAAACCTTGGTATCTTACTAGTTTATCAATTTTAGTTTCAATGTCATATTCCTAAAGCATAAACATCCACTTACCTCTCTTTTCTCCTAGTGAATTTTGACTTAGCATGATCTTAGTGGTAGGATCAGGGAAGATTGCATGCACCTTATTCCTAAGAATATAGTTCTTGAACTTTCTTACTACCTTGACTAATGCACATGCTTTCTTATCAATCAAATAATAGTTTAACTCAACATTTTTAAAATTAGAGATCATAAAAACTATAAGATGGTCACAACAATCCATATTATAAGTAGGAACTATAGCTATAGTATGATTCAAAGCAAAGGAATAAAGATAAAAATATTTGGTAAAGTCTAGGATTATCAAAACTGCGGCTTGTTGAATTGCCTCTTTGATGTCGTTGAAGGCTTTGTTTGCTCCATCATTCCATAGAAATTTGGCATCCTTATTTATGATATTGTTTAATGGCCTCACGATCTCTACAATGCAAAAAATGAACTTTCTTACAAAGTTTATTTAAAAAAAGAATAAATTCAATTGTTTATTACTATTAGGAGGATTTATCTTAGATATAACTTCTACTCTTTCAGGGTCTATAAATATTTCCTCTTTGGTAATAACATGTCCTAATAGTTTTCCCTCAATAAGATAGAAAATGATTTTCTTTGGGTTGAGATAAATCCCATACCTTCTACATCTTTCAAATACCTATTTTAAGTGTATAATATGATCCTCCCTACTCTTATAAAATAAAGTCATATCATCCATGTATATAATAATGCACTTACCTACCAAACCTTGGAAATCATGATTTATGGCCCTTTGGAATGTTTCCCCTACATTGATCACCCCAAATGGCATTCTTTTATAGGCAAAGATGCCCTACTTGATTGTAAATATAGTCTTCATCCTATCTTCTTGATTCACCAACACCTTGTCATATTTTTAAAACCATCAAGAAAGGACATCATGTTAGAACTAGAAACAATCTATATTACATAGTCAAGAGAAGGTAGGTAGTAATTATCTCTCATTTTATGCTCTATTTAAGTTTATAAAATCAATGCATAGTCATATTTCACCATTTTTATTTTGGAATAGGACTAAATTATCAACCCAAGTGGAATATATAATGGGAAACACAATCTTATCATCTAAGATCTTCTTGACCTCTCTATATATTAGTGGTTCTAAGACCTAATTGATAGGCCTCTACTTTTGTCTAAAAGGTTTGCAGTTTTATTTTTAAGGTATGGTGTGAGTTTTGACCTTTGGATAAAAGATATTTAGGTATTCATAAGACCATTCTATGACATCTTTATATTTTTCTAGAATTTATTTATCTCTTTTATTTTCCCAACTTGTACATGTTGTACCAATATTGACCTGATGAGGTTGACCTTGAAATCTAAGATCAATTACATTTTAATCATTTTCACTTACTTTGGGAGTCTTGGTGGCCTCAATTAGTTTTTTAGAATTAAAGAGTCTCTCTAAGGCTATATTACTTTGGGGATCTTATTGTAATTCAATTAAATGACTTTGTCATCAAGTTTTATTTCAATATTCTCATCATCAAGGAGACTGGCTTCATCAATAATGTAACCCTAAAATACTCCTAAACTAGTAAAGAAATATATGATTTATTGATCATCATAGAATACATATAAGTGGTTGAAATTATCAAGTACTGAGGGATATGGGATTAATTCAATTTTAATGTTTTGAAACTTGTAATTATGATTATTTATAAGGTTGGATATAGCTGAAGCAAGTTCATCAACAACCTTATTTTTTTCCCTAGGGATTGACACAATGTTAAAAGCATCAAAATATTTAATGAAGTCCCATAATCTAAATTTATTTTTCATGAGATAGGATAATTTGCATTGATATTTAATTTTGACCTAATTGACCACTAGTTTAGAATCACCAAAAAGTAATAGCTCCCTAGACTCATGTTTGATTATAAATTGTAATCCAAGAATAAGTGCCTCATACTCAACCAAATTATTGGTGCATGGGAACTAAATTTTTTAAGAGGCATTATATTATTTCCCAATTGGATTGATCAACACCACTCCTACTCCAAAACCCAATTTGCATCTAGCACCATCAAAATAAAGATTCCATAATCCCTCCAAACTATGAGATGTTTTAGAGTTGCATATATTCATGGTGTCCAGAGTGTAAGCATTCAGGTCCGAGTTAACCATATTGACCCTCCCATTGATTTTATTGTATTCCATGATCATATACTTCATTTTTGATTCCTTTTCTATCTTGATTTTGTTGGGAACATCCTTCCAAGGTAACCACATATGTGAGCAATCTATCGACATATAACCATTCAAGTTTCTAGTCTAGTCTTTGTTTAATAACATCTCATAAGCATTAGGGATGTCCAATACTTAGATATAAATGAATTATTGGATCCTTGGCTTTGAGGCAATCTACATGTGAACATTTAATAATTCACTAATCACTTTGACTCTTTATTTATCTAATTGAGTTATAACTCTATCATATTTAATAGGATTCAAACCTAATTATTCACAAATACCCTTAGGCATTATATTTGTAGATGCACCAAAATCAAATAAACAATTATGATGATTCTTACCAAATATTTTGACTATAAATATTAAATGAGGAACATCTACCTTACATTTGTGTATTATGACATTAGCATGTGTAGACTTTTGAGACTTACCTAGCCTTTTAGACAAATATTTTAATAATAGATCTCTTTGTTTAGTAATCTGCATCAACTCATGCAAGGTAATGTTTGCTTTGATATTTTTCATGTCCTTTACTATGTTATAACCAGTCCTATTGGAAGAGTTAGTTATATTATCACTAGGTTTAGAAGTGCTTCCTTTAGGTAGTTCTATATTGTTGTCTAAGGTAGTATCAAGAGTGATGCGGGAGCATCTACAATAGCTACATGAAGACATGGTCAAGTTGGAAATTCTCAAGCATACAAAGCTCAAGTCATGTCTTAGTTTTGTATTTGAATTCATATTGTTGTCTTTTCCCTCCAAAATGTGTTAAGGAGGAATAAATGTAAATATTAAATGTAAAAGTGTAAAGTGAAAAGGTAAGAGAGAATCCCCATGTTGGTAGCCAATCTTGGCTTAAAGAACAAATGAGGGGAGTGGTTGAAATATTTCAATCGTAAGATATTAGTGGAGATAAATCTTCTCCAAGTCAGTATATTGGTTGAATGGAAAATATTTCTTGTTGGTCTTAGTGCCCAAGTTGGGCGCAGAAGTTAAGGAGGAGGTAAAAAGAATCATGAGCTTACAGCTATTTTGGCTACCATAGAGTTAGTTTGGTTTTTGGCATCTATTTTGCTAGATTTGCCAAAATAGAATGAAGCCTATGAAATGGTAACTCACCATTTGAGAGCTCGAAGCCCATAACCAGAGATGGTGGAAGGAGGACATAGTAGCAGTGGTAACAGGGGCCAACAAGGGCATCATCTATTTAATTGTATGTCAATTAGCAGGACAGGGTATGCATGTCATATTGACAGCACGAGATCAACAAAGAGGACATGCGGCAGCCAAGTCTTTAAATGATCAAGAGTTGCATAACATTGTGTTCCATTAGCTAGATGTGAAGAAGACACTTTTGATGAAGTTGATGATGATGCTGAGGAGGAACAGGATCATGAAATTGAAACTATTCCCACCGAGTTAGCGGTAAAGAAGTCTCTTATTCCTCCTGTTGTGTCTAAAGAACTAGAGAGGCAGCTTTCAAAGAAAGAATTGAAGAAGAAGGAATTGGCTGAGCTTGATGCCATTCTAGTAGAGCTAGGCATTGCAAAAAAATAGAAAGATGATTCTAATGGAACTGTTGAAGACACTAAATCAAAAACACTAAATGGAGAAGTAGAGAATAGTGAGGGCAGTCTAGTTCTTACAGAGATTAAAATTTCAAAGCAGAGGAAGGCAAAGAAGGAAAAATCTTTCAAGGAGTGTAAAGATGAAGGTGACCATGCAAAGGATATGGAATTTAAAGTAAAAGAGTGAAGAAGCAATCTCGACACTGGAATGCGCAAAGAATTTAGAGACTATATATGTTGTGTGGGGTGAGAGACGTGATAAAGAGGATTACAATGAACTTGTGGATATTTATTCTTTTGGTATGTGCATGCTAGAGATGATAACCATTGACATTCCCTATAGTTAGTATCATAATGTTGTCTTTGCATGAAAATATCTTTTGAAGATAATGATGACACGTCAGGGACCTTGAGACAATAAAACAAAAGCATCGACATGTTTCCATGAAGGCTGTGAAGAACTGGGCACAGCAAATTCTGGTAATGGTTTTAATTTTTATAGTTTTATGTCAAACACAAGTTCTCAGGTCAATTGAATATATTTGCAACATTTGAACATGAAGTTGCTTTATAATCCTTGTGACTTGGCCCACTATAGTCATTATTGTCATCAGATCAGTTATGTTTGCTTGCTTCATAGTAGCTATGATTTTTATGGAGATTTTTATCCCCTAAAATTACTGTAGAATAGCGTCTTCATCTATAATGTTGCTTGCAGTCTGATCAAGTGCATCATTTTGGTATCAGAGCTTGAAGCTCTTGGGTTTTGTTGAGGAAAGGTATGAGTAACTTTGGTGTTTGATTTAAGTTTATTGTGTTTGAGAAGTAAACAGGTGAAGAGGAAGGCAGTCAAGCCATTGAGGCTTAAGAGGAGAAGAAGCCAAGGAAGGCTTAGTGAAGAACCAAGAGAAACTCTGGAGGAAGAAGAAGAAGAAGATCCAAGAAGAAGCTTGGATAGTTTGCCAAAAGACTAAGGTGAAATAGACTTAGGTGAGGTAAAGGATGAAGAATTGAGAAGAGAAGCTTGGAGAAGCTCAAAATTAAGGGAGTAAGTGAATGCTCAAGAGGAAGATCCAAATCAAGGTAAGCTTGGATTTGTGATTTGTGAAGTGTTGTATAAAGAGTTGCTGCAGGATTGAGAAAAGGATCAAAAGACTAGGATGCAAAAGGCCTAGGTGAGATCAAGGATATTGTCAAAAGACCAGTCAAGGAGAAAAGGCTTGGGTGAGACAAGGGATCAAGTGACCAAGGTGGAAAAGACTAGGGTGAAGATCTCAGAAATGGAAATATTGTTGAGAAAAGAGCAGAGCAGCAAGGTACATGAGAGTGCCAAGAAGAAAGCAAGCATCCAAAAGAAGAAAGGTATGGACAGTATTACAATTGATAAAGAGGTTGATAGTTTGAAGAGAGATTTAGCTAATTTTGTAGATAGATATGAGTCTTGGATGCACATGGACAAGCAAGCATGGGTATGGCCAATGAGGAAGAGGTTGAAATGGCCAATTGATCTCCTAGTAAATAGGAGAAGAAGGCAAAATGAGATTGCCAAGAAGAGAGAAGCCCATAGAGGCAAGAAGATGAGTAGGTTGCCAAGTGAGCAATAAGATGAGAAAGAGGTGGAGAAGAAGGTTCTCATTGAGGAGAACAAGAGAAGATAAGAAAGAAAAGATGAAGTGTCAATAGGAGCACTTGAAAAGATGAGAGTGTTGATGAAGGGAGCACTCATAAGGACCTTGTGGTCTCTTGTTTTTATATCTAATGTTGTCTTTGCATGGATAAGTGCAGGTATGAGCAGCCTTGTGAAGGTCAAGAGAAAGGCCTTGGAGAGTGAAGAGATTGGTGCAAGAGAAGACACCAAGTACACAAGTGAATGTGTAGGAGAAAAGAAAAAGTTTGTTGTTGTTGATAAAGAAGAAGAGATGCATTGCTTAATGCATGAGGAAGGTGTTGAGGAACCCATACAAGTAGGATAAGAGATGGAAGATGAAGATGACTTCCATGATGCCATTAAATGCCAAGAAGAGGCAAGAGAATAGCCAAACATAAAGGAAGAAGAAAGTAAAAAAAATCAAGAAGCTATGCAAGTCAAAGAACTAGTGCAGCAACCCATTAAGGAGGTAAAGGTGAATTCAAAACTTGATTTTTCTTGTAAGCATGAAATTTTAGATATACATGTTAGAGAAGAAAAGAGAAAAGTGAAGTTTTCAATTAATCATGGATATGTGGTACCAAAATGGATCAAGGGATCAGAAAATGTAATGAAAGACACAAAGCTCAATCAAGATGAAGACTCAAGCAAGAAGCAAATACAAAGCATGAACAAAGACGTAGAATGTAAAGTGAGCAAGACCAGTTATTAAGCAAGACAACAGGAAGATGTCAAAGAGAAGAAATTGGCTGGTAAATTGAATAAGTGTCATCCTAAAGCTATGAAGAAGGTATGGATGGCTAAAGGTGAGAAAGAAAACTTCTCAAAGAATAACAAGGTAGAGCATGAGGATACAAGTATGAAAGGTAAACAAATTGTTTATGATGATGTTTTCGAATCCTTCAATGATATTTTTATGGAAAATGAATAATGGAAAGTGGCTATGAAAACTAATGTGCAGCAAGAAGAGAGTTCTAAATGGTTGGTTAATGAGGAAAGGGGAGAGTATGCAGCAAAGCAATGCCTCATTGAAAACAAAGAACAAACAAGATGGCTTCAAGCAGAGATTGAAGAGAGTAAGAAGACACAAAGTAAGGGTGCTTCAATTATGTTTGATGAGTATAATGAAGAAGTTGGTTTATGTGATGACAAGCTAAGAAAAGATGAGATAAGAGGTAAAGGACAAGTAATCCTTAAGAATGAAGGGCCCAAGTTTGATGAAGATGGCGAGGTAGATGAGATCTAACAAAAGGAAGAGTTGAAGATGTTGGAGGAACTGTTTGGTTATTCAAGAGAGATGAATGAAGGTACAAGCCATGGTGAAGACACCATTGGGAAGAGTGAATCAATAAAAGAGCAAACCCAAGAGGCAAAGGCAGTTTTGGCCAAAGAGCAGAAGAGTGGAGGCAGCCAAGAGACTTTATGGTCTTAAGTTTTTACTTCTAACATTACTTTGATGTTTTGAATGTAGGTGTTAAAGTTGTGGAGATGAATGAAGTACATAGTTCAATGGACAAATTTTTAAACCAAGAAGAAAAACAATAAGATCTAGAAGACATGTATGAAGATGAAGAAGCATGGAAGCAAGAGATGGCAGCTGAGAAGGAGATGAGAAGAAGGACATATCTAAAGAGGAAGAAAATCAAAATGAAAGACAAAGACTATCAAAGACAAGCATTGGTATTGGCAACAAGACCTTGGGATCCAGGAATATAGTGTAGACTAATGTATGGAGGAAGTCATTCATTTGAACTAAGGTTCAAATTGTTTCTAGAGGGAGAGTATGATGCAGGAGCATCTACAATAGCTACATGAAGACATGGTCAAGTTGGAAATTCTCAAGCATACAAAGCTCAAGTCATGTCTTAGTTTTGTATTTGAATTCATGCTGTTGTCTTTTCCCTCCAAAATGTATTAAGGAGGAATAAATGTAAATATTAAATGTAAAAGTATAAAGTGAAAAGGTAAGAGAGAATCCCCATGTTGGCAGCCAATCTTGGCTTAAAGAACAAATGGGGGAGTGGTTGAAATCTTTCAATCGTAAGATATTAGTGGAGATAAATCTTCTCCAAATTAGTATATTGGTTGAATGTAAAATCTTTCTTGTTGGTCTTAGTGCCCAATTTGGGCATAAAAGTTAAGCAGGAGGTAAAAAGAAGCATGAGCTTACAGCTATTTTGGCTACCACAGAGTTAGTTTGGTTTTTGGCATCTATTTTGCTGGCTTTGCCAAAATAGAATTGAGCATGTGGAATGGGAACTCACCATTTGAGAGCTCGAAGCCCATAACCAGAGATGGTGGAAGGAGGACACAATAGTAGTGGTAACAGGGGCCAACAAGGGCATCAGCTATTTAATTGTATGTCAATTAGTAGGATAGGCTATGCATGTCATATTGACAGCACGAGATCAACAAAGAGGACATGCGGTAGCCAAGTCTTTTAATGATCAAGAGTTTCATAACGTTGTGTTCCATTAGCTGGATGTGAAGAAGACACTTTTGATGAAGTTGAAGATGATGCTAAGGAGGAACAAGATCATGAAACTGAAACTATTCCCACCGAGTCAACAGTAAAGAAGTCTCTTATTCCTCCCGTTGTGTCTAAAGAGCCAAAGAGGCAACTTTCAAAGAAAGAATTGAAGACGAAGGAATTGGCTGAGCTTGATGCCATTCTAGCAGAGCTAGGCATTACAACAAAATTGAAAGATGAATCTAATGGAACTGTTGAAGACACTAAATCAAAAACACTAAATGGAGAAGTAGAGAATAGTGAGGGCAGTCTGGTTCTTACAGAGAGTAAAAGATTAAAGCAGAGGAAGGTAAAGAAGGAAAAATCCTTCAAGGAGCATAAAGATGAAGGCAACCATGCAAAGGATGTGGAATTTAAAGTAAAAGAGTGAAGAATCAAGCCCGATGCTGGAATGCGCAAGGAATTTAGAGACCGTATATGCTGTGTGGGGTGAGAGACATGATAAAGAGGATTACAATGAACTCATGGATATTTATTATTTTGGTATGTGAATGCTGGAGATGATAACCATTGACATTCCCTATAGTGAGTATCATAATGTTGTCTTTGCATGAAAATATCTGTTGAAGATAATGATGACACGTCAAGGACCCTAAGACAATAAAATAGAAGCATCGACATGTTTCCATGAAGGTTGTGAAGAACTGGGCACGGCAAATTCTGGTAATGGTTTTAATTTTTATAGTTTTATGTCAAACACAAGTTCTCAGGTCAATTGAATATATCCACAATAGTTGAACATGAAGTTGCTTTATAATCCTTGTGACTTGGTCCATTATAGTCATTATTGTCATCAGATCAGCTATGTTTACTTGCTTCGTAGTAGCTGTGATTTTTATGGAGATTTTTATCCCCTAAAATTGCTGTAGAATAGCGCCTTCATCTATAATGTTATTTGTAGTCTGATCAAGTGCATCAAAGAGGAGACTCAAAGTTATTTACAAGAGTTGAAGTGGTTAATGTTTGCTTCTGCTCCAAATTTCTTAGAGGATAAGTCTTTTTCAAAAATTGTGGAAAATTATGAATCTCTTTAGGAATATCCTTAGCCTCATTGTCTTTTTGGAAAGGGAACTCAAAATTCTCCACCATGAGAGTTAGATCAGATGATCTAGAGGACCTTACGAAACTAGTTGTACCTACATCACAATCCTTATTAGGGACAACTTTAAAGGTATATAATTCTTCTTAGAAAACCTCAAAAGCATTACAAAATTTAACATAGTCTATTTCCCCATGTTTATAAGTACAATAAACTCTACAATAGTCAAGGAAATGAACATCATTAAGGTTTATATTAGGCACATTTTTTCTAGTAAATGGCTCATTTTTCTTGTTGTTATGGTAACTATCATTCTTAAATGTATTAGTGGGCCTATTGACCCTTTAAAAAGAGTAATTCCTACCAGAGTTTTCTCCAATATTTCTTAATTGATTTTTTAATGAAATAAGTCAATGCTAAGATTTTGAACCATTTTAAGGATAGAGTCACTCTCATTCTTTGGGGCCTCAAAATTATGAACTTGGTTATTATCATTAACTATAGGCAATAAACCTTTGTGATCTTATGGATGAGATCGATAGGTAGAATTGTTCAAGAATCCCATGTTTTGAGTAGGATGAGTATGTCTCAAAGGTAGTTGGTTCATGATTGAAATTTGGTTTAGGGTAGGCACATTTTGGTTAGAATTGGGAATAACATTTAGGATGGAAAAATGTGGATTGGCATTAAGAATGGATTATACCAATTATCCTTGGGGTTACATCTAGTCATTAATAATCATAGCCTCGACATAATATAAAGTTAATGTGTTCATGGTCCCAACAAATATCTTTATAAACACATAAGTCATAAGATCCAAGGCATCCTTATAGATTTATAGGGATAAAACCTCATTAATTTTTTAAGAAGCTATGGTCTTACTAAATATTATTTAGAACCTGGCATTGAAATCTCTTATGGGCTCATTTTCATCCCTTTTCACTATGGTAAATTACTGGTACAAGACACAAGGACTAATGATTTTATCAAACTGGTCAATGAAGACATTGTTAAAATCAACCCAACTAGTAATGTAATTTTTAGGGAGATTTAGAAACCATTTATATGTAGCATCTTTAAAGGTGAAAGGAAATAGTCTACATGCTACATATTCATGAGTAATATTTAACAATCTCAAAGTAGCTTTGAAACTCTTAATGTGTTCCTCAACTATTATAATGCCACTAGGACTAAATTTTGGCAAATAATTTTCAAGATTATGAAATGTCATGTACCACACCTAGTACATTGATCAAAGAACCACTCATCCAAGACATACCTTGATAGGGATCAAACATAGGAACACTTTGACTCGGTGAATTTGGCAGAGACTTTCCTAATGGATTGATCTATAGGTAGTGTGTTTTATAAACCACACATTCCTTTAAAAATAGAATATTACACTTTTAAAATGTATAAGGTTTAGCCACAGGAATAATATTTTGACTTTGAGAACCCTCTAGTTGATAAAGTGCTCAGTTATTGTTATAGGGTCTTCACTGCTTTCTGATGCTACCCAATACATGCACTATCATATCTCCAAGCCATATGAGGATATAGAAGAGGTCCCCCATCATTACTACAAATAATTTTAAACTACTCATTACTAGACTCTAGCTCATCTTATCTTTACATAGGTGATAATTTAACTCCGTTCAAGTTAATTATAATGATCACAGGGTTTGGTTATGGTCCTCACCTTACCATGGTATTCCTTTAGGTTCTAAAAATGTTCTAATGGTGGCCATGAGCTTAAATATTTTGAGCTTGGATCCCTACCTTTACATTACAAGGTTTATAAGATCTCTGATTTAGCACATTACACTCATGTGGCTTTTATCTATCATTTCCATGGCATCCCCATAGCATTCTGATCATCACTATTCAAAATATGACCATTGCCTTTGAATTTAGATCTAAGCAGTTGTCTTAAAATTGATGTCCACATGACCATCATTTGACATTACCATGAGCATCTTTGATAGATGCATGACCATCAATTTTAAACTCATCTTTATAAATATTTACTATTTTGATATTGACATCCTCATGACCCTAGTTCTATGTTTGTGTGAGTGCCTTTAATGGGCATGTGACCATTAATTTTAGACATGTCATCTAGGATCTTTGTTTTCTTAAAATTAAGGTTTACATGAGCATCATTTGACATCCATAGGGCTCTCTATTGATCTTTACACTTGTCATTCTTGGGTTTATCTTATTTCCTATGTGTGTCATGTGGTGATTTCTTGGTGATTATATTGTATTTGTACTAGGTCTAACTTATTAATACTTGTCACAGTCTATTAGATCCATCTTGTATGAGTAAACATGGACCATTGGATTAGGATCTAATAGATGTACCACCATCAGCTGCTCAAAAGTATTTTTTTGAGAAGGTGACACTTGTCAGCCTCTCACTTGTCCCAGGCTCTATTTGAATTTTTTAATCAACTCACACCATTCAATCAATCTCGTTTGATCGAACACAGATTATTGATTCTCTAAACAAGAAAAAAAGTTAAGATTGAGATCATATATAAAGGACTTAGGATAAAATATTTAAGCTAAGCTCTAAACATATTAAAGGGGACCCTATGAATCAAAAGGGACCAAGAAATAAATACTTTAGATCAAGGTTAGAAACCTAAAACAAAAGGACCCGATGAATAACAAAGACATAGCATACACTTGTAACATAACAAAAAGGACTCTTAAAATAATAAATTCATAACATAATATTTTATCCTAAGGTTTTATTGTATTAATAAATATAATTAAAACCTTAGGGTAAAAACTTAGGTTAATTCTATGTGATAAAAAGGTGGTGACCCATTTTTATATCATGTTATTGGATCTTGGTGATCTAGTTAACCATGGATCATCGAACTTCGAACTCAATCCATGGGGTCAAACAAGATTATTCTTATGTATTAGAATACTTGGCTCATTGATCCCATCCTACACCATTGATTGATTTCACTTGAGTAAATGTGGGTCATTAATCTTGCAAACAAGCACAATGTTTAAGTTATAACTCGTATATATATGGAACTTAGGATAAAATCCTAAGACTAAGGTCTTATTTATGTTAATAAACATGAACAAGACCTTAGGACTAAGATTTTAGTCTAATTTTATAATAAAGGAACCCCCCATAAAATAAATCTAAACCATGATACAATAGGAGGGAACAAGGGGATTTGGACATAAAAGGGGACCAATCATATAATTTTTAAACTAAGGTTGGTCATGTCAAAAAACATGATTAAGCTTTAGTATAAAAATTAAACTAAGTCTATGGCATTTTTAAAATGTTCCCATGTAAATTGTTCCCACAAATTTTGAATTTCATCTAGAAGATCCTGTGCTAGGGTTTCTTGAGTAAGGGTTTTAAGATGATCAAAATGAAATCAACTTGAATTTATATAGACTAAAGGCTAGTAAAATCCCAAGTTGGGATTAAACCACAAAACATAAACATAGTTCACTCAAGGAGGACTCTATCAAACTTGCAACTTGAAACATAAAGAGCAAACATTAGACAATTTAGACAAGGTTAAACTAGATCCATGAATAGATAATCTAACCAAGTCAAGGTGTTGTTGATCTTCAAATATAGATAATGTGAAAACATGTTAATGACACTTTGATAAAGTGAATTTTAATTTTAAGGTAAAAATTCACATAATTTGATACAAGGGTCCCCATTTTTAGAAATTGGGGTATGTTGACCTCAAAATCACCCATCTCAAGGATCTTGTGAGAGGAACAACCCCTTGTTTTTATTAATACACTTATTAAACAAGGAAATTTTTAGATTGGGAAGGTCATAACTAGGAATAGGACAAGTAAAGGGTGGACTAGAATGGAATTGGTTATCACAATAACTAGATAGGGAAAAGGGTTGATGAGGGAGTTGTTTATTAGGTGACATTAGGCTTAGGGTCTCTAAATCATCACAAAGGTGAGTACCCATCTCTAATATATGCAAAAGAACCTCATCCCTATTATAAAAGATGTATCTATTAAATAAGGTAACTTTATCACTTATATAGTGAGGACTAAAATTATGATGAATGGATGACGGGGTTGACCATGATAGGATAGTATGTGGGTTAGGTGTAGATGGGGATTTTGGATGGGACATTGGTTTAGGCCTGATGGGATCAAGGTATAAAGGTAGGTGAGCACCCATTTATATGGCTCATAAAAGGATTTCATCTTTGTAGAATAGGTATTGGTCTATGAGAACATAGTCTAAATCCATGTAGGTGGTAAAAGGTAGATGATGTGAAGATAGATTAAGGATTAGATTAAAATATGGTCCTTGAATAAAGTAGGTCCGAATGATTGAGCTCGTATGATAGGTGATGATGAGGATAATATATACTAATGGAATATGATATATGACTAGGATCAGATTTCAAATGGATAGTATGATTGGTACTAATAATCTATTGATAATGCTTAGTTTTCAAGTGAGAAAATGGATTAGGATTTGACTAGTACCTATATTGAAAATAGTAAGATGATGATTAGATGCGTGTTATTTATTAGTAGGAAATATGATGGTATTAGAGGTGATTGGACAAGTGGAATAATGATGATTAGATGCTAAAATGAAACTTATCATGTGATAAGATATTAATAAGACACTAATTAGGTATGAGATTTGACCAAGTGATGAGGGATAGTAGACTAGAGTGATAGGATGATATGGAGGATAACAATAGGACATGTTCAATACCTTAGACCAAATTGTGCAAGGTGAGATGAATATGTGATTAAGTGATGGGGTAATGGGATAATTGGATTAAGACTAGGATAAGTATATACATGTGATGATGAAATGATAAGGGGTAAGATGAATGAGATGGGGATGGTTTAGATGTGTGTATAAACAAAATGACAACAAAGTAAGATGGGATTAAGATAAAAATAGTTTTATAAGGATGGGATAAAAATGTCAAAAATTGGATTAAGATAGGGTTGAAATGATATGATTTAATATACAAGACAGACAAGATCACACCAGATGAAGGATGTATAAGATAGATGAAAGAATATATAAGATGGATTTATGTAAAGAAAATCTAGATAGTAATTTATGTGTTTGGGGGTGAAGGGCCAACTCATCTCAGAAATAGTACTCTTATAACATGACACATAACCAAAAAATCAAACCACAATCCTAAGATTAGAAAACTAGTGGGTATGTAACTTAATCATCTCACCATCTAATGGCTTTATAGGTGAGGATGTAAGTTGGTGACCGAATATGGTATCAACCAAACCCTCTTAATAGATGATACCAAATTTGGTATTGGATTACTTATTATGGCCGAAAGGAATTAAGCTAGTCTATACATGCTCCCTAGGGAAGCCCTTGATATACGCTTGGTATAGTGGGGCCCAAGTCTATGTAGAGTCTTGTCTAATGCCTAGTTTAGAGAGTTAACTCTTCCCCTTCATGGAGGACCTATATGGTGTCAAATACTTGGCCTAATGATATTTATCCCTAATATTTATACTCCACTAGAACATGGAGTGTGTATTAATACATGGTGGTGAAATCCATGGTCACTATCCCTTTAAGACTATGACAAGTGTATGGGTGTTAGTTCCGCATCACATTTCCCCTAGAAAATAAAAATGTGAGGGTTTATTAGTTATTTTTTATCCTTTAGGAATCACTGTAAGGATGTAAATAAGAGAGCATACACCACCATAGCCCTCAAGTGACAAACAAGTAGACAAAAAAGATATTAATTAACTAATTTATTATATGTGAGATATACACAAGAGCAAGAATATACAAGATATATATAAAGGAAGTTATAAAATATGATTCAAAAATATCATTAAAACAATTATAAGTCTTAGGCAAACAAAATGTTTTTCAAGATGCCAAAATGTCTTTGATAGGATGCCTATAGGAAAATGGTTAGTAGTTTGATTGGCACTCATGAAAGGAAAACCTACAAGATAAGATGTTAGAAAAAATATGACCTAAAAAATAAGATGTTATTAAGTCAAAATATACATAAAATAAAGTGTTAGTCCAATTATCCCTAATAAAAACTCTAAAAAAATCATGATTTGGCTATACAATTTTTTTAGGAGAGGGGCCATGACGTTGGAGTCTGGGGGAAGCAGAACCCAATGGGGTTAATGGGGAGTACCCATTATGGGGTTAATGGTAAATTAAATTTATATTTTCAAGGGGTATATCCACTTGGAATGACTAGGAAAAGTACCCTTGTTATGCTTCCTATCATGATACAGGGCAGGATTGAGGCGCAGTGCCCCTAGTGCCAAATTTAATCTAGGACTTACAGAACCTTTAGAATGACTTAAAAATAGCCAAAAAAGGTCATAAAAATGTGTTGTCACTTGATCCTATACACTTTCATGAGGTTTCAAGTCTCTCATTCAATTGGCATAATGGAACCACCTTAGGGTTGTGGGTGACCCAAAGTTGAAATGGATCTGTAGATTAGGGCTAGTTCCCTTAATGTATTGCTATAACTCAAACCTATTAATAAATTTTGGGGGTGAAAAGGGAGAAAGATAAATAAAAATTAATATAATGTATGGGAGGTGATACACCAAATATTTTCTCTACTCACACCACTTAAAATGCACTTGAAACCAAAGAGAATCCTACACATACACTTCATCCAATTCAACACTCCTCTTCTATATCAATGTTTCAAGCATGGGGTATTGAAGAAATATTAAGATAAGAGGACTTAGATAATATTAATTATATAAAAACTAATGAATATTCTACTTACTACACTTACAATCCACATTAGACACTTCTTGTTGACTTGTAAAAGAGAGCTCTCAAATCACAGAAGACACTAGAAAGAGTAACATGTGAAGGTAAGCAAAATACACTTGTACAAGACCAAAAAACAAAATATAAAATTAAATAAATATTTAATGATGTAAAAAAATTATTTATTAATACAAGGGAAAAAATTTATAGGGCTTTGCCATATCGAGGTGGAGAGATGGATACAACAGACAAAAAGGCTAGAATTTATAGTAATTATGGGAGGAGAGAGAGAAAGGGAAGCTCAAGAGTCACTAAGAAAATTATAAAGAAATGAGAATGAGTTACATAATCATGGAATATATAATGATACAATTATTGAACGTAAATCAAGGACAAATTTCTCTTTGACCATGTTTGACTAGGGTTGACTAGAGTTGACTTTAGTTGAATAGACCAACACAAGGAAGATGGACTTAAATCAAGGCTAGAAAAAGGATAAGTGAGATATATAAAACAAAATGAGACCCAATAAGACACATGTAAACCTTATAATTTTTTTGTAAATGTATGGGTTGACATAATTTGACTAAAAGTCAAATTTGGTCAGCACTTTTGGCAATTCCTAGGTGTAACATGCTTGCCTATGTTAAAGACTAGTAGATTTATCCTCTCCATTGGGAAAATGGAGTCAGATTCACTATAAAAAAAAAAGTATAAGACTTAAAATTAACTAACAAGACTGCTTATTGACCTCAAAACACATGCAGGAAAGATAAACACACACCAAGACCAAGCAAGCACAAAAAACAAAAGCACACTTGTGCTACTAAGAACTTAGGGAAAACAAGATATAGTAGAAAAGGAAACTAACTATATAAATTCAAATGGAACATAACTCCATTATTGGATCAAAAGGGAAGTACCTTAAATCTCCCTCCTCATGAGATGAATGAGGATGTCAAGCATGCTTCCTTTTGGATTTAGTGCTAGATGACTCATGTTTCCTTTTTACTTCTTAGGTTGGTGTTTCATTTGATGGATTCATCTCCCATGGGCCTCCAAGGTAGATGAATTTTAATTTACCTTAGAAACATTCCTCATACTAATATCCTTTTGTCTCACTATGGCAAATTTGTATATCTATGAAGGGGATAGCCTTTTGTAAGTCTATACCTTCTTGAAAGACCTCATTGTCTTTCTCATTTGATACAATATATTCAAAGCCTTCAAGAAGTGTTTTGTCATATCTCTCTAGAAATTTTTATTGTTCAAAATCCCTCTTGGTGATGGTAGGATTAGCTTCACATGAAGTTATAGAATCAAACTTCAAACCCTCTTCAAAATACTCATAGTAATCATAAATTATTTTCTCATGGTTTGGAGTATCTTGATGATGATGCCTTTAAACACATGTTTTCTCCTCAACAACTTGGGTTTGTGTTCTTAGGAGTTTTTTCCTCTCATTATCTTCATATTCCTTGAACATCTGCATATATGTGTACCACATGTCTTATTTTTGAATCACATCCTTTTGTTTACCATGTCTTTTAGTCAGCTTTAAAGGACTTCTAGGCCCCATTAAACCTTCAAATTCATCTCAAATGTCCTAAAATATCTACCATAAGCCATCACCCACTTTTTGGTCAGTATCATGAAGGTGAAAATCAAGAGAATTTTATTCCTCTTTAGAATCCAAAAGAACCTCCTTCAAAGTTTATTATTTAACACAAGGAGTGTCATATTGATTACCATTAATCCAATCTGAAATCTCTATCCCCTTCTACCTCTTAGTGGTGTCAACACTAGGCATCTCAAAATTAGGAAGTTTAGCCCAAGAAGGCTCCCAAGGAGCAATGCAACATTCATCATTGGAAGGGTAAAATGGATCAGTTAGAGGAGGTGGAAAGATGGGTTCAATGGTGCCTTAAGGAGGGGTGGGAGGGAGTTGAGTAGTCTCAAATTTATCTTCACTTCCAACTTCTCCGCTTAAACATGTTTTTTTCTTCTCTCTACAATTTTCCACTACCTCTTTCCATCTTGGGAAGCTATTCTTTGATAATTATCCATGGGAATGAGATGCAAATGGAGGGGTAAATAATAGGGTTAGGAAATTTGGGGTTTCCTTGGGTCTGGTATCTTGTCTCCCACTTGGGAAAGTAAGCTTAGGAACCTTTCCATTTTTTTTCCATGATTTATTGCCTTAAAATTTAGTTTACTAATTCAATCTTGTTGTCAATATGGGTCTCAAAACTCAAACTTCCTTTCTCAAAATCTTCTCCAAATAAAATAGCTTGCTCAATAGTGATGTCCTCCTTCCTTTGGTTACTCTCTTGGATGGAATTCCAAGAAGGGAAACTTTGGGGAATGCATGAAGGACTTGGGGCATTTTGAAACATGGTTGGATTAGTATTTTGGAAAGTCATAGTTGACACACTTGAAGGTTGATATGGGGTATATTAGGGTTGTCAAAATTGAGCCAGTTCATGATCTCTCAACCTCTCTTATAGGTGGAAAATTAGGCCACAAACATCAAGAACCTAATTATCAAAACCTTTCCAATTATCTCTCTCTATAGGCATTCATTATTTTTTAACTTACTCCAAATCATTTCTCATAATCTTGATACAATCACTAGAGATGACTTGACGACAACCATTTCTACTATTAAAGTCTAACATATAATCTTTGTAGCCAATGACAATTTTATTGAAACTTGCAATGGAGTGACTTGGAGAGGAACTAGGTGGACTAGGTGAAGCACAATCTTGATAGGTATTATTATAGGTAACATAATATTGATAGGGATCATGACAACTTGGACAAGTACTTGTCATATTGAGATGGAAAAGTGGCATGTTCCCTTTTTTAGTGGACATCAACAGCTATGATGATTAGCCTATTATGCGACCTTCATAGGCTGATAGGTTGGATAGAGGGTCATGATGGAGATTAGCTTGGCTTTGATTAGCAGAATTCCTACATTTGGCTTTCATTTGGGCTCTTTTAGACATGTTTGCATGAGCTCCTATTATTTAGGGATATTTGACATGCAGTGGAGCACCCTTATTTTGGTATGGGCATGTGCAGAATCATTCCTTGATTCACCAGCTTTAGACGGTTTGAGGATCTGACATGTATTGAGGGAGATATTAATATTTGATTGATTTAATCAAATATTAATTATTTTCTCTAATTTTAATTAGAAACCCTAATTCTAATTTAAGAAAACCCTAATTAGGGAAAGCACATCTTTTTGAGGGTATAAGGGTTTCTCATGGAGGCCATTATGGATTATGCATTGATTATTGATTTTTGATATTGAAGAATTCTTCTATGAAGACTGAGCCAAGGGTTCTAGGATTCCATTGCAGTGGAGAATGTCAACTCTTCATTGTGTGATTCAAAGGCTGTGAGATATCAGCTGATTTATTGCCAAATTGAGAGATAGCTTCATCTAGAAGTTATCACAGAGGTTTACAAATTTGAGAGGTAACTTCATACAGAAGTTGTCACAGAGCTTTCCAGGTATTTATTTATTTAGTTTTTATTCAATAAATTATACATATAGAGATATTTTGTATTAGAGCCATATATTTCTAGATCAGGGGTTGAAAATAGATAGGTTGTGCTTAATTGGCACTTGTATGAAGTCCGTACAGGTTTGTACAAATCCATGCAGACACTGACCTCAGCAGATAGAGATCCCCAGTGACCGACATCAGCCGATTGAAGACCGACATCGATAGAGAAGGACCGACAGTGACCGACGTCAATAGTATATCGACTGACACCGGTGACTATGTGTTCGACATAGCAGGTCGAGATGTCTAGATTCTAGCTTAACTTCCAGATTTACAGATGATCAGGGTTTTAAGACCATATTTTAATATTCTTTTATATGTATGAGAGAAGACTTTAATTGTAATTATCTGAACAAGTGATAAGATATTTGATTGGCAGATAAAATATTTGCTGTGGTTTATTGTTTATCTGAATTTATTCTACAAGATTGTATCTTTGTTTAGAACTGTTTGTGTTTCTATATTCCCTGTTTGAAGGGGATATTATAGTGGTATCAGATATTTTTGTAGAGAAAAGGAGCCCCTAAATAAGGGACATTACAGTGGTATCAGAGCTTTTTATAGAGAAAAGGAGCCCCTAAGTAAGGGACATCACAGTGGTATCAGAGCTAAATTCTTGCCATCCTGTTGGGTAGATCGGAGCCGATGACCTGCCATCTTGCTGGGTAGTTTGGTTATTAGTATGGCTTTAACAGGTATCAAAGATTTGGAAGAAAGAATGCACAATTCAAAGAAGTTAGATAATCCATTTCAACAAGCAGATGACATTCTAAAAACTTTGGAGGAGTTAGAAACTTATTTAGGCAAGGTTGATCAATCAAATTCTTATGATATGTAAACAACGTTATCTCCAGCATTTGGTTCATTGGTGAAGCCCTGATTATTGAGACATCATGATGAGGTGGTAAGACTTGCAGCTCTCTCTTGCATTAGTGAAATCATGAGGATAATAGCTGGCTTTAATTTTTATGATGATCAGATTATGAGAGAGGTACTTCACACCATGGTAAAAAGCTTCGAAAAGTTGGATGACATTAGAGACCCTCATTTCTCAAAGAGGGCAAAATTACTTGAAACATTTGCAAGTTATGGATTTGAAAACATTATGATGTTAGTAGGTTGTATTGGTGACATTCGTAGGATGTTTAAAATATTTTGGAATATTTTAGACGAGTTTCATTCTAGTGATGTATTAGCATCAATGCACTCTATCATGTTCACAATCTTGTTTGAGGAGGAGGATAAAATTTCTAAACTTTTGGCAGATGATTTATGGTATGTCTAGACAAAAGAGAAAAATGTCTCAACTAGAGCTGGTATGTGGTTAAAGAGTTTAATTGATAGGCCTAAGGATCATAGTAATTTCCCTATGACATGCAGAAACTTGAATGATGAGATTGACAGACATGCTGATCCATTACAGGGAGACATTAACACATCTTCAAGTAATGATTTATCTGCATTATCTTCATAGGTAGGAGTGGTTAAGGATGTTGTGGATGAGCTTTGTCTTAAGGTGAGTTCAGCTCAGGAGTTAGGCAGTGAGGATGAGTCTGATGCTAGCACTTAGAGTGTGGAGGTGTACTCAGATGTTAGTACACTGACTGCTGATGAGGAGCATGTTGTTGGCATTGACAGACATGTTTAGGATTTAGGAGTACCTGGGCTGGATGAGTTTGGGATACTAGTGGAGTCAAGTCTCCAAATTGATTCTTCTCACATAGATGACAATGTGCTATAGTTGATAGTGCCACCTTTATAGAGGAATCAGTTATGGGATGGATTGGCACCATCTCTTACAGATGGAATTGGCAGTTTGAGTTGTCCATTCTACTTGGGTTATGATGCTTCGAGAGTTTGGTTCTCATGTGTTCTTGACTATGGTAGTTGTGCTCTTAGAGTTTGGTTGATTTGCATTCACCAATTTGATTCTGGTTTCCTCTTTGTTTTACTTTTGATGATATTGCAGGTACTTGCATTGATTAACAGTAGTGCAGAGCATAACTACATATGGGATCCAGGTGAATTGATTGGTTTGTTATTTTGAGATTGCTTGGGGTCAAGCAATTTCAGAAGGGGCAGATTGTCATGTCCCCTTTTTTAGTGGACATCGACAGATTTGATGAGTAGCCTATTATGCGACCTTCGTAGGCTGATAGGTTGGATAGAGGGTCATGATGGAGATTGGCTTGGCTTTGATTAGCAGAATTCCTACATTTGGCTTTCATTTGGGCTCTTTTGGACATGTTTGCATGAGCTCCTATTATTTAGGGATATTTGACATGTAGTGGAGTGCACTTATTTTGGTATGGGCATGTGCAGAATCATTCCTTGATTCACTAGCTTCAGATGGTTTAAGGATCTGACATGTATTGAGGGAGATATTAATATTTGATTGATTTAATCAAATATTAATTATTTGCTCTAATTTTAATTAGAAACCCTAATTCTAATATAAGAAAACCCTAATTAGGGAAAGCACATCTTTTTGAGGGTATAAGGATTTCTCATGGAGGCCATTATGGATTATGCATTGATTATTGATTTTTGATATTGAAGAATTCTTCTATGAAGACTGAGCCAAGGGTTCCAGGATTCCATTGTACTGGAGAACATCAACTCTTCATTGTGTGTGATTTAGAGGCTATGAGATATCAGCTGATTTATTGCCAAATTGAGAGATAGCTTCATCCAGAAGTTATCACAGAGGTTTACAAATTTGAGAGGTAACTTCATACAAAAGTTGTCACAGAGCTTTCTAGGTATTTCTTTATTTAGTTTTTATTCAATAAATTATACAGATAGAGATCTTCTATATTATAGCCATATATTTTTAGATTAGGGGTTGAAAACAGATAGGTTGTGCTTAATTAGTGGCCATACGAAGTCCATACAATTCCATACAGATCGACGTAGACACCGACCTCGACAGATAGAGATCCCCAGTGACTGACATCAGCTGACTGAAGACCGACATTGGCAGAGAAGGACCGACAGTGACCGACGTCGGCTATATATCGACCGACGCTGGTGACTGTGTGTTCGACATAGCAGGCTGAGATGTCCAGATTCTAGCTTAACTTCCAGATTTGTAGATGATCAGGGTTTTAAGACCATATTTTAATATTATTTTATATGTATGAGAGAAGAATATAATTTTAATTATCTGAACAAGTGATAAGATATTTGATTGGCAGATAAAATATTTACTGTGGTTTATTGTTTATCTAAATTTATTCTATAAGATTGTATCTTTGTTCAAAACTGTTTGTGTTTCTATATTCCCTATTTGAAGGGGATATTATAGTGGTATCAGGGCTTTTTTTAGAGAAAAGGATCCCCTTAGTAAGGGACATTACAGTGGTATCAAAGCTTTTTGTAGAGAAAATAAGCCCCTAAGTAAGGGACATCACAAAAAGGCAAAGATGGGTATGTCTCCCCAACTTGTGTTAAGATAAACTCAACATCAAAATTATCCATAAATCACTCATGAGAAGTATATATAACAAGATAAAAACTTAAATTAGAGTACTTGGACTGATTAACTAGTAGATTTATGTTTGGAGTCACCATTTGTACTTAGTGAAATTACCTCCAAAGGATAATATTTTGAGGTGAACACCAAAACTCCTTAACTTATTAGAACAAGAGTCCCACCAGGCATGCCAAAAACTATTTTCACTTGAACCTCAACCCTTTAAAGAGATTAAAAGTCTCTCCTCATTCAAGTGGCATAATGGAACCACCTCAGGGTTGTGGGTTACCCAAAGTTGAAGTGGATCTCTAGATTAGGGCTAGTTCCCTTGGTGAATCACTATAGCTAAAACCTATTACTAACTTTAGGGGGTGAAAAGGGAAAAGGATAATTGAAAATGAATCTAATATATGGGAGGTGATACACCAAATAGTTACTCTACTCACACCACTTAAAATTCACTTGAAACTAAAGATAATCCCACACATACAATTCATCCAATTTAACACTCCTCTTCTACATCAATGTTTCAAGCATGGGGTCTTGAAGAGAGTTTATGTTAAAAGGACTTAGAAAATAGGACTTATAGAAAAAATAATTAATAATATACTCACTACACCTTAAATCCACATTAGACACTACTTGCTTCCTTGAAAAAGAGATCTCTTAAATCACATAAGGCACTAGGAAGAGTAACATGTGAAGGTAAGGAAAATACACTTGCATAAGACCAACAACCAAAACATGTACTTATTGAAATTTTGAATTAGGTAAAACATAATTATTCATTAAATTAAGGACATTTTTTTTATGGGTTCACCATACCCAAGTGGAGAGATGGATACAACAGCCAAAAATACTAGAATTTATAGTAATTATGAGAGGAGAGAGAGAAAAGAAAGTTTGAGAGTCACTAAGACACTTGTCAAGAAATTATAAGGAGTTAAATAAGCATATAATCTGGAATTAGATATGTCCTAAAAATAAAACAATGACAAATGTCCCTCAAACTTGTTTAACTCCTCCATATGTGGCATAGATTCCCTTATGCTTGCATAAGAAACTACCCTCATGATTTGCCTTTATAAAAATACCTCACCACTACATAGGGTTAATTCTAATGATTAATATAAAAGGGATGGGTTAATAATAATCCCCTAAATTCATTGGAATGGTTTATAATCATACACATTATTTTATCCATAAGCAATCATCTTAAATAGTTACAAAATGACTCCTCATGCACCTCTCACACTTGGCACTCAAAACCTTCCAATTATACAATATGATATAATAAAAATGAGGGATGATACTTTTAAATAGTGTCCATATCATCAATTTCATGGAATAAGTCTAAAAAATCTTCCCAATTAGAGTTTTCACCATTTTTACTAAGTGCTCATTATTTTCCCATTAGACTGGATGAGATGAAGAAGATGGTAGGCACACTTAGGATATCATATATCTCAATATATGGCCATGAGGACTTATAAAAAGTCCTAATATCTCTCCCAAAAGTTTTTTCATCTTTTGAAAGTTCTCCATACCTAAAAAACACACAAATTTATCAAACCAAGCTCTATTTGACCCCTTCTGTACAATTTTAGTATAAATCAATTATATGGGACAAGACCCTGGAGAGTCCTCTACATCTCCAAATTTTTTTCATGACATTTCCAACCCACATATATTCTTCAATTTGTTTCTTTCCCCAATCAGGTCCTTAAAGAGGGTTTGTAAGGGTTTTAGAGTGGTCTCAGGTCTTAGGTAATGTTCATAGAGATGAAAGATTGGATTTTCAAACCAATACCACTGATGGCTTACTATATAGCTTAAATAATACCTATATTGATGTTGGGAAACCATGCAAAGTGTCATGGGAGTTATAAGCATCTCAAGATGGCATTCATGTCTTTTTCCATGCATTATGTGAGGTATGAGTTAATTTTAGCCCAAAAATGGCTTCTTGGAAACTTAACCTAAAAAATTAAAGCTCAAATTATTCAAAAAGAACCATAAAACATGTTTCCATCATCATAATATCTCCCTAAGCATTATAAAATAAAAGACCTATTTTGGCATTAGGCCTAGACCTTATTCAATAGGTTTGTATCCACTTTGGTGGTTTAAACCTCTATATTGGCCTTACAAAACCATAATATATCTCAAAAAAATTATATTTACCTCCATTAATATTATTAAATAATTATAATTCTTTTAAAAATCTTAAAATGGAGGAGACTCATTATTTGGAGTTAGACATGTACCATGCCTAACTAGGTCTACATGCAGGTCTTGCTACCTAGAGCACCTTGCTTGCCTTCAAGACTTATAGATTATTTTACCATATTTTTTCATGTTTATCTCAGCTTTTAAATACATATTTAAGTTTACTCTTGACTTTTCTCCCATCATCTTAACCCTTTTTTCAAAACTACAAGCTTTGTGTACCTAAAAAGTGCCCTACCTTTGATACAGAATAAAGGAATATTACATTAATTTTTTTCAAAATAACAACCATTATATGTTTTTAAATATGTATCAATTATTATCCATGATAAATTTTAACTTCTAACTCCAATTTTTATACCTCCAACTTCTCAAAAAAATAAGATTGAACTTTGACTAGGAAACTACCTGCAAGGTTTTGAAACATTGACTATATTTTGTGAGAAATGTAAGTTCTTCCTTTACATGTTTTTCATAATAAATTAAATATATATGTTAAAATTGGCCCAAATATTTCCTTAAAACTTTTTCCAACACCATTACCTCTCAAACTACCTCTGTGCTCTTTGGGTTCAAGATTGGGTTCACAAAACCCTGGCTATAGACTGCTTGATAGACCCTTGTTGCCTAAAATGTTGGTATCCATGTAAATATTTAGCTTAAAAAGAGTGTTTAAACCTCCTATGAGCCTCTTATAATCACATTACCCTTTTTTGGATCACTGGTACCCCCTTGAGTGACTCTAAGCCATCACTTAAGCATCACTATTCACTTATAATCATGTTCAACAGAGTATATATGTGTATGGTCTGTAATTTATCTTTGTACATGTGTTTATAGGTCATTATTAGGGATTTTAGAAATAAATTATATTATTCTCATGTTTTTATCCACCTTTAAATGGATCAAACATCATTTATATCCCAAATGAACACTACTTTGCCTCTGTATCTAACTAACTGAGACAACTACCCTTAACCCTACTATAAACCACCATTAATATTTGTGTTATCTATGTTGAGGAATTTATGAACTTATCTTGGTATAAAAGTGTTTAAATATAATAAATTATCTAATAAAAACCCTAGACACAAAATTTCAACAAGTCTCTAAATCACTTTCTAAGACAGTCATAGCTGACTATGTGAAATCTCTGTTAGGGCCCTGTAGGTGAATAAAAGGGTCTCTTACCTCCTATAATGATGTTTATTGAATTTTTAAACCTCTCCTCAAGGTAATATAATTCATGCCCATTCTTTAAAACACTTTATACACCTTAAAACACTACCAAATATTGATACTAGCTCATTGTTAGCTATTTTTCTATAGGTGCATATTTAAGCCATGTGTACGTACTTTGAAAGATGCATAGGAGATTAAATGATAGTATATCCATGTTGAATTAATAACCTTAATGTTCATGTGAACTCCAATTTACTAGACCATTCCAAACATTGAGATATGTTTCATGTTCTTGTCTTGGTCAAAAGGTCATTCACCACTCTTAGAGCCTATAGAAGTTATTGAATGAATTCAATTTTTTTACATGACTTTGGGGCACCCAAACTTCACCTTGCCTTGATCCTTATACTCTCATATTTGGAAGGGGTATTATTAATGTTATAAGATAAAAATATAATCCATTTGGATCATCAAAAGGCTATTTAATCTGAGCTATATGATATCATCAAAATCTACAAGGTCTCTATTTTGTCCTTTTAGGGACAAAAGACCAAATATAGACTCTCCTCCTTTAGAAAGGCTTCTCAACACCAAGTGGGTTGTCAAATTTCTTAAAAAATGATACCATAAAACCTCAAGTCAAAAATACTTCTTCAATATTTCAAATTATCCATAAGACCCCTGCACCATCTACTCAAGCCACTTGTAGGTGTGCATACAAAATATGTAGGTAGAGAGGATGGAATTGAGCAAGAATATGCATGTTTCCTAAATCATAGTTTATTTCTTGGTCATAAAATGTAACTTCCTAATTCAAAACATCTAAAAAAATGTCCATGTCTTCATCTCAACATGGAAAACCTCTCTCATGGCACCTAAGATAGATGTAATTGTAAAAGGATCAATTTGCAATCATAACAAGCCTAGAAGAGGATTCTTGAAACCTTGAGACCTCTAAGAACAAGATAACCATGGGGAACCTATGGAGAGGGAATAATAAACACATTAAAATAATACATCTTGTAAAATCAAATCAAAATATTCAAAAATAGATCAAATAGAGACTACTCATAGATGTGAGTGCATAAAAAGCTTCCTAGAGTCTAAGTGATGGCTCATAAATAAGGGGGCATGAAACTAAAAGTTATTTACATGAAAATTAATCTGACTTAGATTAATTTCAACCCCCAAGATCATTCCTCCCAATTCCCACTATACATCTCACACCAAGCATGCAAAGTTGACCCTTCTTGGCTTGTGAAGTCAAGAAAGATGAAATAGAAGAAGAAAAAAAAAATGACCCTTACTCAACACACCAAGTGTTTAAATTACTTTAGGGAGATGAAGAGGCACATTCCCATGTTTTTAGCCAAAGATGGACTTCACAAGTCTGTACAAGTGCTATTAATGGCTTTTTTCAAGGAGAAACTACCTCTTTCTTATTTAAAATACTTATTACACTAAAATTTGACTGATAATTGACATTATATAACCTTATCTATGTTTAAATCCAACTTTTTGACAAATGTTCTTCGTTGAAAGTCCATAAAAGTCATTAAATAAGCCAAAATGTGATCAAAATGACACTTTTTGCACATGAGACATGGTAAAGGACCAATTTATGACTTGAGAGAAACTTAGAACATATAAATGATGAAATTGGGATATTTTAAAGATAAATATGACCTTTGACCATGTTTGAATAGAGTTGACTTTGGTTGACTAGACCAACATGAAAGATGGACTTAAACCAAGGTTAGAGCAAGGATAAGTGAGATATATAAAACAACATGATACCCCATAAGACATATGAAAACCTTATAATTTTTTTATAAATGTAGGGTTTGACCTGATTTGACTAAAATTCAAATTTTGTCAACATAATGCACTCAAAAGAGACAATTTTGAAGGCAAACTGAGGGCTTAGAAAATATGAGGGAGGATTCTATAGAAAATGATGTCAGTAGTTTTGTCTTTTTAACAATTTTGATTTATTGAGATTGAGGGATGGCCTAAAATGAAAAACCATGAGGATTTTTACAATTTTAATTTTAAGTTTTATTTTTCATTTAAATCTTTGAGAGTCATGTTAGAAATAAAATCACCCATATTTGTATAAAAACACTTGATTTTACTATATGGAAACCAACATCATATCATCATATATATATAAAAGAAAACATTTACATAATATTTAAAAATTATAGACAACTTGTTTATAATAATTAAAAATTATAAACTTTTACTAACTATCATCCTTTTATAATCTAGACTAACTTAAGTAATTATAAACTAGACTACCTTTAGGCTAAAATCGACTAGTTAGACACCAATAAATTGTGAATTAAGTAATAACTAACATGATATAAATTTGTCAAATATATTTTTTATTTGATCGCTTAAAGATCGGGTTGAAGGGGCCCATTCTCTTTATAGAATAAATCTAGAAGATAGACATGACATAGTAATAGGACAAAAAAAGAACAAAAGATGAACCGAGAAGCTAAAACCCCCTACTACCAAACTTATGCCAAGTATCAACCAAAAAACCTAAGACTAGAGAAAAAGAGATAGAGCAAAATAGACTATTTTGATTTAGAGTAAAAGACCCTTTTAAGATGAAATCTTGAGTTTTTTTTCCTTTTTGAATTAATTGCCTAGAAGTTCCTCCTTTCTCTTCTTGTTCTTGAAAGCTTTGATGCCATTACATTACATCTTGATAGTCTCTCCAATGATCTCCTGTACGATCAAGATTCTCAAGCATGCATGTAGACATCATGATCTTTTTAGCCACGAGTGAAGTCCCTTGAAAGCCCTGTGTCATGCCTAACAAGATCTTCAATGAAGGGTGCCAAACCACGCTTGACCATTTTATGCTACACATATTCATTTTCCTTGACAACAGAGTAGGAAATAAGTTCAAAATGATATCTATCCCCACCCATTTTGTGAAATTACAAACTTCTTCTACAAGCTTCGTTGTTCAAGTTATTAGTTAATGAGATGGGTAGATTATGGAAAAAAGAGATAAATAAGATCATGTGATGCAAGTCTAGAATGACCCAAATGTGCAAGGTTGTAGTGATAATTACCTTTCACATATTCAAATCAAATCTCCTGATCTAGATTTGTGTCATCATTAAAAAAATCGTCATTACCATATGAGTTTTGTCCTTTTTCTAATTAAATAATTAAGATGACATCATTAGGAAAATCCCTCTCATGCCCACTAATAAAGTCACTTATTTGGACCCCAAGGTTGGCCATGCAATCAGCACACCTATTACCTTCCCTATCAACATGCTCTATGGAAACCCCTTTGAAAAAGGCCAACAATTGTTTTGCATCATCAATGATTCTAAAGATATTCCAATAATAGTTGGAAAGGCCTTTGAAATAATTAATAATGTTCATTGAGTCACCTTCAATTTGGAGAAATTCCATGCTGAGCTTGATCACTAATTCAATGAACCAAAATGCTACTTTAGATTTAGAGACATGATTTATTTGGATCTCAAATGGCCTCACATAGGTCACTCTGATATTATCAGAAGAATCTCTGATAACACCTCTCACTTTAGCTAGGCCCAGGTTCCCTTTCGCTACCTGATCAAAATTTAGTTTAAACTAGGAGGGAGGAGGATACAACCATTTGATTTTTGACCTATCAACCCCCTTTACCTGAGATTTTATAGGTATGGCTAGGTTAAGGTATTTCATAATCTGAGAGAAAATAGGGGAACTAGATTGGTCAAATAAGGAAGCAAAGGATGACCAATTTTAATGCACAAAGTCCAAGATCCTCTTGGAGGTGGAGGAATGATTGGGCCTATAGTTCTAAAAAATACAATAATTTTTGGCTTTCTAAATGCCCCAAAAAATGTGGGGAAGAGCCAATTTCAAAAAAAAATTAATGGAGGAGATTCTTAAGGTGGTTTTTATTGAGTAGTCAGGTCCTTAATAGAGCTTGAGGTAACCTAGGAAAAGTTACACCTACTAAAAAAGTGATGAAAAATAAAACCACTAAAGTAATAGAACATGAAAAAATACTCAATATATTTAACTTCCCATCTACAAAGAGCACACCTATTTAGAAATGGAATACCCCTTCACACAAAGTTATCCATAGTTAAAATCTTGTTCTAAGCTACCAACCAAAAGAAAACATTGATTTTATGGATGAGGTGTGTCCTTTTTTGTATTCAATAATTAGGATGACATCATCAATAAAATCCCTCTCGTGCCCACTAATATAATCACATATTTGGACTCCAAGATTGGCCACGTAATCAGCACACCTATTTCCTTCCCTATAAACATGTTCTATGGAGACCCCTTTAAATAAGGCCAACAATTGTTTTGCATCATCGATGATGATAAATATATTCTAATAAGAGTGGAAAAGGACTTTGAGATAATTAATAATGTTCATTGAGTCACCTTCAATTTAGAGAAATTCCATGCTGAGGTTGATCACTAGTTCAATGCCCCAAAATGCTAATTTAGCTTTAGATTCATGATTTATTTGGATCTTGAATGGCATCGCATAGGATGCCCTACTATTCTCAAAATAATCCCTAATAACACCTCCCACTTTGGCTAGGCCTAGGTTCCCTTTCACTACCTAATCAAAATTTAGTTTAAACTAGGAGGGAGAAGGACACAACCATTTGATTTTTGACCTATCAAGCCCCTTTACTTGAGATTTTCTAGGTATGGCTAGGTTGAGGTATTTCATAATCTGAGAGAAAATAGGGGAGCTGGGTTGGTCAAAAAAGGAAGCAAAGGATGACCAATTTTAATGGACAAAGGCCAAGATACTGTTGGAGGTAGAGGAAGGATTGGGCCTACAGTTCTAAAAAATACAATAAGTTTTGGCTTTTGAAATGCCCCAAAAAATGTGGTGAAGATCCAAATTCCACTAGAATTTTAATGGAGGATATTCCTAGAGTGGATTTTATTGAGTAATCAGGGAATTAATAGAGCCCAAGGTAACCTAGGAAAAGTTAGACCTGCTGAAGAAATGATGAAAAATAGAAGAACCAAAGTAATAGAACTAGAACAAATGCTGAATAGATTTAGCTTCCCATCTAATAAGAACACACCTATTGGGAAAAGGAATACCCCTTCACACCAAGTTATCTATAGTTAAAATCTTTTTCTAAGCTACCAACCAAAAGAAAACATTGATTTTGGGGATGAGGTGTGTCTTTTTTTGGATTCAATAATCAAGATGACATCATCTAGAAAATCCCTCTCATGGCCACTAATAAAATCACTTCTTTGGACCCTAAGGTTGGCCATGCAATCAACACACCTATTTCCTTCCTTGTAAACATGTTTTATGGTGACCCTTTTGAAAAGAGCCAACAAGTATTTTTCAAAGTCAATAATTCATAAGATATTCAATGAAGAGTGGGAAAGGCCTTTCAGATAATTAATAATGCTCATTGAGTCACCTTTAATTTTGATAAATTCCATGCCAAGGTTGATTGCCAGTTCAATGCCCCAAAATTCTACTTTACCTTCAGAGACATGATTTGTTTGGATCCCCAATGGCCTCACATAGGCCAATCTGATATTCCCATAATAATCCTTGATAACACCTCCCATTCTGATTGGGCTTGAGTTTTATTTCACTAACCCATCAAAATTTAGTTTAAAATAGGATGGAGGAGGATACAACCATTTGAATTTTAAACTATCAGCCCCCTTTACTTGAGATTTGCCAAGTATGACCAGGTTAAGGTGTTTCATATTCTGAGAGAAAATAAGGGAACTAGGTTGGTCAAAAGAGGAAGCAAAGGATGACCAATTTTAATGGACAAAGGCCAAGATCCTCTTAGAGGTGGAGGAAGGATTAGGCATACATTTATCAAAAATACAAGAATTTTTGGCTTTCTAAATGCCCCAAAAATGTGGGAAAGAGCTAGATTCCACCAGAATTTTAACAAAGGAGATTCTTAGGGTGGCTTCCATTGAGTAATTAGGTCCTTGATAAAGCCCAAGGTAACCTAGGAAATGTTATACCTATGGAAGAAATGTTTAAAAATGGAAGAAACAAAGTAATAGAATAGGCACAAATGCTCAATAGATTAAACTTACCATCTATAAAGAGCACACCTATTAGGAAAAGGAATACCCCTTTGCACCAAGTTATCCATAGTTAAAATATTTTTCTATGCTACCAACCTAAAGAAAACATTAATTTTGGGGATGAGGTTTTTTAAACAAAGATCATTCCAATTATCATCTACTTCTTCCTGATCCTAAAGGGAGAAATAACTAGATTTAATATATTAGAGACCACTGGGATCATTTTTCCAAATAAGAACATCATCACTAAAGAATAAGATGATATGAATACATTATAGAGACATTTTTAAGTTATGAAGGATATGGGCTCACTATTAGTTCAGATCATCCTTTACTAGAAGTTTCCACTTCTTCCTTTTGTTAGTCTCTTCCAAATGATCTAGCACCTTATGGCCGAAGGTCTCTTTGAATAAAGATATTAATTCCAAATATTTAAATGGTGAGGCCAAAGGGGATTTTATCTAGGGATCTTACCGAAATTCCACTTTATTACCTCTACCAACATTCCACTTTAGACCTTTACTAAGTAGAGCCTTACCATCTTTCAAAGCTTTTCAAAACACTGAGCCATTATGAGGTCCACTTTTTAAAAGTAAGTAGTGACCTTCTCTAGAATTTAATTATTTATCCCTTATGATCTTTGTATATTGGTTATATTCCTTGATCACCCTCTAACCTTGATTTTATAAGAGGGTTTAGTTCATGGATCTAACACTTCTTATCCACAATCCTCCTTTCGAGGTAAGAAGACAAGATTTATTCTAAGAGATGAGTGGAAACCCGAATCTTTTTTTTGATCCTATCCATATGAACTTATTTTGAATCTAATTGATTTTATCTACAATCATGCTAGGGATGATAAATAAAGACATGAAATAAATTGGGATGCTTTGAAGTGAGCTCTTCAGGAGTTATAGTTTTCTAGTTTGGGATAACAAATTCCCTTTCCATCTAGATAACTTTCTTTGAATCTTATCAATGAGGGGGTTCTATAACTCCATTTTCATGGAACCCTAAAAGAGAGTACCAAGATAGGAGGAAGGTAGATTCTTGATGACATAGCCCAAAATTTTAGATATTTTTGTATTTGTCAAAGATATTAATAAATTATTTTTATTGGTATTAGGTCAAAAAAATTATCGCTATCTCTTGAATGACTGACTTCAAATTGATAAGATCATGTAATTATATTTTTATATAAATTTATTGGTATAAGTGTCAATTTTAAATTTAGTCAAAGCATCAGGTTTAAAATTTTATAACCATAATGGTTTGATAAAAGCTTATATCTACATGTAGAATTTGACTCAATGACATTGAATCACTCGATTAGAATTACTTTTTAAAATTTATTATGTATGGTGGTGAGATGATAGAAGGATATAAGATACTTAGGATAAAATATGTGAAATTGGGCATGAATTTTATGATCAATGGCCAAGGACATGGATTAACTATGGTAGTTGGTGAAAAAATTATGACAATCATCTCAAAAAATATGGATTTAGAACAAGGTTTTAGACATCCATCAAATCATAATGGGAAGGTGGATTTTCATCAGGACTTGTAGCTATAAGTTACCCTTACAAACATATATGTTTCTTATTGGCTGATTTTTCCAATGTACTTTCAAGGTATAAGAATCGACCATGGCATGGCCTAAAGCATATTTTCATCTAACACAGTGTGGAATAAGGGGTAATTTTTTTAACAAAATGAATATAAATAGAATGCATGAAATAATATGAGCATAATTATTCATAGATAATTAATTTGGCTACTAAAAATCCACAATAATCAACTATATATCAAACGACATAACTCAGATCAAAATCTATTTGTTGTGTCTTACCTAATCAATTTAATCTTTGCCAGTGTTATGATAGCCTCAGCTATATAAAAGCTATATAAATTATTAAGTATGACTGAAAGCATATTTATATCATAATCCTACTTTTATATTCTTGAAATGGTACCTAAAAAGGGAAACATATAGACTAACAAAATAATGAGCTTTTGAAGCCTACAAAGATCACGATTAAGCATGCAAAACAAACATAGCTTATAAAATATGAAGTTATGATATTGTAAAGCAACATAGACCATAAAATATATAAAATATGGTGGAATAATCACAAGAATAGGTGTTATTAAACTATAATGCCTTTATGCTCAGAATAGAATGTGTAAAGGGGATGAAATTTTGTATGATAGAGTTGTGATATTGTAAACTAACTATTTACAACCTTAAAACTAGAAATAGAATTTGATCTTATAATAATAATATGCTCTTTATTATTTCAAAAGTTATTTAGAATAAATCATATAATGCATAGATTAACAATAAAACCAAGCAACTCCCCTAATATAAATAGGATCTAATCATGTAAAAGTATGAGATTGAATGTTAGATTGATTAAATAACCTACATTGTGAAAAATATCAAAATCATTACCATACTGATAGGATTGAGAAATGTATACCAGATCATTATTACTAGAATGCCCCTAATTATAAAGTAAATCTATGATGTTGTAATAGAATGTAGGTTGGTTGTTAGATGTGATAAATTCTCCTGAGAACCTCCTCACTCCTGCAAGATAGGGTTATGCATTGAAACACAACTACATAGAGACTCATACATTCAAAAATTATTACATAATTTGCTCAAAAATATGATATACACACCTTACATATGTGATTTAATAAACAAAGTTACGAATTAGATTTAGTAAAGTATCATTTAATTATTTTTGTAGAAAGTTAAGGTTAGGGTAAATGGCCTGTGGGTTAGGGGTATGTCTAGCATTCCACAGTGGTTTAGTGTAAATCTATGACTTTGAAAAGGAAAAATTATAACTGAGTTTGTCAAAAAAACTATTCTCTAGAGAACAAAAATTTTATCAAATTAAGCCCCAAATTTGTTCTAAATCAACCCTTCAAGTTGCACTATCACCCGTCACATTCACAAAATTAGTCCAAAAGGAGCTCCCACCATGGTTGTTAAATGTATAATAAATTTTGAGCTATATGAAATTTTCATTGTGCAATTGCCTTAAAACACCTAAAATATCAAACTACCTAATAGGAGAGATTATGGAAACAAATCAAAAAATATGAAGGTGAATCTTACCAATTCCTTGATTCAACTAGACTCTCTCCAAGATATTCAAATAGATTGTTGGATTGTTGATTGCAATTAGACTCATATTTGTAGCATTATGATATCTTGATCAATGGTTTTGATTATAGATTTAGCATGGAGATTTAAGTTGACATGAAGACTCTAGTTTTTATTGATTGATTTCAATGGAGGATTGGATTTTTTCATATATAAGAGAGAGGAAAGATCAATGGTTATATTTTAAAGTTGGGTTGTTTGGATCAAGGGTGGATTAATTTACAAGGAATTAAAAATTCCTTGGAATCCTTTAGAATAGATGCTTTTAGACGGCAAGGGCCAAGTTATATGAGGTTCTATAATTGGAGAATTCTAGAATCTCCTAAGGGATTAATTGGGATTAGTATGGGATTAGGTAGGTAATTAGGTACTAAAGGTGTAAGAGATCCTAGGAATAGGCTTGTAGGTGGGTCATGGGAATTTTAAATTCCCAAATAATATGTAAGATGGATTAGGATGGGATAAGACATGATTTAAAAAATTAATAGATTGGTTGGATAAGGATAAGGTTAGTGAATTAATAAATGATGACGGGTGATATTAGACAAATGAATAAGATTAGGATAAAGTGGATAAATTACTATGATTCATTAAAATAATTAAGGTGCATAAAATTTAGTGTATATAGTTAGATATGGAAAGATAACATAGGCCTTGATATATAAGATGCAAGGTATAAAACATTTTATGCCTTCATGAAGTCATATTCTTGCTTATCTAAAATGGGGTATCTCAGTTCTACATCTTTTAATTTTTTGATCATGAATGCAATATGATGTTCTACCATCATTTACTTTATGTGTGAGTATCGTCGTAATGTTGTGTTTTGATGCAATGTATAGATGTAGAAGTCTTTGGTAAAATAAAAAATAATCAACATAAGGGCCTAATAAATCACATCATTTATATCCTATAATTATTTTTGGATTCAGGTTTCCATTCCATCTTTGCATCTTTTTTTAACATAGCATTCAAAGGTCTTATAATTTTTGAAAGACCAGAAACAAAATTTTGAAAGAAATTAATATTACAAAAAAGTAATTTTGATTCCTTCTTGATAATAGGGAACATGATTTTCAAAATATCATTGGCCCTTTTAGGGTCAATAAGCATACCTTATTTTGTGATGTTTTATCCCAATAACTTACCTTCAATGAAATCAAAAATATTTTTCTTGGGGTTAAAAGAGATGTCATACCTTGTGCATATGTCAAAGACCTTCTACAAATGATGTGTATGTTCCAAACTATTTTTTCAAAATAATGTTAAATCATCCATGTAAATAATTATGAATTTACCAACTAAACCATATAAAACAACATCCATAACATATTTAAAGGTTTTAACGACATTGATCAAACTAAAAGGCATTCATTTATAAGGAAAGGTTCCCCATTTAGTAGTGAAGGTGGTTTTACTTATATCCTCCCTCTTAACTAAGACTTGGTTCTAGCCTAAGAATCCATATAATAGGTACATCATCTCTTAACCATTGACCATTTTTATTAATTCATATAATGAAGGCATGGGTTAATTGTCTTTCTCTCATGCTTTGTTTGTATTCCTAAAATCAATAAATAGTCTGATTTACCCATTTTTATTTTATATTGGCACTAAAGTAGCTACCCAAGTGGAATAATAATAACATAAGCATATGATATTGTTTAATAAATTAGTGTTTGAAAGTATTTTTTGTGTTTTTATAATCAAGGTTCTCAATTGGGAGGCTTGCACAGTTGGGTAAGCCTTTCACAATGTTTTTGGTTTGTTTTGTTATAAGGAATGTTTAGTTAAAAAATAAAAGTATTTTCTTGATAAAATTAAAAAACTGAAAGTAAAGAATGATAAATAAATAAAAAATAAAATCAAATTATTCTTATTTTTTTATTTTCCAATTGATTGTTTAGTGCATGCAAGGTAAGAGAGAGAAATCTACTCTAACTATGCAAATGTTGATTTTACTTTTCATAGGTGCAAGTTAAATGAAATTATTTTTGTGTTTTTTAAATGATATATAAATGAATCTAATTATTCAATTCAAGTTTTAAAAAACATTAAATTAACAAAAAATAAGGTTTGGATCTAAAATAATAATACCACTCAAACCTAATAGCTCTTTTACATGTGCAAACTAAGATAAAGTTTTAGTGTTTCAAGATGAATGCACACTAGTTATAAATGATTTTTTTTGAATAAAATAAAATTATTGAATTCTAATTTTATAAATTATTAAATTAAAAACATCACTTCTATTTTAATTAAACAAATAAAATTAGTATCAAAACAACACCTATTGATTTCTTGGGTTTGACTATGATTTTCTCTACTTGATAACATGTGTTTTTGTGTAAAAAATAACTTATTTTGAATCTAATATTTGATTGTGATTAAAATTGAAATCATTTGTATTTTTATCTAATATATATAAAAGGTTTTGTATCAATGTATATATTCTATAAAAAAACTAGTTAATGTTTTCATGCAAATATGGGAGAGAGATAAGTATTCTTTTCTTATCAATTTTTTTCGGAATATAAGTCCAATATATTAAAAGAATAATTTAGCTAATCTAATATAAATAATCAATATAAACTGAAACTAAAGATTCTCCACCCTGATCAAGGAAGAGATTAGCTAAAAACATGTAGCATGTGTTGTTTTAGTCCTCAGTATATTATCTATTTTATCTAGGAAAAGATTAAAAGAACTTTATGATAAGGAATATGAACAAATGTATATCACAAGAGTGGGAAGAATAAAAGAGACACAATCCCAAACAAAGATCAGTTGATTTATGGCTCATTTTGTGCATTGTTTACAAAGACCAGGTTACATAATTAATGACATTGTCTTTATTCGTGATGGTATAGTCATCACAAAATAATTAGATGTATAAATCAAAAATAATGATATTAAGTTGTGGCTGTAAAAATATTAAAAAAACTATAGGCTCTAATAAAAATTTGGATCTAAAATCAAACCAAAATTGGCTTCCTTATAAAAGAGAAATAGAAGTTGCATGAAGGAGTTTAATTACATTGAACTCAGAGTAGAACTCAAGAGAGAATCAAAATTATTGAACATATAATATGGAGTGAGATAAAATAACATGGAATAAAACACAAGGTGGCAAGATGAAGAAACACAAAGACAACATGCAAAAATGTGTGAAATCTTGAGTTCTAGGAGCTAATTTTGGAAGACATGGAGAAGGTGACAAAACCACCCCTCATTCCAAGCGGTGGTTATGAAAACTCTATTCCACATGAACAAAACACAATAAGAAGATATAATACCACTAATTATTCAATATAAAAATACCCTATAGGGACAAAACCATAGCATAGGTCTATGAAACTACCACAATAATTTTCAAACCAAGGTGATATTTTGTAACATAGAGCAGTGGCTTATTTATAAATAATAATAGTGTATTTATCCATAAGAAATTTTCAATATTGGGGTTACATAAGTTTCAAAGGTAAAAAAAATGGATTAAAATGGGGATTGGATAGAGGAAGGGGAGTAAAGGGGAGGCGTGTTAGAGATGATCCATTTTGAACATACACTAGGAGATCACTGCATCATCATTGGACATCATTTTATAATGTCACACTAAGAAATTTTTGGGTGCATACATATTTTCCCCTCAATATAATTCATTTTAATGAATTTACAAGGGTGTGGTCCTAAGTATTTGTATGTAAAAATGGAAATATGGGTTATAAATACTTGTCTTACTTAACTTAGTGGTGTGATGGATCCAATCAAGACTACATGCAACCTGAAGACCAAAGATAAGAATCAAGTGAAATTTTAATGAAATATAAAAAATAATACTATGTAATCAAAATATGGAGAATAATATGTACCATAAATTTACGGAATATCATATTTTATGAACCATCCCTTTAGGGGACTAAATTTGGCACTAAGTTGTCATGTGCCTATAAAATCATAAAATGTGTTACAAAATATTGAAAAGCCATTAAAATGTTAGTTTTATAAGAATATATCATCATTATGGATTTTAAAATGTGAAAATACACGTAAATATTAAAATATTTCAAATTTAGAAAGTTTTAAATAAAATGACTAATTGGGTGCCTATTATGTTCAAAAACTTTCCAAAAACAACTCTATTTATGCCAATTGATTTGAGATATTTCAAGCTCTGGGATAAATATGATGTATTTGAGTATATTATAATCCAAAGGATATAACATGAGATGATTATGGCTAATTTACTAAGGGGAGGCAAAGCCAGGTAAGGGCAGGTAGGTCTTTTTGCATTTTTTCATTTTGCCCCAATTTTTAAAATTTTATTGAAAACACACTAAAATAAAATGAGATTAAAAAGTTTTAGTTTCATAATGTTAATTAGAGGAGGTAGATTAAGAATATGTTTAATGTTTATAAACATTTAATTGATTTTTTGAGTGTTTTTTTCTTTTTCTTTTTTTTTTTGGGGGGGGGGGGGGGTGGGGGGGGGTTTAGGAGGACATGGTTGGCTGACAAAACCATCATGGGGATGAAACCACCAAACTTAGCTCACCTATGGTTACATAATTATTTAAATGAAACCATAACCACCACAAGGTGCTTATGTAACTTTTTTAGGGTGGTTATAAAACTACTACAAGGTGGTGAAAAAACCACTACAAGGTGGATACAAAATTTCCCTTGATTGCAATGGTGGTTACGCTCCTGAGAACCAAAAGGAAAAGATTAGTTTATTGGGAGGAAAATATGTTGGAATAACAATAACTAAAAGGGGGGTGAATTAGTGTTTAAAAATTTATTTCACATGTATTTTAGCATTCCTTAAACCATCAAAGCAATACAGTGATATAGTAATGAATGAAGAACCAATCACATGAGCATGAAATACGAGCATAACATAAGAACACATAAATGAGTGGTAAACCCTCAAGTGGAATAAGAGCCACTATGATCCCTAAAAATTGATTACTATCCTATAAGATAAAATATCAAATTTTTTAATCACCAACTCAACATGGAACACCAAACCTAATGAATTCAAGCATCCACTTGAGTAGGAATTAGCAATCACCCACTTGCAAGGAAGCACCAACTCCCTAAGTGACTTAAATTTAATTAAACCACCTCATCATACCTATAATCTATTGATATGGTCTCATTTCAATACCTCCTTATTATCTACCAATAAATATTTCATTCACTTAAGTTTCTTGCATCCAAATAGGCCTAAACTACCTTATATATATATATATATATATATATATATATATATATATATATATATATATATATATATATATATATATATATATATATATATATATATATATATATACACATGTATGTCTCATGATCACACACCACTTGTTTGGACACACACATTCAACATCTTAGGTTAGTCATATAATATGTCTTATAAAAATTTATGAACATGGTTCAAATGAAATTTGGACCCCTTTTTGTCTTCAACAACTCAATTAGTCCTCATTTCCCTTTTAGGCCTCATGAAGACCTAATTGCATTAGATCCAAATTTTTAGCATCAAATCTTGATTATCTTAGGACCATATGCCCTCCTCAAACAACTCAAAAAAATTAAATCATGTATAATTATACCTATAATAACCTCATCCATGTTTAAATATACCTATGTATTTTGTTCATACCATGAAATCTCCTTTAGGACCAACTACCCTATTAGGCATATGTGCCTTAAAAGTTTATCTTGTAAAAATGAAGCTCAAATAATATTAAGATACTAAAATATAACAAATGAAACATGTATACAAGTTATCCATAACATAATGGTCATCAAAAAATGTTTTTAATGCTTTCACTTAAGATATAAAGGCTCAAGAACATCTATGCAACTTACTCACTTAGAACTACCAATTTACCTCAAAGACTAATCATGGTGGCTTGACATCCAACACCTATGTAGACACTTTTTATGACTCTTGATGCATATAAATGGTACTATGAGATATATATATAACATTCTTAGATGAAAATTTTATATGGTATAATTCCAAATATTGGTCTTATAAACAAATTTCTTAACCCTATATCACACACTTTTATCTAAACCAGATAGGTCATTTTATGAATTACTTTTCACCATATTCACTAACCTCTTAAAATTATTGTAAGCATAAAAATGACTTAAAAGTAATAAATAAACTTATAATGTATTTTTTTCATCAATCTGACATGCTCAAACCTTTAAATCCATATTCTCATCTCTACCTAGGTTTTTAATTGTTCACACCATTAGGTCTACCTACAACTACCTAACTTGGATGATCAACTTAGCACACTTAAAGGATGGAAATTTTATATCAACCATCATGTAAATTTAGCATGATTCTCTATATTCTTCTCTTATTAATTATTTTTTCTTGACTAATGCAACTTTTGAGATCTATAACAACTTCTTGACAAATAATCCTGTATTTATGCATTTTATCTCTCATCTGACTAACCACCACCACTTGGAGCTACCTGGGAGAGTTAACTACATGATCCAATATTTTTTATATGATTAATACCATAACTCAATGTGTTTAACAATATATTCACATCGGGTCCTTATTAGAGTTTTAGGAAGGTTTAACATAAGCTTTAGTGTTAATTTTTATTTATAGAGGACTACCCCTTAAATCCAAAATCAATGCTTAGAGGTATTATCTACGACACTTACCCATCTCTCCTTAATATCTAAAGTTCCCATATATAGGTTTCATATTCTAATAAATGTTTGGAAGTACTTCTTAGGTCTTGAGGCCTCATTATGTGGACTCAAGAAGGCCTAAAATAGTGTTTCAAGTAATTGACTTCAAACCATGACCTCAAACTTTATGACCATGCCTAAAACAAATTATATTACCTATATCCATGCTCACATATTCATAATTATCCTTAAATCTGATCTTCATGTCTTATAAAGCCAGGTAGGATCTAAGAGAGGTCTATGTGTAGGCTTAATCTAAAGGTCCTACCCCTGTAGGCTCACCCTAAAACTCTCATGAGTGATTTAATTCCTCAAATACATGATCAAATAGTGATATAAAACCTTCACATTCCTATGTTCATCCATTTTCATGCGCATACCTATTCATGTCATGACTAGGCTCATGATTAGGCTTCTTATGCACTTTATCATCAATGAAATGTACCTTCATTCAAACATAAGACATTAGTTTCCTTCAAATTCTCTTTTCGTTTCTCTCAAATTCTCTCTTTAAATTTTTATCATGATAATTATCTTTCATAAAAACACTCTCTCAATGCACCTTGTCACATTACTCACTGCTAACTAGGCTTAATCACCTTTGATATTAACCATCACAAGATGCACCTTTGATATCAATGACAATACTCAACAATATGCCCCCCTTTGTCATTTATATAAACCATTTTTAGAACTTTCTCAACAAAAAACTTATCCCTCATTTTTAACTTTCTCCCCCTTTGACATAAATGACAAAGAAATGACTACAACTTCTTATATCACACTTCTTGCAACCAAAACACTCAACACATAGGATTATGAGTCAATAAAGTTTCATACACACATGTTCCCCTATCTTCATGTATTCATTCTCAAAATTAATCAGCTATTCTTGGAGCTAATTAACAACCTAATTATCTCCCCCTAAGCACTTGACTTCTTTAGTAACAACTAGGGATACGAACTATACCCAATTCTTGTCTTAGGTGTTCAAATGTTGCCTTTGGAAGTGGCTTGGTAAAAATGTCTGAAATTTGATCCTATGTATAATCATATTAAATTTTAACACTTTTTTCACTTACCTACTCTCTTAATAAATTATACTTGATAAGAATGTGTTTAGTTCTTGAGTGCATGATTTGGTTCTTTGAGATGCTTATATCACTTGTATTATAATAATAGATAGGGATATAAATGCCATACTCTACCTTGTAGTCTTTTAAGGTCTACCTCATCCATAGGAATTGAGTTCAACATGAAGATATTGAAATTTACTTAGCCTCATAAGTGGATAATGCCACTAATGGTTGCTTCTTGATTGTACATGAAATTAGGAACTCACCTAAGAAGAAATTTCCTCAATTAGTACTCTTCCTATCATCTAGACTCCCTTCATAGTCTGTATCTATATGGGATATTAAGTTTAACTCTTCTCTCCTTGTATACCACAACCCAAACTCAATGGTTCCCTTAAGATAATTTAGTATTCATTTTATTTCTTAAAAATGGTTTTCCTTAGGGTCTACTTGAAATATTCCCACAACACCTACTACTTGTATGATGTCAGGTTTAGATGTAGTGGTGTATAGAAAACTCCCAATATTTGACCTATATGAAGTTTGATTGATCCTTGAAGATTCATCTTCCTTTCTCAACTTACACCCTATGATCATAGGTGTGCTAAATATCTTGCAATATTCAATTTCAAACTTCTTCAACATCTCTCTTATGTATGTTGCTTATGAAATGAATATACCTTTTCTGATCAATTAATCTATATCCCAAGAAATAATTATATCTCTCTTATCATGGACATCTAAAACTCCTTCTCCATCACCTCTGCAAAGGCCTTAGTCATTCTCTCATTATTTCCACTAAATATGATGTCATCCACATAGATAACTAAAATCAATTAAATGTTCATATTCTATCTTTTTGAATAGATTACTATCTACAACTCCTCTTCTGAATCCTTAATCTAATAAATACCTATTCATTATAGCATACCAATCTCTAGGAGATTGATATAGACCATAATGAGCCTTTTTCAATATGAAAACATAATAATTTTTACCTAAAAGTGATAAAACCTTAGGTTTATCTTTTTACACTTCTTCTTCTTCCAAGTTCCCATTCAAAAAAGTTGATTTGACATCCATCTGCTAAAATTTTAACCCTTTTAATCTTACATATGCTAGAAAAAATCTAATGGCTTTGAATATTACCAATGGATCAAAGGTATCCTCAAATTATAACCCTTCTATGTAGGAATACCCCTTGCATATCAATATGGAATTATTCCTGGTCACTTTTCTATCTTCATTCAAATTGTTCCTAAATGCCCATTTAATGCCAATGACATTCTTGTCTTTAGGCCTAGGAACTAGTTCCCAAGTCTCATTATTTTCTATTTGGTCAAAATCCTCATTCATGGAACCTATCCAAAACTTGTATTTTCTATATTTTTCAAGGTTATTATGTTAAATCTTAGACAAAAGATCAGTATTCTCTTGATTTAGGTTACTTACCGACCTTCTTCTTATATGCATACTTGCATCCATGTTGCCAATGATTTGTGATTTAGGATGATCTCTTTGAATCTATCTTGAGGGGCATTTTCAATCTTGTCTTTCCTCATCAATCTATATTGTTTCCTTTTCCTTCTTGAATTCCATATTATTTGATGTATCCTTTAACTATGAGTGTGATTTCTTTGTCTCATCAATATTCATATTGGTGCTTTCCACTATCTTCTACAACCTCTTATTATAGAATCTATATGATGAGCTTACTAATGAATATCCTAAGAATATACATTCATAAAACCTATAATAAAACTTACCTAAGTCTTCCTCATCCTTTTGGATGAATCATTTTCTTTCAAACACTCTAAAGTATTCTACATTAGCAGCTCTACTTTTCTATAGTTCATAAAGAGTCTTGTTGCCATTAGTCTTTATATGTCCCTTATTAAAGATGTAGACTATAGTTCTCACTAACTCTCTTTAGTATCCATCATCTAACCTTGACTCATTTATCATAGTTATATCCATCTCTTAAACTATCCTATTTTTCTTTCCATTACCCCATTCTACTGAGGTGTCCCTAAGTATTGAGAATTGTCTCCTTATTTCATGAACATCATGGAATTAATCAAAATCATTGGAATAAAACTCTCCTCTTTCAGATTTTAGGCACTTTATCTTCCCATTCTTCTCATTCTCAACAAGATCCTTGAATGCCTTGAACTTTTCAAGAGCTTCTTGCTTTTCTTTCAAGAATGCTACGCAAGTCATTCTTGTGTAGTCATATATGAGTAACATAAAGTAGATATCTCCTTGAATACTTTATATTATTTTAGGCCCACAAATATCAATGTGTATTAACTAAAAAGGTGTTGTATTATATTACTCCTTAGACTTGAACCCTCTTCTAGTTTGTTTACCATGTTTACTTGCCTTGTAAAGTATGTTTGTAGGTTTGATGATTTTAGGCATGTTCTTCACATACTTATTAGATCTTATCTTAACTATATTTTAAAAATTTAGGTGGCCTAACCTTTTATTACATAGCCAAATCTCATCCATATTTATCACAAATCATCTATCCTTATTGATCTCATTCAAAACATATAGATTATTCTCAGTCCTCTTAGCATTGGCAATTAGCCTTCTTGATTTGGATCTCCTTATATCACACCCTTTATTGTGAAAGTTTAGTGTGTGTCCTTGGTTACACATTTAAATTACTCTAATTAGGTTATGTTTCAAACATTTCACATACAACACATTATTTTTCTTGGTATTCCCATTATCCAAACTTGAGATACCCTTGCCAACTATATTGCCATTTGTGTTATCTCTAAATCTCACTATTCTTATAACATTATAATTATATGAGATGAACTTGATATTGTATCCTATCATGTGGCTTTAGAAACACAATATATGTACCATTTCAATCCTTCATCTTCAATGTGAAAGGCAATATGAGCTAGAATAGATTCTTCTCTTTTAGTCTTCTACTCCTCATTAAATTTATCCATGGAGTCTAACTTCTTGATCCATTTCTCAATGGTATGAATATATACCCTTTTGTTTTGACTAGAATTCTTCATATACCTCATCTTGAATTCCCTTAAAATATGTCCTCCTTGATCACACATATAACACAAAAAATTTCTTCTACTATAGAGATGTATTTTCATCCTATTCTTCCATGAGGAATTTATTCTAGCAAGTTGTCTACAATCTGGAAACCTATATCCATATTGATTAGATAATAAATAATAACCATTTAAGGGATTCACATACCTTGTATGTATTATTTTTAACAATACACATCTATCTTTGTTATCTCTTAAAGGATTCAAGTTCTTCTTGACTTGTAGATGATCAACTTGAATCTCAGATTTGAGAGATTTTGCATAGGTCTTTGGGATATAACTCTCATTTCTTTATTTTTTGTCTTCTTTGAATCCAAGACCTATCTTGTCATGTGGATACCTTTTATTTTTTAGAATATCACCAAGGACTTTATTACTCTTCTCAAATTTATGATGTGTCTTCAACTTGACTATTTCCTGATCTAGTTCTACCTTTAGGGACTCTATTTATATTCCAAACTTGATGAATTCTTCCTCCTTGGTCTTAACACTTGTAGTGAAAATTAAATCTAAGTTTCAAAATATTTGATGATCTCCTCATGTTCATTGGTGTTGTTGATTGGCCTATCTTCAAAGAGATTGATTCTATCCTCACAACTCTTAACCAATGATCTTAGTTTTTGATTATTTATTCTTTGGAACTTCAAATCTTATATAACAGTCAGTAATTTTGCCTAAAGGTTCACATCAACCTCTTCTTCATCTAATTATTCATCATCTTTAAGGATTTTAACTTTTGAGCAACCCTCATTATCTATTTTTATAAACATGAATAATGTTAGAATAATTAATATCTAAGTGGTTATTATTAAACCTTGGCTTACATTAGTAATTAATTAAATAGATAATACTATATTATTTATTTACTCAAGGTGTAAACTCTGAGAAAATAAATAATCTTATTATAGTTATTTAATATTTACTAAATGTTTATTAATTGGATTTATCAGGGTGGATGGACCCATTATTTTTACAACAGTCATATCCCCTCATAAATCATTATAAATAGGGTTTTACCCATATTATAAAATATTATTAAACACAAAAAAATATATTCAAGTATTATTGCATATGGCAAATACTTTTCTGAGACAAACTTGTGAATAACTTATCTCAGAAGGAGTGAGATGAAGAATATTTGATGTATTAGGGTTATTATTGTTTCTCAATATTGAATATCACTTTGCTATGTTTTTTTACCTCTTTGAGGTTTTTTTAGGATAAATATTTGTGTAGTATTTTTTAATGTGGGCTCATTATATATTATGTTTTCCTCATTAAATCTATTCTAGATCCATAATTATTGCATTCATATAAATATTTTATCTTATTATTAGAGCCACTGGAGAGGATTTTGATCAACAAGAATATAGAATATTAAATTAATATTTCAATTTATTAAAATCCTTGCAATTAGATGCCATTGTATGGCCTGATCACTTTAAAAAATTAAATCTCAGGGTTCTATGCATCAAAGTGCTTTCTAAAAGTTCTATTCATGTAGTTTTACAAAGATAAGGACCTGTGAAAATTTTAAAGGTCTAAAAAGCTCTGGATCAGCCTATTCAAATTTATCTCTCTTCTATTAAATACCTATATAGATGGGAGGCTGGTAAAAATTATTGTCGGCACCAAATTTTTTTCTAGAAGGCTTGTTGGCCTTGTGGGAGGATTTCAAGAAGGTTTGCAAATTTTAAAGGCCTAAGAAGGCTTCTATATTCCTCAACTTTTTTTCTCTCCTCCTAGACTTGTACCATTTCCACCTAAAATAAATATTAAGGTAAGTGTAAATTTCTTTCAAATATTTAAAAAATAATTTACTTTTTTTAATTTTACAAATTTGATTTACCTTTTATTAAATTATTTCACCAAAAAGTTAAAAAAACAAGTAATTTATTTTTGCCTTTTATTTATATGCAAATGATATATTTATTTATATTTTCTTATTTTTGAAAAATTAGATAACAACATATAAATTTAAATTAGTGCATGTAAAATCTCAAGCAAACTCTTAGAAGGGGTGGTAGCTTTTATTTTGTTAAAAACTTGTCACAAGCGAGATCTTGTGTTAAAATCCCCCCTAATTTGATTGATTGATTTATTTATTTTTTCAAATTAACTTCAAAATAAAGTAATTTTAATTTCAAATCTTGGTTTTTGTTCTATGTTTCATGCATTCAAAACCCTAGGTAAACTTATTGACCTTCATGTGACATTTGATCTAGTCAAAACCTAAGCAAACATAGACATATAACCAATCAATATGAATGGTTTTTGCACATTTAAAAAAACATTGGAGTGGTCCATTTTTCATTTTTAATCCTTCTATTATATTTTTTACATCTTTTTTAATAATAGTGCCTAGGTGGTCGTTTTGAGTGTCACTCTTTCGACACTTAGACTTATGTATTTTGAATTCATTTTTTTTGCATTATTTAGTATCTAAATTATGTAATTAAATATATTTATACTTGTGATTTAAATTATTTTACAAACTCAAGTTAAATTCACATTAAAAAAGGTTTTATTTTAATTATTTTTTTACTATTTTGTTTAAAGGGAATCTATGGCTTCGCCTCATTTTTCTGTAGATAAATCTCAAATGCTTAATGGAAATAATTACAATATAAGAAAATTTTGTGTTAAATATGAATTTATGTGCCGTAAATTATGGAGTATTGTCATTGGGACTAAAAAATCCCCTTCTAGATGACATATAACCCCTAAGCTTACTAATACATTTCAATAAATATCTTAAGAAGCTATGCCCATTATCTTGAGGAGTGTTAAGGATGAATTCTTTCTCCACATTGGTAATCATAAGTCTCCTAGTGATGCTTGGAAACTCCTTTAATCCATAAATGAAGGCACTTGCCTTTCAAAAATCATTAAATTAATCTTTAAATTTCCAACTATGCCTATGAAGGGTGATGAAAAAGTTGTTAATTTTCTTGCTAAAATTTAAAACATTAAAGCTCAGTTAGATGGATGTAATTGTAATTTGATTCAAGATCAGTTACTTTAATTTATCATTCAATTACATATTCATTAAAAGTTATAAATTTCATTTTAATTTTAAATTCTAAGTATCGAATTGATCAAGATATCCCTGACCTTACCAGTTTATCTTCTCTCCTAATTCAAGAAGAGTAAATTATGAAAAATTTTGATTCTAAAGAAAATGCCACTCAGGAACTTTTCACATTAAATAATGTTTTTGATAATAATAAAAACCATAAATCTAACCCTAATTTTGTTAAAGGAAAATATGGAAATAAAAAAATTGGTAATAAAAATCATGCACCTATGTGGTAAATTTGGTCATAGAAGGGAAATATATTATAAAAAAAGGGTAGAATTAACAATCAATTTTATAAAAATAAAAAAGGGAAGAAAAATAATCAAAAAAAGTAGAAGATTCAAAACCCTAATCAAATGTTATTACTTTATATGTTGCTTTTTGTGCTTCAAATGAGAATGAATAGAAATTAAATACTAGTGCATCACACCATATGACATGATTATCTAATATTTTATGTGATTCTAAAGATATCTTTGAAAGAATTTACTTAAGAGATAATTATTTTTTAGAAGCAAGTAAATAGGGAAAAGTAAAAATTTCAAATGTTGTTATTAATGATGTTTTCTATGTGTTGGGTGAATATTTTGTCGACCAACTAACTGGTGACCAAAATAGTTCCTATCACCACATCATAGGGAGATGGGTCTTCCTGGTGTGTAGGTTTACTGCATCAATAGGGGACAAATCTCTCCTCTCATCAAGGGGGGGTTCCCTATTAAATATGTGGAGGTTGTATACTATATAAATAAGCAAAAAGTAATACATAAGGTTGGGATAAACCATCGATCTCTCTTTTTTTAGAGATGATGCTGACAAATAGAGGAAAAATCCTAGGTGATTGGTGAAGGTACTTCTCTTCTTTTAGAAGTAACATTCAGCCAAGAGCCATATCCATTCCTAGATAGTAGAAACCCTAGTAAAGCAATAAAAGGCACTTCTCTTCTTTCATAAGTGCTTGTTCTTGCAAACAATAAGACTCTTTCTGGTAACAAGTGATTGGTAACCGAGTACAGAGTAACTAACAATCTAAGATGTAGCACAAAGTCTCCACCTTGACTTCCCTAGAGGGAGATATGAATAACAATGGGGGCACAAAGTCATCCCAAGGTCCTTTACACAAAAAGAAAATAAAAACACACATTGAAGACAACTATGACAGCACAAAGTCTGAAAGTAGGTGGCTTCAGGACACCTTCCTTATCACCTCCACTAGTTCTACTTGCTAAATCAGATAAATAAGAATGATTTTAGAAGATAGACATAAGAACAATCTCCTAAGGTAGCACAAGATATAACATCACAAAGTCTACAAGTTACTTGCTTTCTCATTCAGTCAAAGAAATATGAATTACAATATGAACTCAAAGTCTCAGTAATGCCTTCCAATTTGGGTAGAGTTTCACTTCTGGTAAGGGGAAGATCTCTCCTCAAATGATACAAGAGATTTCATTATATAGAGCCTTGAGGGAGGCTTGGCACTTTGTCCCATGGAGTGACCTATTCAGCGTATTTAATGCCTTGGTTGCATTCTTGGTCTTGTTAAGAAGGGCCATGCTAGAGTAGGGTGGCTGTCTTGACTATGGTGTGTCGATTCATCTCTAGTGCCTCTTCTCAAGCTTGAATCTCTCATTCCATCACCTACTTAGCCGTGTAACTATCTATTCTACCTTTATCTTATAGGGGACAAATAGACGGTGCTTTCAATGTTTACAAGCCCTTAACATCTACTCAGTGGACTACTTCACCTACTAGAATTAACTCCTACTAAGTTTCCCTCTTTATCTCTTATTTCTCTTGGTCCTAGCCTTAGAGTATTTTGAATGCATTTGGGTCTACGCTTTAAGTCTGCTAAAATAAATAGAGACTTCATTGTGACAAATTTGACATTTATGGGCCCACCATTCTTCCCAAAAACTCTCTCATGTCTTTCTCACTTGTCATGGTCACTTTCCACTATAAAAAAAGTGAGGACACATGGTGGCATCTGTATCTTCAAAATAGGCTTATCATAATAAGCTTTGAAACTTGTTAGCAGTTGGAGGTGTGGATGCGGACACGTGACAGCTTCCACTACACTAGGATGGGACATGTAGTGAGTTCCACACTTTAAAGCTTCGTCTAAAACTACGTCTCAACATGTGACACTTGGTAGCATCTATTACACTTTAAGGCTCAAACCTTTCTAAAAGGGAACTTGCCTTTCAGGGTCCTAAAAAAGGTTTGCTTTGGAATGTCGAGTGTCCCTCCACAAAGGTGTCTGCCATTTAGGATCTTCCAAGTGGCCTTCGGGTCTTTGATTTATTCGATGGGCTGTTGGTCCTTTATTTCCTTAAGACAAAATGTCTGAAGGAAATCCTTTCCTTGGCTTCATGCATGCTTCTACATTGTGAGTGCCCCCTTATATGACATGTGGTGCCTTCCACTACTTTTAACTAGACATGTGGCATCTTCCACTAAAACTTACCAGAGACACATGGCATCTTCTACTATTGACACTTGGCATCATCCATCTTCTCAAGCCTTTCCAAAACCATAGAAATTCTTGGGGCTCAGTCAGGCTCTTGTAAATGATGACACTTGTCAGCCTCTACCAATCTCTGGCAAGGGCAGGTGGCACGATCCGCTGTGCTTAGAAAAACATAGTGAAGTCTTCCATGATCTCCACTTTTCACCCTCCACAAAACTTTGAGAGAAGCTTTTATTGAAATAATCCTGTAGCTTATAAGGAACTTTGAGAAGTAAATGCCAACACGTGTCGCATTCCACTTGACTCTTCTTTACATGGATATCTTTCCTTAACTGAGGTAGCCTTTAAACCTTTGAACCCAATGCATTGAACCGATTGAATGTTGAACCCATTAAATCAATGAACCAAAATGGTTCAAGGTTCAATGGTTTGATAATTCAAGCTTTTGAGACTTGTTAAGTGCTTGGGGCCATGGAACCTTTGAAATGGTTAAACTTTGAACTTTGTCAAGTGCACTCAAATCCTACTGACGATGTTGAACCTTGAACCCATTGAACCCTTTAACCTTTTTACTTAAAGGTTCAATGGTTCAATGGTTCAATGATGCTTAGGAGCTTGCTGATTGAATTATTTTGATTGAACCAAGGTGCTAAACCAATCTAGAAAATCCCTGAGTGCTGAAAACTAGTTCTTTTGATTGGATTCGCTTGCAGAAGCCTTTAAAACTTTAAAATTGTTAATCCCTTTACTGAAAAAACTTGAAAAATAGGGAATTTGAAATCTCAAAATAAATTTTTGGAAAGGGAAGAGACAATTTTGGTCTTGCAGGGCCAAAATAGTTCATACATTGTTCCAGAAATGAGTGACACTTTTGGGGAACAATAGCTAGCTCCAGTTGGGGAACTTCTTTAGATGAAAACTTGGAACAACTAAGGGGAGTAGAAACTAGAATATCTAGTGCCTTGAAGTGTGCCATTGGGCTACGAAGTCATGCTACTCAAAAAGAAATGCTCTAAAAGAAACAAATAAAAAACACAAAGCAACAATAGAAACTATACAAATATACATATGTACAGGTGAACTTATTTGATACTTCAAGAATTTAAGTACTTCAGACGCTGCTCATCATGGGATAATGAAAGGGGATGCCATCCTGATAAATTAGCAGGAAACCATTTTGCCCCCAAAAATGGTGACGAGCGAATGGAGCTCTCCACTAGGAAACCAATTTTTTGCATCTTCTTCTTGGCCTTTTCTTCTTCTTTCTCCATGGTAGGATGTGGTCTTAAAACTAAAAACCTTAACTCCTTGCTCTCCTTGTGAAGAGTTCCTTTTGCTGACTTTGGAATATAGCAGTATGGTCCACCACCATAGCTTGTTATTCTACTAGTCTAGTCTAGCACATGCATTAATTGTTAGCATCAGACCCCTGACAAACCATCACCTTAGCATCTCCTTTGGTGTGAAGGAGCTTGATCTCTTCATCTTGAGTATTCTTCAATCTGAGTAATAGAGATCTACATCCAGCTATGGAAGAATTGCAGCCATTGGATTCCAAGATCCAAGCATCATCAGAAGCTGATTTTCTATCAAACTTCTCTTCATCAGAGATGGAAGATCCTTTTTGATTTATACTATGCCCTACTAATTATTTTGATGCCTTATTTGGATCAAATACTAGATTACTAGTTACATGGCTTTCATCAGCTAATACATGAGCATCCTTTGTGGTCAAGAAGTAATTAACCCTGCCTAAAGGCTTAAATAGAATTTAAGCTATAGGGGCCGATGTTTGGGTGACCAAAATTTTTGGCTCAGATAGGTCTACACTTGGTTCTCCATCAATGTCCAATTGCTCAGGATTGGCTTACAGGGATTCAAACTCAGTCATTTGAATTTTGGATTTCTTGGCATGATCAATCATGTCAAATGACTAGAATGGACTTGGAAGAGAGGATGGGAGTTCATCCTTTTGGTTTCCAAGAGGGGGAGGACTGGTTTTCTAAGTTGAAGTAGAAGGTACAGAGATGTTTGATGTAATAACCTTCTTGACAATCACTAGGTCCTTTGACTGGAAAGGTAGATTGGTTCCCCACTTAGAAATTGGAATTCCAAGCTAAGTTTGTTCCTCTATTCTTTTTTAATCAGCTTGTTGGGCTGACCAATTCTTAGACTAGGTGAATATTGTGTATGATCCTTCAACTACTTCACCTTCACTTCTAGGTTCATCCTGATAATTTAGGAAACCAATGTGGGAGTCGCTAGCTGATTCTTCTAGATCCTCCTTGAAGAGATCAGCACCAATTTCTTGATCAAACTCAAGTTGGAAATAGGAAACATGTTCTATTTATATATATCTAACTACTAAGTTGGTTGGAGGTGCTTCAAGGGCAAGGTTCCTCTGTGGGGGAGGAAGATGATTTGGTTGCCCTTGAATTTTGATAGCATTGCCTTGATATGGCTGATTGGGGAATGTGCTCCTTGGTACATCTCTATATAGAGGAGCAGAAGACATACCTTGTGCCATTTGCCTCTTCAAGGCTAGCAATTCCTTTACCAACTTTTGTACGATTGGGTCAATGGTGGCTGTGGGTGAGTATTCAGAAGATGAAGAGGGTTTACCTCTATTAGGATCTCTCTTTATCTTTCTTACCAAGATAAGGTCATCTTCTAGCTCAGTATCCAAGTCTTGAGCAGCCTCAAGGCCTATGTGTCTATCCCATCTCAATAGAAAACTCACTTCAGGTAGTTGTGAGTTGATGAAGAAGCATTTGAGATTCTGAGGTGTCAACTAGGTGACCATGGAAATCTTATGCCTCAACTTGTTGAACCTAGAAATAAAATCCCTCATAGGCTCATGAGGTTCCTTTTTCATCTGAGTGAGTTGGGCCAACAAAGCATGTGCATCCTCTACAGGCTTGAACCTTGCTTTGAACTTGACTTTAAGTGTATCCCAGTCAGTCACTGATCTAGCTTGTAGATGTTAAAACTAATCTACATCAGGACCTTGTAATGTCTCCACAAAAATCCTGACTGCCACATCCTTGAATTCCACCCCTATCACACCATAGGCTATGCTGAAGGCTACAATGTGTTCATCAGGGTGAACTATCCCATCACCAAATAATTTAGGGAAATTCTTTCTTAAACTATGTGGGAGTTCATACAGAGGTGGAGTCAAGTTGAGTGGGCCAAAAGAGTTACCCCAAGGGCCTCAAACTACCATGATTTAATTATCAAAAATAGGGATAAAATTTTTGGAAGGAATGGCTAGATTGCAGAACAAAAATGGAAAAGGACTGGCCCTGCTTCAGCTTGAAGCTTGAGGCTTCAAACTGTGCACTCTTTCCTAGCAGCTCTAGTTTTGCAGACCAAATAAAATAATAGAGGTGGATGAAGATGGTAAGGCTATAAATGATAATGGGTAAGACATGGAATGGAGTCACCATAGTTTGTATAATGGATAAGGGAAGGAACTACTTCAATCTGAAACATGAGGCTTTAGATTGCATGTTCGTCCCTAGTGGAGTCGCCAAAAATTGTTGGGTGAATATTTTGTCGGCCAGCTAACTGGTGACAAAAATAGTTCCTATCACCATAGTATAGGGAAATGGGTCATCCTGGTGTGCAATTTTACTACATCAATAGGGGACAAATCTCTCCTCTCATCAAGGGGAGGTTCCTTATTAAATATGTGGAGGCTATATACTATATAAATAAGTAGAAAGTAAGACACAAGGGTGGGATAAACCATCCATCTCTCTTTTTTAAGAGATGATGTTGACAAATAGAGGAGAAATCCTAGGTGATTGGTGAAGGTACTTATCTTCTTTTAGAAGTAACATTCAGCCAAGAGCCAGATCTCTTCTTGGATTGTAGAAACCCTGGTGAAGTGACCAAAGGGACTTCTCTTCTTTTAGAAGTACTTATTCTTGAAAATAGTAGGACTCTTTCTGGTAACAAGTGACTGGTAATCGAGTATAGAGTAACTAGCAATCTAAGATGTAGCACAAAGTCTCCACTTTGACTACCTTAGAGGGAGATACGAAGAACAATGGGGGCACAAAGTCATCCCAAGGTCATTTACACAGAAAGAAAATAAAAACACACATTGAAGACAACTATGACATCATAAAGTCTAAAAGTAGTGGCTTTAAGACACCTTCCTTATCACCTCCACTACTTCTACTTGTTAAATCAAATAAATAAGAATTCTTTTAGAAGATAGACATAAGAACAATCTCCTAAGGTAGCACAAGATATAATAGCACAAAGTCTACAAGTAACATGCTTTCTCATTCAGTCAAAGAAATATGAATTACAATCTGAGCTCAAAGTCTCAGTAATGCCTTCCATTTTGGGTAGAGTTTAACTTTGGTAAGGGGAATATCTCTATTCAAATGATACAAGAGATTTAATTATATAGAGCCCTAAGGGAGGCTTGTCACTTTGTCCCATGGAGAGATCCATTCCATGCATTCAATGCCTTGGATGCATTCTTGGTCTTGTTAGGAAGGGTCATGCTAGAGCAGGGTGGCTACCTTGATTGTGGCATGTTGAATCATCTCTAATGCCTCCTCTCAAGCTTGAATCTCTCATTCCATCACCTACTTATCCATGTAACTATCTATTCTACCTTTATCTCATAGGGGACAAATAGATGGTGATTTCAATGTTTGCAGGCCCCTAACATCTACCCAATAGACTTACTAGAATTAACTCTTGTTGAGTTTCCCTCTTTGTCTCTTCCTTCTCTTGGTCCTGGCCTTACAATCTTTTGAACACATTCAAGTCTATGCTTTAAGTTTGCCAAAATCAATAGACACTTCATTGCAACAAATTTGATGTTTATGGGCCCATCATTCTTCCCAGTAACTCTCTCATGTCTTTCTCACTTGCCATGGTCACTTTCTGCTATGACACGGGTGAGGACATGTGGAATCATCCACAACTTTGATATAGGCTTATCAAAATAAGCTTTGAAACTTGTTAGCAGCTAGAGGCATGGATGCAGACATGTGACAGCTTTTGCTGTACTGGGATGGGACACATGGTGAGTTTCATGCTTTGAAGCTTTATCTAAAACGGCATCTTAGCATGTGACACTTGGCAGCATCTACTACATTTTGAGGCTCAAACCTTTCCCAAAGGGAACTTTCTCTTCAAGGTCTTGAAAAAGGTCTACTTTTGAATGTCAAGTGTCCCTCTACAAAGCTGTCTACCCTTCAGGATCTTCCAAGTGGCCTTTGAGTCTTTGATTTCTCTGGCAGGCTATTGGTCTTCTATTTCCTTCAGACAAAATGTCTGAAGGAAATCCTTTCCTTGGCTTCTTGCATGCCTCTACATTGTGAGTGCCCCCTTTTATGACACATGGCACCTTTCACTACTTTTAACTAGAGACACATGGCATCTTCCACTAAAACTTACCAGAGACATGTGGCATCTTCTGTTATTAACACTTGGCAGCATCTACCTTCTCAAGCCTTTTCAAAACCATATAAATCCTTGGGGCTTAGTTAGGCTCTCATGGATGATGACACTTGTCAACCTCCACTGATCTCTACCAAGGGCACATGGCATGGTCTGCTACACTTAGAAAAACATAGTGAAGTCTTATGCAGTTTCCACTTATCACCCTCTGCAAAACTTTGAGAGAAGCTTTTATCAAAATAAGCCTACAACTTATAAGGAAATTTAAGAAGCGAACACCGACACATGTCACATTCTACTTGACTCTTCTTTAAGTGCATTTCTTTCCTTAACTGAGGCAACTTGTGATCCTTTAAACTCAGTGCATTAAACTAATTAAACATTAAACCCATTGAACCGATGAACCAAAATGGTTCAAGGTTCAACGGTTCAATGGTTCAAGCTTTTGAGACTTGCTAAGTGCTCAGGGCCATGAAACCTTTGAAATGGTTGAACTTTGAACTTTTTCAGGTGTGCTCAACTCCTACCGATGATGTTGAACCTTGAACCTTTTTTCTTAAAGGTTCAACTATTCAATGGTTCAATGATGCTTAGGAGCTTGCTGATTGAATTCTTTTGATTGAACCAAGGTGCTGAACCAATCCTAAAAATCCCTGAGTGCTAGAACTAGTTCTTTTGATTGGACTCACCTACAGAAGCCTTTGAACTTGCTAATCCCTTTACTAAAAAAGCTTGAAAAATGGGGAATTTGAATGCTCAGAACAAATATTTGGAAAGGAAAGAGACAATTTTGGTCTTGTAGGGCCAAAATAGTTCATACGTTGTTCCAAAAATGAGTGACATTTTTGGGGAACAAAACTACGTACCTAAACATAAAATGAATTTTATATCTTATTCTCAACTTACTACTGATAATTTAATTGTAACATTCTTTAAATATAGTTGGTCTATAAGAAATCAATCTGGTTCCTTGATTGTTTAAGTTATTCAAAAGAATGGTTTATATATCTTTTCACCTTCTTTTACATGTTTAATTTCATCACATAATAAAAATGAATCGTAATTATGGAATGAAATATTAGGACATGTTAATGGTATAATTTTACATGATTGTCTATGAGCAATCCTATTATTAGACTTCCTTATATCCCATCTTATCATGAAACTTGTGAGGGTTGTTTACATGGTAGAAAACATACTAACCCTTTTCACAAGAATCATGATACAAATTCCTCTCATCCTTTAGATTTAATTCATATTTATGTTTTAAGACCTCATGAAGTTATATCTCTTAATGATTCATTATATATTATTATATTTATTAATGATTACACTAGAATGATCTAGTCTTATTTCATTAAAAATAAATCTAATGTTTTGTCAAGCATATGTTGAAAATGCATTTGATTTTTCTATTAAGAGATTAAGAACTGATAATGGTGGAGAATATTTTATTAAATAATTTTATTCTTTTTTTATTAGTTATGGTAATCAAAGGGAACTAAAAACTCCCTATTCACCTCAGTAAAATGGTATTGCTGAAAAAAAAACTACACCATCATAGAAATGGATAGGACTATGTTGTAATCTACAAAATTTCCTAAATTCTTATGGGCCAATGGCATGAACACTATTGTTAATATTCTAAATATATTTCCTACCAAAGCCTTATATATTTCTACCTCTTTATAAATGTGGACTAAAAATAAACCCAATGTGACTCATCTTAGGATCTTTGGTAGTCTTACTTCTATCTCTGTCCCTAAAGCTAAGAGGAAGAAGCTTGACCCCACTTTTTATTATTGTATTTTTGTAGGATATGGAGGTAAGACAAAAGTTTAAGAGTGTATGATCCCTCTAAACATCAAATTATTGAGAATAGGAATGTTCTTATTCTCAAAAAAAAAAATTTGATCTCTTTATGGATCTCTCCTCAGTGTTTTTCTATTGATAAACTAGAATCTCATGTTTCTCCTTGTCATGAAATGGATGCCCTTGAGGAAGTTGATCTAGTTATGGATAACCTAGATTCTAAAGAACCTCTTGAGTTTCATGTTCAATCTAAAATACCTAAATGGGTAGAATCTCTGATTTAATTTTCTAATGTTGATAACCTTGATAAATTAACTAGAAGTCAACATTCTTATTATGCATTAATGACTATGTATGAATTTGAACCTCAATCCTTTAAGGAAGCTACTCAATATGATAGATAAAATGTTGATATGCAAGCTAAATATAATACATTAAATAAAAATCAAACTTGGGCCCTTATCCCTCCTCTACCTAAAAGGCATATTATCAGTTTTAGGTGGCTATATAAAATCAAATATAATTAAATTGGTAAAATTGACAAGTTTAAAGCTATATTAATTCCTCATGGGTTTACTCAAAAAACTAGGATCGACTATGTTAAAACCTTTGCTCCTATAGAAAAAATGAGTATTGTTAGACTTATTATTTATCTTGCAGCCCAAAATGGTTGGGTTATCCACCAAATGGATGTCAAGAATGCATTTCTAAATGGTGATTTAGAAGAAGAAATCTATATGACTCAGCCTAAAGGTTTCACCAAACTTAATTGAGAATATTTTGTATGAAAGTTAAAAAATGTTTGTATGTCTTAAAACAAGCTCCTCAAGCTTGGTATTCTAAGATTATTATTTTTTTTCAAAGAATTAGTTTTTTCTAATTGCTATTTAGATAATGATCTCTTTGTTAAAATCAAAAATGGTCATTTGATTGTAATTATAATATATGTTGATGATTTGTTGGTTATTGGTGATCTAACTAGTTTAATTCATAAACATAAAGATAAACAAAGTCAAATGTTTGATATGATTGATTTAAGCATTCTACATCATTTTTTAAGAATGGATATATTTCAAGATAAAAATTCAATTATTATATCAGAATCTTAGTATGAACACAATCTTCTTGTTAAGTTTAACATGCTTGATTGTAAATTTGCCACTACTATTGAGTTGTTATTAAACTTGATATTAAATCTGCATGTCAAAAACCTAACCTTATTTTGTATAGATATCTTATTAGAAGTTTGATTTATCTAACCATTACTAAGCCAGATATTTCATATGTTTTTAGTGTTGCTTCTAGATTTATGTAAGATCCATATTTAGATCATTGGAAAATAGCTAAATGTATCCTTCGTTATATCAAAGTAAATATTAGTTATGTTTTATTTTATTCTTCCATTAATAATCATAAATTATATAGTTATTGTGATGCTAACCATGTTGGTGATACATTAAATCACAAATCTACTTCTAGATATGTGTTTAAGTTTGGTGCAGGTGCTATCACTTGGAGTAGTAAGAAGCAACTTACTATCTCTTTCTCTCCTATAGAAGTAGAGTATAGAAGTGCTATGGAATCTACTAAAGAAGCCATGTGGATGTGAAGGTTATTGAGAGAATTTCATTTTGTTGTTTCTTAGAGGACCATCATTCATTAACCAAAGTTATATAATTTTGGAAAAAAATTAGTGAAACATCAAAGAACTAAACATATTGAAGTTCATGTGCATTTCATTCGAGATAAAGTCCTCAATGGTGATATTAATCTATAGTTTTATTATACAGATGAAAAAGTAGTAGATATCTTCACAACCACTTGGTGCTACCATGTTTTGTCAATTTCGTGCAATGCCAAGCCTCTCAGAGTTTCCATTAAGGGGGAGTGTACATGATAATGCCACTTCCTAATGGCCATGTGTTTCCTCTTCTTCTCTATACTTCTTCTCATTTGTATAGCATTGTAAAAACTTCATGTAGAATTTATTTTATCTAATTAAACTTCATGTGAAATTTCTACTTGTGTACCCTAATACATTTAAAAGCATAATTTGTAATGGAGATCCTTATGTTATAAAAGGCTCTAGATATGCTTAGCAATTATTCATGAGAAATAGTGAGATGTAATATAACAATTATTTTAACCTAAATTTACTTTTGAGTAGTTTATGGATTATAATTCCTTTTTTTTTCAAAAGGTGACCTTTGGCATGATGAAGGTTTTTAAATCCTTTAAATTTTGCATATAGTATAATTCCTCTATGGTGACTATGGATTTTATCCCCGCTTAGAATTAAGAGGGAATGTTAGAATAATTAATGTTTAAGTAGTTATTATTAACCCTTAGATTATATTGGCAAGTAATTAAATAAATAGTAATATATTAATTATTTACTTAAGGTGAAAACTTTAGGAAAATAAATAATCTTATTATAGTTATTTAATATTTACCAAATGTTTATTAATTGGATTTATCAGGGTGGATGGACCCATTATTTTTAAAATGGTCACATCTCCTCATGAATCATTATAAATAGGGTTTTACCACTATTGTAAAATATTCTCGAACACAAAAAAAAATTCAAGTATTCTTGCATGTGGCAAATACCTGTTTGATATAAATTTATCTAGAATTGATTTTAGGAGTGAGATGAAGAAGGTTTGATGTATTAGGGTTATTATTGTTTGTAAATATTGAGTATCACTTTGATAGGTTTTTTACCTCTTTGAGTTCTCCCAGGATAAATATATATGTAGTGTTTATTGATTAGGGCTCATTATATATTATGATTTTCTCATTAAATCTCTTCTAGATCTATAATTATTACATTCATATAAATATTTTATCGAATAAAGTTTCATTTCTATCATGCTCAATACTATCATCATCACTATCAAATGTACTAGTGTCACATCACATGAGATAATGTCTTCTTTGGTATATAAATTTCTCTTGTTATTGAATGACCCTTTCTTGCCTTCATACTTCCTGAAATTCTTTTTTCTCTTGTCAAGATTATAGACCTTCTTATCATTACCATGATGTTCATCATGTTCTCCATCATGCCCATTATTATCCTTATTAGGACATTTAGAGGAAAAATTACTAATCTTACCATAGTTAAATAATTTGAAAGCTAATTTGCCCTTATACTTACATGATACTTTCCTTAGTTTTTTGATAAACGTGGCTTCTATCTTATCATCATCAATGTTTGTGTCAACATCATCCTTGGCATTCTTACCTTGTGAATTCTTCTTAGCTTTGAATTCAACTTACTTATTAGAGGGTCTTCCATCACTTATTATCATTTCATAGGCATTCAATATGACATTAAGTTCATCCATCTATAGTATGTTAATATCTTTGATCTCCTCCACAATAGACACCTTTAAATCAAACATATATGTCATAGATACCAATACCTTTTGTATTATTGTTGATTCTTCCAACTTCTCTCCTAGATATTTGATGACATTTACCACTTCATGTACTCTTAATAGATAAGATGCAATGTTTTCATCTTCCTTCATTCTTAGGCTTCCAAATTGCCTTCATTGAGTCTGCAACTTTGCTAACTTAACTTTGGTGTCTCCTTCATAGATGGTCTATAAATTTTTCTAATTACCTTTGGCTTTATCATAATGCATGACCTATAAAAATTATACCTCTAAAAGACCATGCATGATGGCATTCATTGCCTTAGAGTTGTTTTCACTTGCCTTTTTACCTACTACGCCAATTGGTGGTGTAAAATGTGGCATGAATCCATCAATAATAGATATAAATATATCATATCCTAAAGACATAGTATAAGTCTTCATTATTATACTCCAAGATTCATAGTTAGTCCCACTGAAGAGAGGAGCCTTATTGATTGATAAACCTCCTTCTATTTGATGATTAGACATGCTTGTGGTTCGAGTATCTCCTTTAAGCTATTAGGTCTTCTTTAAAGGACCAATATTTGATACCAAATGTTGGAATCACAATCATTGGAAGGGTGAATCAATGTTTAAAACTTTATTTTACATGTATTTTAACATTATTTGAACCATTAGATAAATATAATGCTATATAAATGCATGCATAACTAATCACATAAGCATGAAATAATATCATAACATATATAACACACATATGAATGGGAAACTCTCAAGGGGAATAAAACTACTATGATCCCTACAAATGGACTTCAAGGGGAAGTATAGGGGATTACACACTGGGAAACACATATAAACTATAACACCTATATTGGAATTATCCACTAAGATAGGGTTGATTCAATTGCATAATAATGTATATTCAATTCCAAACACCATTCTTTTAATCATTCATTCACATAAATATATCAATGCATAAGCAAAAAACCACAAAAGCATATCACAAGATAACACAAGGGATATGTGAGAAACCCTCTTAGGGGATAAAAACCACTAAAACATACACATGTAATAATATATTATAATTTCAAGATATATATTTTATTGAAGCACCAACTTCACAAGCATATCTAACCCCTACCTATTTGAGCACCCACCCAACTAGTCTTCTATAAGCTCCAACTTGCAAGGAAGCTCTAACACACTAGGAAACTAAGGAAAAACTTAGATAAATTAAAATATTATCATATTATAACACCTATTCATAATATTTGACTAATTATGACCTCCCTTTTTTTCACTCTTTCCTCTTCACTTTCACTTGAACAGTCTCTAGGGCTGACCGCTCGATATAACTCTTCTACACTCATTAGGTCTAATGACCTAGTCATCAACCTAAAATAAATTAAATATATATTAATTTATTATCATATTATCCCTATTATTATCCTAAATTACCTATCCTTTCTCCTTATGTGAGCCCTTTTCTTCACTTGAATTCACACTCTCTTAACCAACTCAAATAGGCTTATTAGGCCTAGCCTTTTTACCACACACTTGGTCTAACCCATCCTAGTCATAATGCATGACCTATAAAAATTATACCTCTAAAATACCATGCATGATGGCATTCATTGTCTTAGAGTTGTTTTCACTTGCCTTTTTACCTACTACACCAATTGGTGGTGTAAAATGTGGCATGAATCCATCAATAATAGATAGAAATATATCATATCCTAAAGACATAGTATAAGTCTTCATTATTATACTCCAAGATTCATAGTTAGTCCCACTAAAGAGAGGAGCCTTATTGGTTTATAAACCTCCTTCTATTTGATGATTAGACATGCTTGTGGTTCTAGTATCTCCTTTAAGCTATTAGGTCTTCTTTAAAGGACCAATATTTGATACCAAATGTTGGAATCACAATCATTGGAAGGGTGAATCAATGTTTAAAACTTTATTTTACATGTATTTTAACATTATTTGAACCATTAGATAAATATAATGCTATATAAATGCATGCATAACTAATCACATAAGCATGAAATAATATCATAACATATATAACACACATATGAATGGGAAACCCTCAAGGGGAATAAAACTACTATGATCCCTACAAATGGACTTCAAGGGGAAGTATAGAGGATCACACACTGGGAAACACATATAAACTATAACACCTATGTTCGAAGTATCCACTAAGATAGGGTTGATTCAATTGCATAATAATGTATATTCAATTCCAAACACCATTCTTTTAATCATTCATTCACATAAATATATCAATGCATAAGCAAAAAACCACAAAAGCATATCACAAGATAACACAAGGGATATGTGAGAAACCCTCTTAGGGGATAAAAACCACTAAAACATACACATGTAATAATATATTATAATTTCAAGATATATATTTTATTGAAGCACCAACTTCACAAGCATATCTAACCCCTACCTATTTGAGCACCCACCCAACTAGTCTTCTATAAGCTCCAACTTGCAAGGAAGCTCTAACACACTAGGAAACTAAGGAAAAACCTAGATAAATTAAAATATTATCATATTATAACACCTATTCATAATATTTGACTAATTGTGACCTCCCTTTTTTTCACTCTTTCCCCTTCACTTTCACTTGAACAGTCTCTAGGGCTGACCACTCGATATAACTCTTCTACACTCATTAGGTCTAATGACCTAGTCATCCACCTAAAATAAATTAAATATATATTAATTTATTATAATATTATCCTTATTATTATCCTAAATTACCTATCCTTTCTCCTTATATGAGCCCTTTTCTTCACTTGAATTCACACTCTCTTAACCAACTCAAATAGGCTTATTAGGCCTAGCCTTTTTACCACGCACTTGGTCTAACCCATCCTGGTCAGAAAAGATCATTTAAATAATTTATTTATATTTTAAATATATTTAAATACACATTTATCAAAATAAAAAAACACTCCATAGGTTGGTTATAATCCATAGAGGCTAAAACTCAAGTTAGGCCTAATAGAGACCTAATAGAATTAGGCCTTCACATTCACACATTACACTTGAGAATTATTGGGACATATTTAGATTTTAATGGATTAAAAACATAAAAATTCCTTAAATATGCCATTTATCACTCCCAGATATTTACATACCACCTGGAACTCTAACTCACCACTTGAACCAAGCCATTTAGCCTACTCGCCATTAAGCCTTGTTACTGCCTAAAAGTCTATCTTATAGAACATAAGCCCAAGGTAAAATTTTAGAATAAAAAAAATTAAATAAATATATCCTTAATGAATAAAAATTTCACCATATACATTTTACATCATCACTCATACGCTAAGCACCAAAAACCACCTCTGTAATAGGACCACTTAGATTGGTCAAACATAGTGAAAGTATAATCAAGAAAATTTGACTACCAAAACCTAAATATGGACTTATTATGAACAAAAAAAAATTACATGGAACTTTTAGACTTATATAATAACTTAAAACTCATTTATTTCTCTATGTCTATGCAAACAACATCCAACTCTCATCTACCAAGTGATCACTCAAACTATTGTAGCCTCTAAAAGTATAGTAATGAAAACATTTATTATTTTGCATTGAAATGAGTCTTTAATTAATTAAAATCCACACTAATAGATTATTTTAATATTATATATCAACATAAAATATTTATATTTCAAATTCTAGAGACAACCATTGGTTTTTTAGACCAATCTCTCAAACTTCTATCTTATTATCTTAACACAATCTGCTAAGCCATTATGGATTCTTCACATCAACACCTTAACCTATCTCTTCAGATTCCAAAATTAATTAATAGGTAAATTAGGTATCAAAAAACATAAATATATTCATTATATACATCAAATCTTGTCAAGAAACCTCAAACACTTCACTTAGCAAACCTAGAATAATCGACTTGTGTCAAAACATAGTCATAGTGAACATGACTTCTCACACCTATAGGATCACTTATTTTAACTCTAAATGAATTTTAAATGACATTAAACATATTTAATACATATTCAAAAAATAATACATATATGTCATATGGAAAATGTAGACTATATAGGCCAATCCTTGACCCTTACTCCTTCACTATCATCATTTACTCAGATAAGCCACTTTGAAAGCACTTTATTTCTTATGTATGGTCATATTTAACACTTAAAAAACAATATAACATGATTTATATATCTAAAATAATTAACTAGACCACTTGGATTCATCCCTACTCACTTGCACCTTATCCTAAACTCTTTTTCAATCTAGCTTGCATTTTCTCACTATTTCTGATATCTTAGAGTTTAGTGGTAGTTAAATTTGATTGATAATAATGATTTACATAGAGAAAATATCTTTAAAAAATAACTCAATATACCTAAATAATGTGTCTTGACCTTCAACCTCCTATGATTTGTATGTGTTGATGCAATCATTCATGCCTATAACATCAAATTCTTCAAAAATAAACCTTTTTTATATCTTCTGCTCACTACCTTGACAAACTAAGGCCACATAGGGATTTTTGAAGGAGTCATCTACATGATAAAACCATAAAATTTTACTTTTCAATCCATTCTATGTCATTTCTATCATATCTTCATCATTAGGTCATTATGACGATTTAAGCCTAGTTTGCATTCTTAATAAATGTTCATAAAGCTCTATACCTAAAACCACTTCCAAATACTTGAAAAATATTATTTTTAAAATATTCCATCTCTCCCAAATGTCTTGGGTCACCATTTAATGTTTACACATGCCAATGAGCATCAAAACTTTCTTCTCAATCTTAGAAACCTTCAATTTGCATGCACATGAGACCTTCAAACATTGTTTCTTGATTTATCCTTTAACTAATGACTTAAAACTTGATAAAAATATTTTTAATATCATATCACACCTCAAAAAAAATTTACATGGGCTCCAATACCTTGTAAACTCATTGTAACCCCTTATTAGAACCACACTAAGTCTTGATGCATGTTAGGTCTAGACCTACCAGTCATACTTAAATCTTAAAAGCAAATTTACATTTTTTGTATTTATCTCAATACATCATCATGTCATATGACCTCATATATTTCTCACCAACTTCCAACTTTGTTCATAAAAAACACACATTTCTCTTCACAAAATGTTACTAGGCCTGTTCCATCACCCTAGGTCTGTTTGCAAGGACTATGCCTCAAACTTGATCTTTCTACCACTATGAATGTATTTTCCATATAATTCACATGTTTACAAGATGTAAAACATATTATAATTATTTTTATACCATATATTTTCATAATTTCAAGCTCATACATACCTATATCATCATTATCATGCTTATAGTCTAATCACATAGACCTACTAGGTATTCTACCTCATGGAGTCATACTATGAAACATACATGAGTATTTCAATGCCTCAAACACATGTTCACATGTTCTCATTCATCCTATTATTCATATCTAGATTCATCTCCTAGAGCCATTATACTCCTTCTTGTATTAGACTACGTATCTCATGCTCAAGCCTTCTCATCACTCCATGATCACTTCATGACAAAAACCTTCATCCATATCCTCACACTTCCTTTGACATTAATAATACTTCATAGATACATGACATCAATGACAATTTTTAATGATCTCCCCCTTTTTCATTTATGGAAAACACTCTACCTTAGTAGACAATTATCATTTATCTAAGTTGGTTCTCCCCTTCAAATCTTTCTCCACCTTTGAGATTAATAAAAAAGGTTACATACACTTCTCATAGGGTCATCTACACATATTCCTTTGATCTTAAGACCTAATCATAAAACAAAACAAGAAGGCTCCCATTTTGTTTATGAAAACTTCTCAATTCATCCAAGTTAGCTCCCTATAACTCCATGCTCCACCTTATGATATATTCATTTATATTTTAAAAAAGCTCCTCATGTCTTTGGTGCTTGATATAACTTATGGCACCTTCAAATAGAACATCTCAACCACTGGGTCTGTATACAAATTTAAAATCATTATTCCTTGCCACCTAATCCGTGGTCCTTACGTTCAACTCTATTGAGATAGATAATTTCTTAGACATGGTATAGTAGAGCTCCCCCTATGATCATGTTTCAAACCTCATGAGCAAACAATATTCTATTAATAATAACATTGGTATTTCAGATCAATCTATGGCTTATGTGCATTCTTGGTACTTATGATCAATTAATTCCTCTTTGTGTATTTTAGGTCATCACGGGTCTAACTAGATTATAACATCTTCTACAAGGTAATCTACTAGATATTTATATGATACCTCATTCTTTGTGATAGACCTCTATCAAACATTATCAAACTCTTATCAATTTATACTTTACAAGTATTGTTAAAGTCTTCATATACTTTCTTCATGCTCAACAAGATATATAACACTTTATTATTTTATGGGAACACCAATAGGTCTCACCCCTTCATTAAGTCTTATGGAGACCTGATCAACATGGATCCACTCCTTATATCTTATTATTTACCCCTTGAGTTAATATGACCACCTTATATAGGTATAAACAACTTCACAACATGGCAAACTAAGCTCCTCCTATCATCAACTTACTACTTTTCAAACACAAGCCATTAAGGCTTAAAAACTAAAAAGTACACTCATGGATAATATGCAGTCAAACTAGGTTTGATATTCCTTATCCATATTAAAGAACTTTTTATACACTTTTGACATCTTTAGCTATGTAAACAAAGACAAAACAATATACTTACAAGCATTTAATTATCCTAAGATCATTGTCCCTTTCTAAAATATCTCATCTATAAGGCATAAACCCAAAGGCAAATATTAAAACATCACTATTAAACATCTATAATAAGCACACTTAGAACCCATATAACCTTTAATATCAATTTCAATCAATCTCCTTTAATCTTACAAGAACTCTTGTGAAGATACAACAATAAGAAACATCTTTGCATACTCACGGTTAGATTTTGCTTATGATGACACAAAACTTGTCAGCTTAAGAATATTAATGATATAATTTATGACCTTTAAAACAATTCAATCACTTATTTAAAAATATATAGATAATAAAATAGCTCTAACAATACTACCAATGGTCTTATAGACCATTCTTCAACTCACCCATTCCATTGTTCTGAATATTTAACCTTAGACATCTCTTTGATCTCAAACATGCATTTCAAGCATGGACACTACTAAAATAAACCTTGAAATTAATCCATTACACACTCACATATATATAAATAACATTAATTAACTCATTTTACTCATTATAGCATACCTAGGGTTTGTAGTCATAACTCATCTTGAAACACTCAAATCACTGACTTTCACCTTTTGAGCTATCTCTTCAAATTTGAGATAAATTTGATTACTCAAAAATCATATACAAGTGATATATTATGTTTATGAAATATTTAATGACCTCTATCAATTTTCTTGTGTGACCAAGGTCACCATTTAACTCAGAAAGTCACACTAGTATACCATTTCATAAAGACGTGAGACACAGTCAACTTCCATGGAGCTTTTTTTGCATAAATACACACTTTCAGATATATCTCAATGAACCAAGCCTTGTAATATACATCATTTACATTAAATATGAGTATTTTCCATGAATAGGTATCTAAAAACCATTCACTTTTACTTATAAATCTCCATTAGTTCTCATACCCTCATTAGGTTTCATGGAGACCTAATACAAATACGATTATCTTTCAACATGTCTTCAAGGTCATTTTGTCTATCAACTTATGTTTGATATTGGAATTAGCTTAAAAATAATAATTATTCTCTAACCTTGATAACACAATCATGTATACTTATATGTATACCTCAATCATGATCTTCAAAAACTTATTCATTATTGCAAACAATATGAACATTGTCGTCATCACACATTAAGCTATTTAAGATCACATGTAGGCTATCAAGTCTCCTCCAAGGTAATGCTCTGATACCAACTATTTGAATTAGATAAGAATATGGGTTAGGGTAAATCATTTTCATAAAAAATTATTTTTGATTCCAAACACCATTCTTTGAAGCATTCATTCACATAAAGATATCAATGCATAAGCAAACAACCACATGAACATATCACAAGATAACACAAGAGATATGTGGGAAAACCTCTTGTGGGATAAAACCCAATAAAAAATACACATGGAATACTATCTTATAATTTCAAGATCCAAATTTTAGTGAAGTACTAAGTTCACAAGGAGCTCTAACCCCTTCCTAGTTGAGTACCCACCCAGCTAGTCTTCTTCAAGCTCCAACTTCCAAAGAGGATCCAACTTGCAAGGAAGCTCCAAACCCCTAGGTAAAAAATTAAAAAAATTAGATACATTGAAATATTAACATATTAAAAAACCTATTTATAATCTTAAATTTATTATTACCTCCTTTTTTTTCACTCTTTCATATTCACTTTCACTCAAATAGTCTCTAGGACTCACTCGCTCAATATGACTCTTCTAGGCTCATTAGGTCCAATGACCTAGTCATCCACCTAAAATAAATTTATTATATATGAATTTATAATTATATTATCCCTTTTATGGTCCCTAGTTACCTATTTATTCTACTTAGATGAGCCCTTTTCTTCACTTAAATTGACACTCTCTTAACCAACTCAAATAGGCCTATTAGGCCTTGGCTTTACACCATACACTTGGTCTATCCAATATTTTTCAAAAAAGATCCTTTACATAATTGATTTATATTTTAAATATTTTTAAATACACATTTAACACAATAAAATAACACTCCGTAGGTTGGTTATAACCCATAGAAGTTAAAACTCAAATTAGGCCTAATAGAAACCTAATGGAATTAGGCCTTCACATTCACATGTTACACTTGTGACTTTGTGGTCCAACTTTATCTTGTAAAAATATTTGAAGAAAATTAAAAAAAACTTAAATATACCCTTTATAACTCCATCATATTTCCATACCACTTGTAACTCCAACTCACCACTTGAACCAAGCCATTTAGCTTACTCGCCATTAGGCCTTATTACTACCTAAAAGTTTGTCTTATAGAAGTGAAGCACACAGTCAATTTTAAAAAGTAACCAAATAAAAAAAATTAATTAATATACTTAATTTCCTAAAAAAAATCACCATATCCATTTAAAATAATCACTCAGACTCTAATCACCAAAAACCACCTTTGTAACAGGACCACTCAGACTGGTCAAACATAGTCAAAGTATATTCAAGCAAATTTGACTACCAACACCTAAATATGGAATTATTATGAATAAAAAACATATAAATTGACTTTTGAGACTTATATAATAATTTAAAACTCATTTATTTCTATATATTAGTCCAAATAACCTATAACTCTCATCTACAAAGTGATCACTCAAACTGCCTGTAGCCTCCAAAAGTATAGTCAAGAACAACTTTATTATTTGAAACTTAAAGGAAACTTTAAATAATTAAAATACACATTAATATATTATATATTAACCTAAAATATTTAAATTTAAAATTCTAGAGACAACCATTAGTCTTTTATACCAATCTCTTAAAATTCTATCTTACTCTCTTAACACAGTCTGCTAAGCCATTTTGGTTTCTTCATCTGAATGCCTTACCCTATCTCTTCAACTTTTAAAAATAATGAATATGTAAATTATATCTCAAAAACATTAATATATTCATTATATTCATCAATTTTTATCAACAAACCTCAAACACTTCACTTCACTTAACAAACCTAGAACAATCATCTTGGCTCTATTTCTCTTAATTTCTACTCATTTCTTAATTTTAAAGGAAGGTAAGAAACTATTAATAAGGGTGTGGTAAAAATACATAGTTATTGATGTGTGCATAATCTAGACAAAGATGGATAACTCCTCTTTATCTAATAAGGAATAACTTGCAAATAAGAAATCACTAGCAAAAGGGATCATTAGAAAGATAGTTAAGTGGACTGTCTAGTGTGAGCTAGATCTGAGAAACATACGCTTGATAGGAGGGTGTCAATCCACTATTGATAACAATAAATTTGGAAATGATAAATTAAATTACTTGAATAAATTAAATGAAATGCAATACAAGAAGAGGTTAGAATGCTTGTTAAATAAAATGATTAAATATAGAAAAAGTGGGTCAATACTTATGCCAAAGTGGGTGAGTTAGGTTCATAAAATTAGAAAAGGATCTATGAATAGGAAAGATCATATAAAATTAGGTTTATATGGGGTTAAGGGGCTGAAAATAACTTCTTGTTATTTTCTTCCATAGTGAGCGTCAAATGTTGGGTGAACCATCAGTAGTTGTGCTGACCATCACTGGTTGGGTAACCATTGGTAATTAGAGGTAACCATTGGTAGTTGTGTAAACTATCAGTGGTTGCCTATGGGTTTCTAATGGTTAATAATATATAAGTTATATAATTAGTTAATTGTCAAATATGAGTTCTATTAAATATTTAATAGAGAGGAAGCAAGGTGTAGATAGGTTTGATCAGGTCTAGGGGTTAAAAATCCAAAATAGCAATGCTAAAGTATTGATATAGCTATAGCTTGCTAGTTGGTTAATGCCTAAAGGATGAAGCAATTTTTATAGAGTAATAGTAATTTGGCCTCAAAAGCAAATTTGACAAAGGTTCAAGTATCTTTTTTTGATGTTGAATTGTTGAAGGAAGACTAGATGCTTAATCCCCTTCATCTTCTACTCCACTCCTTTTATAAGAAAAGAGAAATGGAAGATGGAAGTTTACCTAGAGGGTGAGGTTTTTAATCATGATGCTGGAAAGTTAATTATTACTACATAAGGTGAAAATATTAAATTATGCCTTGTTATCTTGTATATAAATGGTGATTTTTTAAGAACTTGAGGAGGTGAAGACATGACCACCAATGGTTAGGCTAACTATCGATGGTTAGGTTGACCATGGATGATCAAGTGTCTAAAGCTAAAAAGGGTCAAAAAGGGGTTAAAACGGGTGGGTTAAAGTTTAGGTTCATAGGTTGATGAGTTTAGCTAACTAAGTGGTTAACTAGTCTCAAAGTTCAATAGGGGTCTGAAGGGTCCTAAGGTGTTTCAACATCTAGAACTGTCATGTGTAAATTTTTAGTATCTACATTTTTCCCCTTTTTGTTATACAACTCAAAATCAAAAATATATAAAACAAAAATGAATTTCTTGGTCGAAAGTCTAATTTCCCTGAGTATGAGATGAGGTGTTCCCCCCTCAAACTAAGAGTTGATGAGTTAAAACCAAAATCAATTTGGGATTAATAAGTGATTGATGTTGAGTCACTAGGTGGTGACAAAAGGGGTGGGAATTTTAAATACAAACATGTGCATAAAACGTGACTAAGTACAATAGTCAAGATTGTGCAAAGATTAAAATTAATGTTGGTTAAAATAAGGTTTGTTCTAGAAGGACAAGTGATAGGGTAACTATTCCACAACATTGGTCATAGATAATCAAGTGACTCTATAAATATTATAGATAGGGTCAGTGTTTTCATAGGTATCTGAGGTAGGAAGTGTTCCCTTGGAAACACAAATGGTCTGGTCATGCATGAGGTGGTGTAAATTCAAATGGTTTACATATAAAGGCTGGTTGGTATGGTCAAAAAGACCAAGTATGTTTGTCATAAAACATGTGAGTGTTCAGGTCGAAACCGACCAATGTCAAGGTGGAATTGATAAAATGGATGGATGGAGAAGGGTAATCTCCAAAAGATTAAGTTTTTGTGTGGGAGAGATTAGGTGATCTCCAAAAGTTACGCACTTAGGTATAGGTGCCTAAAATATTTTTTTCTAAAAATGTGGACCCTCCTGACCATCAATAGTCAGTGGTCTCAAGGTCAACCTTAGATCATCACCCTAACCATCAACGATTAGGGGAAACCCTAAAAATATAGAATATAAAAAGTGAAAATGAAATTTCATTTTCACTTTTGACAAATTGACTTAGTTCTATGTGTTTTGGAAATTGATACTTTGGCATTTCATTGTGAGAGTTGACTAATTGGTTGGTTAAGGTGATGAGTGTTGATTAGTTGAATGTGTTTGAGGTAATATAACTAGGAGTAGATATTTAGGGTGCATGAGGATGTGGCTAAGTGGTAGGATACAAGTTTTAACCATGAAAAAAATCGAGGAATGAGGTAGGTGATGTGTTTGATTTAATAGATAGTTAACTCTGGTTAGTTGATAAGCTCAATTTTGATAACTTATGTTTATTTTCATAGCGATTTTGGGAGTTTTGCCCTAGTTTAGGTTTTGGGTAAATTTTGAAAATGTAGTATATGAACTTTGGTTTTAAAAGAATAGTTAGGTTAGGGGTGGATTGTGGTATAGATTTAGGTATGCTAGTTTATTATTTTTTTATTTTTGGTGTTGTTTTGAGGTAGGTAGGGTGGAGGGTTTTGCCATCAGTGATCACACACAGTGACCATCGATAGTTTGACCCAACTGTTGATGCTTAGCTTGGTCATTGGTATTCAAACATCCAAAGAAAAGGGTTACTAGACTATTAATAGTTTAAGAGAACCATCAATGGTTGAACACTAGGGAAAAAAGAGCTATTAGATCATTAATAGTTTAGGAGAACTATCAGTGATCGATTATGTTTATGAGAAGTTGTGTTTAAATATAAATTTATGTTTAAAATGTTCTAATTATTGGTAGTGTATTTAAATATGCTAAGTAGAAATTATGGAAAGGAAATGTGTTAAGTAGGGATAATGTGTTTGAAATGATTTTATACAGTAAAATGTTGGTTTGATAGATTATGGTAGGTACAAAAATGTTTGTGAGTAAAGATAAATATTTGTTTAAATGTTAGAGGTAATGTTGTAGATGTAATGTGTTAGTTTGGAACAGATTGAAAGAGGTAGGTGTAGGTTAATAATGAGGTCAATGTCCTAACTTTTATTTTGGTAGGCATGAGACCAAATTAAAATAAAGGATTAGGTTCTTAGGATATTTGTAGATATCCATGGAGGGATGATGTAAGATGATTGGACTCATATGGAAGAGGTTGGCCTGAGAGCCATGTAACATTATTAGTGGCTGTCATGAGATGTAGTGATGATAGTGGCCCTCATCAAGAGATGGGATTTACTGACTAATACCTTCTTACTATCATTAGGAGATATTATCATCCTCTTAGAGGATGTCCATAGGATTACATGGTTGTAAATTTGAGGGGAGATTATTATCATATTGAGAGTGAGGAGCATGATGAGTAGATCGATTTGTTATATGGTGAGGACTAAGCTCATGCCAAGTGGTAGTCAGGTGGTTTTGGTTATAGGTCACTATACTAGAGGTATCTAAATGAGAGGTGGATAATGATGATGATGGATATTGTAGTGTCTTGTTTTGTATTACTTGATTTGAGAAATAGATGATTCCCTTATCTACTTCTAGGTGTGTTAATGGAGATGTTAATAGGTATTATTGTTTTCAGGTGGGATCCTATTTTGTTAGTTTAGATTTATAGAGAGCTCTAGGGATTATAAGCTCATAGATGATGTCGGATTAGTGTTGGGTTTTTGATCTATTACTGGGCATACATGCATATCAAGGTGTTGAGATCTTTGGGGATACCATGAGATGGCTATGTTCAAGTAGACTATAAAGTGAGTTTCTTGTGATGGAGAGGTGATTATGCTTTGACAAGAGTGGGAGGTGGTATCAGAGACATTCATTAGTTTATATATGAATTAGAGGGTTTAGTTTTAGATGATGTGGTATGGAGACCATATGTGGGATAGCCTAGGTGGGCCCTCTATAGTTATCACTCTATCTTTATAGAGTTAGAGGTGGATATATGGGACGCAAGATGGTGAGACTAATTTTATTCCATTCATTGAGTTTAGAGGTAGTTTGGTATTATGTAGGGAATTTTGGCTCCTTCTCAAAGGTACATGAGAAAGGATGTAGAGTTTTTATTTCTAGAGCTGCAACCATAGGATGTAGTGTTGGATCATGAGGAGCTACCAGCGAAGGTGGTGATAGATGATACTAGTTTTGTTAATAGATATGTGGCATGGTATCAAAACCTATATATAATTACTAATTTTGGTTGGGATGATAGGGGTTGATAGGCCATGGATGTGGATCTAATAGGAGCATATGTATAAGGTGGTGGTCAGGATGGACATGTAGTAGTAGAACTAGGAGATACCCAAGCTCAAATCATAGGTTTAGTGGGATAGGTGGCCCCTCTATAGGGATATATTAACACTTTATAGGGTCAAGTTATCACATTATAGGAGATATAGACTAGGAAAGGGTATCTCTTGGTTTAGTGACACAAGAGAGAGATACCTTGAGATAAAGGGCAAAATTAGATGCAATACCAATAGGAGGACCACTTGATATGATTTTGATGACATGGTACTTAGTTATGGTTGAGGAGTTGATATACTAATAGGTGGAAATGATGTTACAATGTTCATAGGAGTTGAGATATGGAGATTATAGGGCCAACATAGTATGTGGTCCAGTTATAACTACTCTAAGGTAGTGGGCCTCTACAGTGGTCATGCAAGTAAACTAGGGGGACAAATACCAGATGGTAATGTAGATAGAGTAGGAGGGGTGAGTGGTAGTGGTGCCTTAGGTGCCTGATATATGATATTAGATGATGTATATGTTTTTGATACTGGCCTGGATGGTGATGATATGAGATGTATATGAGAGAGAAGTTTATATATTATTACATGTATCTTTATTTGATGGACATGATATATATGATGATGTTTGTGATGATATATATATATATATATATATATATATATATATATATATATATATATATATTTGATATATGTTCCTAGTTGCATGTTTTGATGTGATGTTTATGGTCATATTTATGGTTCATGGTTTGATGTCATATGATGTTGTGATGATGGTGATTTTGTTTATGGTTATGTTGATGTGGTTTTATGATTTGATTTTATAAGGGTAATTGTTGTGATGTTATGGTAAATGGATAGGATGATACATACATACATACATACATACATACATACATACATATATATATATATATATATATATATATATATATATATATATATATATATATATATGATGTATGATGTGGTTCATAATGTTTGGATCATTGATTTTGTTTATAGATATGATGATGAATGGTTTAATTTAGGGTTGTTTATGATAATATGTATGTTCATATGATGTTTTGATGGTATATGGATATCATGATTATATAGATAGAGAGGTGATGTATGATGTGATTCATGATGTATTGATCATAGATAGATAAATGATTTGTTTCATAGATATAGTTCACAATGTTGTGTTCATCATTGATGTTTTATATTCATGATCATGGAGTTGTAATGTGATTATGGTTAAGGATGTGATGAAAATACATAAATCAAGTTAGATAGCAAATTAAATGTAGGTAAAAGAGATTAGAATCATGAAACACCTGTATACATGATCTAATGATAAGAAGGTAAAGAAAAATCATGATGATTTTTTATTGGTAAGGACCTAAGAAACCCAAAGTTAGATTGGCTTATGTAAATTAAACCTTTCAAATGCTTTGCATTATCATGCTTAGGTTGATAAACAAGTGTCTTGATCACAATCATGTCAAGTAAGCTCAAAATCCCTTGATTAAAAGATGGTATAAAGGGAAGATAGGTAGTAGGTTAAAGGTAAATGGGTGGATAGGTAAGGTAACCTTATGTGGGTTGGTTTTCCCCTTCTATAGGTGACCTAAGAACCAAACTAAACAATTCTATGTCTTAATGTTAGGTGTAGACTGATCGATGCAGGAAGTCTACTAATGCTAGATATGAAAGTTGATTTTAACATAGGGTATTTTGTTTATTGATTTTTTTATCATTTATGAAGATAATCAATGTAGGAAGCTTCAAATGATTGATTTTGACCCATTTGACTTATCCATCCTTCAAGGGAGTGGTATAAGTTTGGATTTGTTTATTTTGGTAGTTATCCTTCAAGGGAGTAGTCTATCTTTTAAGTAATTTAGAGGATTTTAGGTAGTTGACATTCAAGGGAGTATTTTGTAATGATAAAAATATGTGACCCAAATGATATTTGTTTTGGATTGCAAGGTTTTAGACATGGACAAGTCTAATTAGGCTTAGAGGTTTATCTTTATGAGGGAAAGAATTTTACAACAAGAAGGTTAGTGATAGGTAGAAAGGGTGTTTGAGAAATAAATGATCATGGGATTCCATCTGATTAGAGATGAAAATTATCCATGATAACCAAGATATGAGTAGAGCCATGGTACACATGTTTATGGTTAATCTATAACTATGATAGTTAATCACATTGTTCTATGTTGTAATTAGTTATCCTTAAAGGGAGAGGGATAGGTAGGTGAAGGTGGAAATATCATAATTCAAGGGATGAACTTAAGTTTGAACAATAAAGTGAGTTCTATCTCTCTTTAATAAAAGAATTGATGTTGATGCAAAGCATTGAGTGACTCAGGTTCTATTTTGCAAACTAAAAGAGGACAAATGATAAGCTTCTAATCCATATTTATGAGTTATGATGTTGGGCCTAAGCCAATTGGAAGAAAATTTTCCTCTTTTTATTTTATATATGTTGGTTACATGTTGGTTTTTCTTTAAGATGAGGTCTCTAATGTTTAAATCTCATTCTTGAAGGTGTTTTTTTAGGCATGCTTGATTCATTCTTGGTAGACATGAAGATGGTTAAGCATTATGAGATGATGATCATCAAGTAAATAAATTTATGATATTAATTATTGATTATAATTAGTCTCAAAAATGATCTCTTACAATGATATGTGAAGATAAGGAATCTATACTTTGAGAGGCAAGGCTACCTCTGCTCTAAAGACTAGAGAGAAAAGGGTAGTACCCATAGAGGTTTGAATGCTAGTGTGATAGGCCCATAAAGTTAAAGGTATGCATAAGTACCAATCCTGACCTAAAGTACTAATGATTTTGGTTAGCATTTTGTTAAAGGCTTCCACCTATCTATTTTCTTATGGATGATAAGGCGAGGAAAAGATTAACTTAATGCCAAATACATTGCAAAGACCTTGGAATTTCTTATTCTTAAAATATTTATTGCTCTCAGTGATGATCTTATGGGGAACACTAAAATAATGGATGATGTGATGGTTTATGAAATAGATAATCTTATTGGCTCTGGTAGAGATGAGAGTACTAGCTTACACGCACTTGGTGAATTAATTGGTAGTAATAATGATGGATTGGTGACATTTTGATGAATGAGGATTGATTTACCCAATGAGATCTAAGCCCCAATATGAGAATGGCCAAAATTATTTGGATACTTATAGGCCATGGGTAGGTGCATGGTGTAAATTAGAATATTGTTGACACTTAACAAACTTATTTACATAATCATAACAATCTTGGTTGAGGGTGGGCTAATAGTAGCCAAGGTGAATGACATGTTTAACAATGGCTAAACCACTAAAGTTTCCCCCATAGATTCCATTATGTGTTTCCTTGATGTCATGGGAAGTTTCATGACTATAAAGGCAATGGAGAAGAAGGTTGTCAAATCCATGTTTGTAAAGGATTTCCCCTAGTATGGTATAACAAGAAGTAATTTAAAAAAAACTCTTTGGGAATTTTGAGTGAGGCTGGGAGAAACAATGCCAAGGTTGAGGTAATCAAAAATTTGTTTGTACCAAATGTCTGATGGAGATATTTATACATTAAAAATGGTAAGAAGGTAAAAATTAATATAATATGGGGTGAAAAAGTGATGAATTATGATAAAGATTATAGGGTTGGAAAGTTGAGATGGGATTTGGGAAGCCAAAGAATCCATTGTATCCACAAACTTGCTAGTAGATCATGGAATAGATTGGATAAGGTAATTCTTGAATGATGCTAAGACTACATCTAAAAGTTGTTTATACTTTAGTAAGACATCATTTTTACATTGGTAATATTTGTTGACCTAGTTTACCAAAATTTGAGAATTGCCAAAGATGATGATTGTCTTGATTCCCAAGGCTAGATCAGTTTAGAGACCTATGACTAGGATCCGTACTCAACCACATTGTTGGTGCATTCAAAGTCAAATTTAAATGAAAGTAGAAAAGGTTCATCATAAAGTGGAATGATAATAACTCCAACACCCCCACCACATTGGGATTTAGAGCCATCAAAGAACATGGTCATTTAGTAGGTGGGGTCTTCTTGAGAAAGAGTCACGATAGACTCATCCAAAAATGCAAGAAGAAGAAATTGGTTATCTGGTAGAGGAGATTCAACCAATTGCTTAACAATAAATTTCCATTTAATTAAATTTTTCTTAATAAATTCAAGGTCAAACTTAACCAAGAGCATGAGCCACTTAGCCATACGCTAGTTTTAGTATGGTTTAGAGTGCATGTAATTGAATGGGTCAGTGTTAGTGATGACAAGGTTTTGTGATTAAGAAGGTAGTGATGAATTTTAGAGGCCAAATATAAGAGGGCAAGGAAAATTTTATCAAGATGGGTGTACCGAGTCTCATACTCTATAAGTGTTCAACCTATGTAGTAGATGGCTTGCTCTTTATTTTATTCATCATGATGAGTGAGAATTAACCCTAAGGAATTATCAGTGGTATAAATACAAAGGTATAAGGGATTATCTTATTTATATTGGGTAAGAATACGTAGAGAAAAAGGTATTCTTTTAGTGAATCAAAAGCTTGTTGGTAGTCCTTGGTCCACTTAAAAGATGTGTCTTTCTTAAGGAGATGGTGAAAATGTTGACATCTATCAGATAATTAAGAGATGAAATGTCAAATTGATTCGAGATTCCATTGCAAGATGTGGAGTTGCTTAAGGTTGGTTAGAGGTTGCATCTCAAGATTACTCTAATTTTGGTAGGATATACTTCGATTCCTAGAATGGAGATAATGAAGCTAAGAAGCTTTCTTGAAAGGACCCTAAAAATACATTTCTTAGGGTTGATATGGAAATGGATTAAGAATTTAAATATGATTTTGAGGACATCTAGATGATCCTTATCCTATTTATATTTCCCAAGGAGGTCATCCGCATAGTCCTCTATGATTTTATGGATGAGGTCATGGAAGACATAGGTCATGGTTTACTGATAGGTTGTGCCAGTGTTCTTCAAACTAAATGGAATGACTTTATAATATAAAGTTACCCATGGGGTGATGAAACAGTTTTTGTGTTGATTTTTAGGAGCAATCAAAATCTAATTGTATCCTAAGAAACCATCCATGATATCTAACATCTCATGGATAGTTGTAAGATTAACAAGTTGGTTAATGTTGGGCAAAGGAAAATTATCCTTTAGAGAAGAAAGGCTGAGGTCATGAAAGTCAATATAGAGGCAAAGTCCCCCTATAGTTTTGGTTATAGAAACAATGTTATAAACCCATTAGGGATAGTTAATGAGTTGGATGAAATCAATAGATAAGAGGCATTAAAATTCCTCTTTAACTAAACAGTGATGTAAGGGTGCATCCTACGAAGCTTTTGTTGAATAAGTTTAGCATCAGGATGGGTGACAATGTTATGGAGGGTAATGGAAGGGTTAATTCCAAGCATATCCTAGTAGGACCAAGTAAGTGTTATGCTTTGGTCATGAATAAGGGTAAGGTAATCATATTGATCTGTGGGATTTAAGGATTGTCTAATCCTAATAATGCAGGGGTTGCCTTGAGTACCTAAGTTTACATCAATGTTAGATTAATTCAACATGGTTTGATTATCTAAAAAAAGATATTTATGGATAGAATATTCCCATACATCAATATAAATGAGAATGGAATCATCATCTTGATGTTGGATGGTGTTAATGGTAGGATAATCACTTTCTACAATTTTAGGATGGATGAGAGGAAGGGTTTTCATTAGGACACCTTTTTGATAGGTTAGGGGGCCCAAACTAACGGTATTGATAAAAAAAATAGATGGGATGATATCAAAATATTTAGAATTTGAATGAGATGGGTTTAGTGAAGATGGGACATCCTCATCGATGGTGGTGATGGGTTTAGGTGAGGTGGGTTATTTAGTGTTATGAACCCAAGGTCAAATAACTCATGAGGTTTTTGGGTTTTGATTATGGGTATCTAATGAGTTCCTTGTTCATAAAAGTGAAGTCAAAACCCCTTCCAAGCACACCTATGAAGATACACTTTGGCAAATGCGGGTTTGTTTAGATAAAAGAAATTAGAGGTAAATGGTCAGATATGAGGGGTGGTAGTAAAAGCAAGAAGTGGATGATCAAGTCCCCCATAGATGAAGTTGGTTTGATTATTGGGTGGCCTAAAAGGGATGATGGTTTTGATTTTAGGGTCATAAATATAGTCATGGTCAAGTTTCCCATACTCTTGAGGAGTGGGGAAGGCATCCAAGGCTAAAATATGATATTCCCCTAGCAAAAGACATTGGATTATAGGTTCTAAGGGTCCTCTATAGGGATTTGTGAAGAAAGGATGGATGAGCTTGTTAAAGCTTCATAAAAAATATGGGTGGAGTTGGTTGTAGTTGGTGGTGAGGTGTATGGATGATGAAGAAGGACATCATTAGGTTGATATGTCATATTGTAAGAAGCAACGGGACTAGGGTCAGATAGTATGGTGATGACATGACCTTCATGCTAAAATTTGACACAAGGATTTAAAGTAGAAGGAACACAACTCATAACATGAATCCAATGACATATAAGTAAAATTTTATATTATAACTCACTCTCTACAATTTAAAAGAGTTCTAGAATGGTGTGAGGTCCCAAGTAAATGTGGAGAACAATTTTTCCCAAGGTAGTGTCCATGGTATCATTATAAAAGTGAAGAACCATTGTTGTTTTAGACATGATGTTCACTGGCAAGTTAGGTTGGCCATAAGCATAGGAGGAGATAATGTTGAGGTTAGTTCCTCCATCAATCATCACCATTTTGATGTAGGTTTTATTGATATATTTTGTGATGAAAAGGGAAGAATTAGGATCCTTAAGATGTATAAAAGGTATTTTTGAATCCTTAAAGGTAACAAGGATGGAAAGTTGAATGGCCCTAACAAAGGCTAAAAGTGGTTGAGGATATTTAGTTTGAACATCTATGGATTTCAAAATATATATCAATGTTTGATGATGAGGAGGTGATTTGTTGATTAATTCATATAATCTTATTTTCACTAGAGTTTGGTGAAGTTATTTCAAAACTACACATTAAATGGATTCGAAAGGGTTGGAAGGAGAGGCACCCAAAAAAGATACTTTGGGTTTTGGTAATGGTGAGGTTGTTTGGGTTTAGTTTGGAAGTTGAGGGTTTGAAGGGTATGTCTATGGAATGGACACTTTAACTTTTCCCTTATCCTTTTGTTGGGCCTGATAGTGGGTAACCATATGGATGGTGTGGATAAGGGGAAATGTTGGTTTAGATTGTTACTTTGATTCCTCCTCACTCTTAGGTGAGAGTGGGGGAGTAGGTAAGTGGTTTTTAGGTTGGATTGGTAGTTGGGTAGGTAATAGGTTTAAGGGAGGTTCATCTAATAACAAATCATCCTCATCCAAAAGGCTATGGACCAGTTTTTGGAGAGATTTTTTGTTCTCCATACTATGTCTTAGTGTGCTATGGTATAGGTAGATCAAATTGTCACTGAACCATGATGGTTTAGGACATGAAGGGTTAAAAGGTTTTATGGGTGGTAAGATCAAAGAATAGGTATGCAACAACCTTAGTAAAATATTTGAATAGGATTCAAGCAAAGGTATTGGATATGATAGGTTTTTGGTTTGAAGAGTAGGAGATTTCTTAGGAGTAGACTTTACCATGGGAGTTGTGGGTTGTGAAATGGTTTTGGTGGATGTGTTAGGTTTAGTTTGTTTGGTTATTTTGGAGGGGGAATATTTGGATGAAGAATATTTAAAAATTGGTGGTTTGGAAATATGTGAGAAGGTAGAAGAGGCTAGGTTAGTTAAAAAGGATGGAGATTTGGGTATTTGGTGGATGTCATTGTAGGTTAGGAAAAAGGAGAAGGTTTACTAGATTAGGAATAGGTAACGTGGATAGTAGAAGGATGGGGTCCTAAAATTGAAGGTAAAAGAGATGAGGGTGGTATGGGTTTAGTTATAGATGGTTTGGGTGGTTCCTTTTTTTTGATAGGTTTAATCAAAGGTTTCTTTGGTAGACTTGATGGAGTTAATTTCAACTTCAAATATGTATGATCTAAACTAAGATTAGGAAGGATTCCTAGGTTCTTAATAGGTTTCATGAGATAGGCATAGGGTGATTTATCAATTTTAGATTGAGGTGGGTTGGAGGATTCCCCCATGGTTTTAGAGGATGAAGTATCTGAGGATGAGATTGAAGTAATGATGGGTTTGAGGGTAGATGTAAGTGAGGTTAAATGTTTTATTTTTTCTGGTAAGGTATCCTAATATGGTGCCAAAAGGAATCCTTACCTAGAATGGGTTGAGAAGTAAACTCTAGATTTTATACCACTCTATAAAAGGTTTATAGATGGGTTTGATTCCTTGGTTATTAGTTTCAAATATTAAGCCCATATGTTGAGGTGAGGGATTGCTTTCTTCACCTTTACCTTGGGTGGAAGGTTAAATGGTTGGGGAAGATGATGGTGTCTCTATGGAAAAAATAGAGGATATAATATCTTCCTTTGGAGAGGTTTCCAAAGGAGTGGCTGGTTGTCTGATAGGTAGAGAAGATGTGGTTGGTTCAAGTGAAATAAGGGAGGTCATTACTTCTTTTGTTTGGATGTTTAAAGTAAAGACTAGTGATTCCACCACTTCCATAAGTGGATTGGAGGAATAAGTGGTTGAATTAATGGTTGCCTCCTTTGGTATTTCTATCAAAGGAGAGGTAGGTAAGTCAATGGTATCATCAACTAAAAGAGAGGAGGTTTCTTTCTTTTTTGGGGCATTCAAAGGAATAGAAGAAGATTACACCACTTCAATAAGTAGGGTAGAAGAAGAGGTAGTTGAGGTAATGGTTTCCTCAACTATATGTTCACTAATAATGGCATTGACTATGTGCACCTCATGAGCATGAGATGATTTTGGTTGGCTTTTGTAAGGGTTAGTGGAAGGCATATGGCTGGGAAAAGGTTTCCAAAATATGTCTAATGATTAGTTTGGAGGTGCATTGGGATTATCTAATGCAAGTTGACCCTTTTCAATCATGTTTATGACAATATTTTTAAAGTTATTTCACCTATTAACATCATGTTCAATAACATGATGGAAGGCATATAGATCATTTTCATTATACCAACTAGGTTTAGGGTGAGAGGCATTGAATTGTTAGGGAGGTTTGATAGGAGGAAGTTATATGAGGTTAGCTTCAAGTAGTTTATCCAAAATTGAAGCATATGATTCTCCTAAGGGAGTATATTTCCTAGGATTTTCTTAGTTTTGGTTGCACGTTTGTTGGTTTGATGGGTTGGAAGAACTAGTTTTATTAGGTTGGTTGATAATTATAGGTGGATCGGATTTGAGGATAACCATGTTTGTGGTTGACTTTATATTAATAGGTTTTTAGATGGTTAGATGGATTAGTGGTCTTGGTTGAAAAAGGGTCATTATATTTAAAGTTAGAATTCTTGTTTCTTAGTTTCAGTTTCCCTTGATCAATGGCTCTAATATCAAGTTTATGTGTCATGGTAAATGCCTCAACAAAGGTTTTAAAAGTTTGAACCTAAAGAGTGGGAGAAATATGTTTAGCACAACCTTAATAAAAGAGTTCAATGAATTCAAGTTTAGGTAAGGAGAAATAAAGTTGGTTAGTGAGACCTCTCCACCTAGCAAAAAAATCAGCAATCGATTCATCATCAAATTTCCTAATGGAGTAAAGGTCAGTAATGGAAACATTTTTTAATATATTAACTAAAATGTGATCTAAAAAGATTTGGGATAGTTGAGATAAGGATAAGATAGATTTCTTGGTAATAAAATTATACCAATCCAAGGCTAGTCCAAATAGGGACATGTGGAAGGTAAGAAGAATAAGAAAATCATCACATGTGATCAAATAGTAAGAATGCTAGAATTCTCTCAAATGTTGTTGAGGGTCCTCCTTACTTTGAAACTTGGAAAACTTAGGTAGTTTCCATTGAGGAGGATAAGGTCAGATATTAACATATGGATGAATGGGTTGATTGAAAATTTGATCATAAGATATATGATTCAATATTGGACATTTTATCCATCATCTTAACTAAATCTATTTGAGGTTGAGGAGCTCCATAATTTGGTGGTAGGTTTGGTTGAGGTTATGTGTATATAATGTATGGATAAGAGGTGGAAGGTTGGTAAGGTGACACATATTGGTATGTGGTCATAGAAGGTTGAGCTGATGCCCCATATTGGTATGCAAACATAAAATATTAGGTAGAAGGTGGTATGTATCCTTGTGGATCAAGAACATATGGGTAGGACATCATGGGTGTTTATTGAGGGATGGGAATAGGTTGGTTTGGAGGTATGGTTCAAGTGGTAGGTTGAGTTTGGGTGGTAACTCTTATGTTAATAGGTGGAAGTGTAGGGGGTATGAAAAGTACCAAATTTTGAAGAGGGGTAGAAATTGGTTGGTTGGTAGTGATAATGGGAAGGGTAGAAGTAGGGGTAGAAGATATCCCCATGGTAGGTGGGGTATATGTAATAAAAGGTAAGGTTTATCCTACATTGGAGGTGTTGTTTGGTGTAGGAATGGTTTGGTTATAGGTTGGAATGTTGGATTGGGTTTTGATGGTGGTAGTGGATGGGATATTGGTATAAGAAGAGGCTTGGGTGATCAAAGGTTGGGTTGAGATAACACTAACCATAAGATGGGGAAGCATACCATAAGGTGGATATGTGGAAGGAACTGAAGTAGTAGGGCTATGGTGAGATAAGGTATTAAGGTAATGTCAAAGGGATATGGGGTTTTTATCATGGAATGTGGCAAAATACACATCACCCTCAACAACTATCTATGACATGGTAGGAGGGGGAGAATGAGGATGAGAACCATCAATATCTGAAGTATACTCCTTAGAGGATGAAGAGGAAGCAGGTGGTCCTTGGTTGGTTTGATTTCTCAACTACTATCTAGTAAAGACCATGTGAGAAAATAGAAAGAAATGATGAAAAACTCACACCTCAAATAAAGAGCAAGAAAAATAAAAGAACTCAAGCCAATCCAAATATAAACTAAAAGTGCGTTTAAACTTAGTGTTCTTTTTAGATCACTTTTGTCTTATGCCTTAGAAAGTGTGAAGAATAAATTTGGCTTGTAGATCAGGTAATAAAGAGGAAATATATGGTTGGTTTTAGGTGTTTAAGAGAGAAATCTATATTTAACTTTAGTATGTGGCTTGGTATTGGGGCGTACCCTCTAACTTAACACAATATAGAAATAAGGGTGTTGGCTACTTAGCCAAGATATATTGAATTTCAAAGTTTATACTCAACCAAAGAGATGAGTTGGTTCTCCCCTTGGTAATGACCTCCAAGTGGGATTGTCGAGAAAGGGTAAGGTTGACCACTAGGTGATGAAATCCTAGTCAGGCCTTGTCTTAAGTTTTATTTTGATGTGTTTATTGATTATGTGGTTTGTTAAAGTGTGTGATAACAAGAGTGAAAAATATGATTAATTAATTTACTTTTAGTTAACTAGATGAACTAAAACAAGAAAATAATCAATGTAATGCAATGAGTTTATTTTATGCCATAAGAAATTTCATATTTCATTTGATGAGCATAGAGTAAAGGAATAAATAAGGGGAACCTAGATGATACTAGCATCCCACCAGATGTGCCAAAATGTGTCTCTTAATTTATGCTCATTTATTAATTTTGGAAGAAGGTAAGAAACTAGTAAAAAGGGTGTTGTATAAATACATAATTGGTGATGTGCACATAATCAAGATGAATATGGAGAAATATTCATTGGCTATGAAGGAATAATCTACAATTAAGAAACCACTAACAAAAGGTATCATTAGTAAGATAGTTAAGTGGAATACCTGGTGTGATCTAGATCTAAGAAGCATATTCTTTCTAGGAGGCTTTCAATCAATTATTGATAACAAAAAATTTGTAAATGATAAATTAAAGTACTTGCATAAAATAAAGGAAATGAAATACAAGAAGAAACTAGAATGCTTGTTAAAAAAATGACTAAATATAGCAAAAGCAAGTCAATACTTGTGCCAAAGTGGGTGGGGTCAGGTTCAAAAAATTAGAAAAGAATCTATGAATAGGTAGGAACATAGAAAGTTAGGTTTATATGTGGTTAAGGGGTTAAAAATAACTTGTTATTTTCTTCCATTGTGACCATCAATAGTTGAGTGAACCATCATTGATTGGACTGACAATCAGTAATTGGGGGTGAGTGTTGATGGTTATGAAAACTATTGGTGGTTGCCTATGGGTTTTTGAAGGTTACTAAAAGAGTAGTTTTAGAATGAGTAAATGGTTAGATAAGTGTTCTATTAATGATTTGGTAGAGATGAAATAAGGCAATATATGCCTGATGAAGTCTAGGGGTCAGAAATCCTCAATAACAATGCTAAAGTATTGATGTACTTGTAGCTTGGTAGTTAGTTGATGGTTAAATGCTCAAGAATTTTTTATAGAGTCACAGTACTTTGGCCACAAAAGAAAATTTGGTAAAGGTTCGGGTCTCTTTTACTAATGTTGAGTTGTTGAAGGAACACTGGATGCTAGAGAATATGAATACCTGTATGCTAGATAACTTTTGTGATTTATCCACTTCACCTTCTACTCCCCTCCTTTTATTGGATAAGAGAGATGGAGGATGGAAGGTTCCTTATAAGGTGAGGTTATTGATCATGATTGTTGGAAGTTCATGAGCACCACATAAGATGAAAATATTAAATTTTGCCTCATTATATTTCACACATTTGGTGATATATTAAGAAGTTGAGTAGGTGAGGACATGACTGTTGACAATCAAGTTAACCATTGATGGTTAAACTAACCATAATTATTTGATTATCCAAAGGTTAAAGGGGTCAAAAAGGGGTTAAAAAGGGTGGGTTAAAGTTTAGGTTATTAGGTTAATGAGTTTGTCTAACTAGGTGGTTAACTAGTCTCAATTTTTGATAGGGGTCTGAAGGGTCCTAAGGCATTTCAATATCTAAAACTGTCATGTGCATTTTTATAGTGTCTATAGGCTCAAAACATATTCATGGTGAAAATAAATTATCACACCTATAGGATCACTTATTTTAAGTCCAAATTCCTTTAAAATCTCCTTAAACATCCTTACCACATATTCAAACACTAATACATATATGTCATATGGCAAATGTATAACATATAGGCCAATCCTTGACCCTTTCTCTTTCATAATCTTCATTTACTCAAACAAGCCACTTTTAGATAACTTTATTTATTATATATGGGAATATTTAACACTTACCAACCAATACAACATTAGGTATAGGTCTCAAATAATTATCTAGACCATTTGGATTCATCCCTACTCACTTCCACCTTATCCCTAAACTCTTTTTCATTATAGCTTATATTTTCTCATAGTTTTCACTATCTAGAAATTCTTTGCTAGATCAATTTGATTGAAAAGAATGATTGACATAGATAAAATATATTTCTAAACTAAATCTATGTACATAAATAATTAGTATTGACCTTTAACCTCTAATGATTTGTATGTATTGACTCAGTCAAACCTACCTATAACATCAAATTATTTTGAAACAATCCTTTTTTATACCTTATACTCACTAAATTGATAAACCAAGACCATATATGGATGAATTTAGGATTCCTATACATGATCCAAACATAAAATTTTACTTGAAAATCCATTTTGGGTCATTTCTAACAAGATCTTCATCATCAGGTCAATATGAGGGTTTAGAGAGGGTTTAAGACTAGTTTGCATTCTTAATGAATGTTTTTAAAGATATATACCAAAAACCACTTCCAAATAATTGAAAACACTTATTATTACCATATTACATCTCTCCAAAATATTATTAGTTTATCATGAAAATTCTACACATTCTAATGATCATCAAAACCTTCTTCTTGAGATTAGAAACCTTCAATTTACATGCACAAGAGACATTCCAATGTTGTTTCTTGATTTATCCTTTAAATGATGACCTAAAAATTTTTCAAATTTTTTAAAACATTTTATCGCACCTCAAACCAACCCTACAGTTTCTCCAATACCTTGGAAACTCACCTTTACCCCTCATTATAACACCACTAGGTCTTGATGCACGTTAAGTCTAGACCTACCAGTAATAATTAGATCTTAAAATAACTTGAAAAATTGTATTTCTATAAATAATTATCAACATGTCATATTAAATTATTTATTACTCAACATCTACCAAATTTTTTCATACAAAACTCACATTTCTCTTCAAAAAATGTTATTAGGCATGTTCCATCATCTTAGGTCTTTATGTAAGGGCTATGCCTTAAACTTGATGTTTTTTCCACCATGAATGTATTTTAAATATAATTAACATGTTGAAAATATTTAAAAAAAATTATAATCATGCTTATACCACTGATTTACATAATTTTAAGCTCACACATACCTATATCATCATTATCATGCCTCCAGTCTAATCACATAGAACTACTAGGTATTTTAAGTTTTGGAGTCATAATATGAAACATACCTAAGTATTTGAATTACTAAAACACATGTTCACATGTCCTAATTCATCCTCTTATTCCTCTATATATTCATCTCTTGGATCCATCATGTTCCTTCTTGTATTAGACTAGGTATCTCATGCTCAAGCCTTCTCATTACTTGATGATCACTTCATGACAACAACCTTATTCAAGATCCTCACACTTCCTTTGAAATTAATTATAGTTCATAAAAAAATGAAACAAATGAAAATTCACAATATTTTAATTACAAATATTAGTCTTGTAGACCAATTTATTGACCCCTTATCACACAATCATATTTGAACTAGATAGGTCATTTTATGAATAACTTTTCACCATATTCACTAACCTCCAAAAATTATTCCAATAATAAAAATTTATTACAATTAATAAATAAAATCTTAATGTACTTGGCTTCATAAATTTGACATGATCAGACCTTAAAATCCATCTTCTCATCTATGCTGGGGTTTTTCACTATTCACACCATTAGGTCTGTCTATGACTGGCTAACTTAGATGACCAACTTAGCATACTTTAGAGATGGAACCTATCCAAAAACCATAATTTAAATGTAATATGAGTATATATATTATTTTTCCATTCATTTTTTTTCTTAACCAATACAATTTTTGAGATATATAATAACTTCTTGACAAATAAGTATGTATCTATGCATTTTCTCTCTCATATAACCACCACCACATGGAGGTACCTAAGAGACTTTAATACTTTATCCAATAGTTTTTATATTAATTTGAGACCATCATGGGATGTTTTAAACAATATGTTTCATATTGGGTCCTTATTAGGGTTTTAGGGAGGTTTAATACAGGTTTTGGTGTTAATAATAATTCATAAATAACTAACCCTTAAATCCAAATTAATTATTAGAATATTATCTAGGACCCTTCCCCATATCTCATTAATATATCGAGTTACCTTTAAAAGGTTACATATGATAACAAACATCTGAAAGTGGTTATCAGGTCTTGAGACCTCATTCTGTGGACTCGAGCCTAAAACATTGTTTCAAGCAATTTACTTCAAACCATGACCTAAAAATTTATGATCATTCATAATACAACCTATATTAACTATATCCATGCTCAATTATGCATTATTTTATTTAAATATGACCTTAATTCCTCATTAGGCTAGGTAGGATCTAAGAAAGGTCTAGGTGTAGGCTTAGTCTGAAGGTCCTACCCTTGTAGGCTCAACATAAAACTCTTATGAGTCATTCAATGCCTCACATACATGCTAAAATAGTGTCATACAACCTTCACATGTCGATTCTAATCCATTTTCATGCACATACCTCTTCATGTCATGAATAATCTTATTATACACTTTGTCATCAATCACATGTACCTTCATGCAAACTTAATATATTAATTTCCTTCAAATTCTCTCTCAGTTTCCTTCAAATTATCTCTTTCACTTTATCTCAAGAAAATTCTCTTTCATGAAAACACTCTCTTAGTACACCTTATCACATTACTCACTACTAATTATGATTAGTTAGCTTTGACATCAACCTTCAAAAGATGCACCTTTGACATCAATGACAATACTTAACAATATTGATTTTTAAAGCTGACTTGGGTCTTTACTTGTTGTAGGTATATTATATACACTAGATCAGATCCAAGGAATATGATTAGATTTATTGAGTGATGTTTATTCTAATTATATATGAGCTAATCATTCTTGATTGAGTTATTATACTATGATTAGTGAAGATAGGGATTGTCCCCACCTCGAGTAGGTTGTTGTGTGACCTGCTTACCTACTGGGACCCTAGCCAAAACACATTTATGTTACCTTAGTCCCCATGAGACTGGACCATCACTCTCTTAGATGTATATAGTATTATAGGTATATCAATGATAGGTTACTGGGTTTCCTTATAGGATACCATGAGTAGTGATGATGTAGTAGGTTAGGCCAATCATTTTGGAGATGTAAGCACACTTGATGTAGGTGTGAAGTGTAGAGTGAAACTTTCCTATATTGAGGGATCAATGATCCCTAATATTTTAAAGGTTATCACTGGTATTCTTTCTTATTGAATGGTGTGGGATAAGGGTAATAATAGGTTATTTTATAATTGGTCCCTATTTATATGATAGATTGAGAAGAAAGGGATAAATTCTCTTAGATCCAAGAGATCTTAGATCACACTTATAGAGACTTGCATCACATGGATCAATTAGGGGTACTTTCTACTAGTCACTCCATTTTATTCATTATTTTGGTGCATCGCTCCCCTACCATATGGGAATAGTTATATAGATGAAGGGGCCATTAGGGCCTTTAGGTTGATAGAGTGGCAATGTTTCATACTTTGCTATGAATTATTGGTAATCCTACATTGGTAAATTTGATATCCCTAGCCTACTAGGGCATGATTAGATAATGTGATTGGGAGGCTTCCTATCTCATAATGACTAATAAGAACATATAGGTATGATATAGGCTATTACAGGTTGATGTACACCTAGTGGACAAGGTGTCATAATAGTTTGGCATGCCCTATGTGGATAATCTCCTAGTATTAGTATTATTTTATAGATGCATGTGAGAGGCACAGGTAGGGAGACTAAGATGATTGGAATGGCACCTAATTTTATGAGGGGTTCCTATTACTCAAGTAATTAAAGTGGGAAATACATAAGGGGATAGGCCCCAATAGGAAACATAAGGGATAGGATCTAATAGGAAATTAGTAGGCATTTCCACCACCACCACCACCATAGTAGGACCCTAGTGAACAACATCTAGTGCAACATAAATAATAGGCATGTATAAATGGTGAGGCCCTATAGTATATTAAGATATATTAGGATAGGATGTGGATGTGTATGAGGAGGAGGCCACAAACTATTATTTTAGTTGATACTGGCATAAAGACAACCCAAGTAAATTATTATTTTATGAATTTTAACTTATTACTTGATACTTCACTTTTAGGCTTGATTACCTAGTTTATTTATTGCTTTGATTTTTGTATGAATGGATTTTATGTAGATTATTCCACTTTTGAATTTCACATATCTTGATTAAATAGATGATTATGATCAAGTAAACCCTAGTCAACATTTTTTAGTTGGGCATAAGTATGACCATATGTGAGCTACTAACATATCCCAAATTTCATGTTAGGATAAGTCATCATAATAACATATTTTATATATATTACCATGAATTTGTTATGTTTACTAGGTTAATATGGATAATAACACTCTTAAGGTGAGAGCAAAGAGATTATAGGCCTTGGTACGAATGATGGTATCAATTAGAGGTCAGGCTTCTTCTAGCTAATGGATAGGAGATATGGCCTTGCAAGGAGGTGATAGTGAAAAGAGAGACATTCTCCCTCAAGGTAGAGAGATTATTTACCAAGGTGGTAACAATAGGATATGATACAAGAACCATAACCCCCATCACTCTTCTGCATCAAGACCCTTGAGGCTCTTGATTTATCATACTTATTGACACATATTTTACACTTTAGTAATTTTATTTTTTAGATCTTGAGACACATTAACCCTCTACAGAGGATTAGATATTCATGTTATAAAAAAATTGATAGTGTTATTATATATTTAGATAAATTCTAGTTTACCTCTTAGTGACTTGTCATTTACATGTTATGGGTTTTTAACTTCCATATTTTCATTTTTAGTATATGCACTTTAGATGATTAGGCATGTGATGATATACCATGTATCTCTATGTTTTGGGTAAGATGATATGAAAAATGTTTATTTATGTGAAATAAAATATATTCATATGATGTAATACACTAGATACATATAAAGTTATGAATTCACTAAAATTTCTTTTGTAAGTGATGACCCAGTTATTTTGTTATGCATAACACATGGCTTCCAATTTTAGTATGGGAATGAAAAGGGAAACAAGATATATGTAAGATGATAAAATATGAATAACATGAAAAAAGTTCACACAAAAAATGAATATCACCTTATAATTATGAGAAAAAGGGGGAAATTCACTTCTTTATAGACATACAAAATACTAACTTTCTTTTCTTTATCTAGGGATGAATAGCCCGAACAAAATTGATGAGTGGGATAAAGTTACCTTTTTTGACATAGGCATAAAGAAAAGATTTTTGAAGAAAATTTTATTTAGATAATTTTTTATTAAATATTTATTTTAGTTTTTTTTTATCCCCTACACTTATTCATGTGACTAGGAAGACACATGGGCTCATCACCAAAGACTAGATGTAGCTGAGTAAGGGCATCTCTCCCCAATGCTAACCCAAAGAAACTAGTAATAAGTGAGGGCTCAACACTAAATTTAAAAAATGGAAAAATATGTGATATTCTAGTTTTATTTCAAAATAACCTTTTATAAGAGTTTTTTTTTTGTATGATAGGACTTTAGCACCAAATATTAGCACCGTACAACTAGTAAGATGCAAGGGCTCATCATCAAAGACAAATACGGGTGGGTCAAGTTACCTATTTATGAGCATGATAATTTTATGACTTATAAGGCACCATAAGAGGATATTTTTTCATAGGCAAGCTTCTATACTAGGATATAAGCTAGAATTTTCTATGTTCTACAAGAAGATATAGGGGAAAAGTGTACATTTGTTCATAAAAACTAAGAAAATAACTAATATAATTTTAATTTTTAGAGATGTTTTCTATAATATAATAATTTAATGTGAATATGGGATGATATGACATGATGCACATTGGAAGTTTTATGTTATGTAAACTACCAACCAAATAATCACTGATAACCATATCTGATATGTAAATGAACACTTAAATTATGAAAATGTAATGCAATGAGGGAAATATGATATTTAAGAAATAAATATAGAAATTATTAAGGTGTAAAGAATTCATAGATTCACTAAACTCCTTTCCCTCCAAAGTGTCTAATTGATTAGATCCATTACTAAAATACTCAATCACTAGCTAAAGGCCTAACCTATTAGGTCTAAACTTTTGACCTTATCCTTTTTTTTTTTGTCAATGTAGATGTTCAGCCTAAGGACAATATATCATGTACATATTGATCACTCATGGACATTTTTTTCTATTGTTTACCCATAAAATCAATATAGGTAAAGTGACTATTTCCAAGAACAAGTTGATGTTCATCTAAAGTCTTTAGCTTAGTTATCCATGCATTTACATACTTTTCATGGTCAAAGAGACCCTAAAGAGAAAAATGAAGGCAAGGTATCTCAAAATCAAGAGGTAAAATATATTTAAATCCAAACATGAGGGAATATGGGTTCCCCCATGGGCATTTTAATGTTAGTTGTATAATACCAAAATGTTGGATAAAGATACAAATGCCAATGTCATTTATAATCTTTTATTATCTTAACCAAGATCAACTTTAGGAAATTTTGGTGGATTTGGCATGGCTATTAGCTTATGGATAATACAAGGAGATCTTATGATGTGATATGCAAAATTGATTACATATTTCATGTATCTTGGGGTTTTTGAAAGGGGGCATTATTTTTTATGATGATTTACGGAATCCTAAATCAATAAATGATCTAGTTTAGAGAAAATTTCATAATGATTGAACCAGTAACAATTATAAGAGGCATTATCTCCACACACTTAGGTAAATATTTGGTGGTCATGATAATAAATTTGTGACCATTCGAAGAAGTAAGGAAAATCGTACCTAATAGATTTAGACTCCATGTGGAAAAGGGTTAAGGTGTAACAATAGGTTGTAGAGCTTGAGTAATAATGTTGATTTATTTAGAGAAGTGTTGGAATTTATTGAATTTTATAACATATTCAATATCCTAATGTTCTATAGTGGGCTAGAAGTATCCCATTTTATGTTTCTTATCAATAGTCATGTGGCTACTAAGATGACTGCTACAAAACCCATTATGATAATGAAAAATGACCCTTTATAACTCCTCTTCATTTACACATCTTATAAACATATTGTTAAAGGATTTGAGGTAGATATACTCATCTAAGATGACATACTTTGAGGTGATAACATAAATATGCCAATTCTATTGAGAGTTGACCCTTTTAGGATAGGTGTGGTCAATTAAGTAATGAACAATATCAGAATATCAAGGAAAATAAACGATAAGAGGTTTATCTATGTAATAGATTAATTCATTATTAAAATTGGTGTTAATTATATCATTGACATCTAGTGGATAATCTACCAACAAATCAATAATGATTTATCCCTTGATGGACTTATGGTTCATGTAAGTGTTATCACTCTAAATTTCACCCTTAAGGAGGTTGTTCAAGCCTTCCTTATTTATGTGATAGCATGGAACCATTTATAGGATATGGGTGGCCTTATTTATGAATTGGATCTCTATATATGTCTAGCTCCATTTATGTATCACATATAACTACTACTAAACCTATTACTTGCTAGGTAATGGGCAAGAAATGACTTAAAATAAGTAAATGGGAGGTCATGCACAAAACTTAATACCATCCACTTTCATATATTACACTAATGGAATGAATTAGGACTAGTTTTTTTTTAAATAACTCAATATGAGTCTCCAAACATTATAATTTCAATATGAAGGTTGTGATCAAGACACTAATACTAAAGAGGGGATTATCAAGAGGTCTCATAGGAGACACTATTGAATTAATATCCAAACTTAGCCAATTTAGGATTGTGTAACATTATTAATATGACATTATATGATTAATAACAACCCAAAAATAAGGCAGGAAGATATGATAAATAAAAGGAAGTTGTAGACTATCATTAACATTCATCAAAATACCATGAGTATACACTAGTTGTAGCATTAAGAAGGCTTAAAATCAGCTTGTATTCATCTCATAGGAAAAGTACAAGTGTTATTTGAGAAATGATTCATCATACTCATAAGGAGGATCCATTAAAATTAGTAAATGGACATACATATAAGAGAAATGATAAATAAGAGAGAAATTATGTTGAGAAGATTCATGAGAAGTGTCATCCAATCATTGGGTAGTACAATACCAGAGCTTGATCAAGAAAATAGTCATGTCACTCTTCAATTTAATGCATTTTCATAATGTGATCATGATCATCTATAATTTTGGTGTAGGAGATACTATTAAACTCCTTGGATGACTCATCATTATTTTTTGAAACTACCCCATTTCTTTTTAGGAAATGACAAGTTACCTTATTAACCATATAACTCTCCTTAATCTATCATATGATCCACATGACATCTTTCACATTATTGAGAACCTTTAATATTGATATTACAAAGGTATCTCATGTTCTCTTATGTGTATTGAAACCTTTATTCTTTATTATACTTCTCCCTCAAAGGTTTTGACTAGCATACTAAGGGGTCATACTTTATTTTGCCTATATGCAATTTATTGCACTTGTTTATGACTTGATGAGACATAAAATATAATAAATGAGTATTCTTTAGTGGTGTTATAGAGACTTTCAAACCAATCATGACCTTTAATAGGTCTACAACCTATCCTCTCTTATGTAAACAAGCAAGTAATCTTGATCTAGGCTTGGTTTGAGGACTTAAAACCTATTTTATCACCATGGAGGTTTATTAAATAACTTGTATAAGACCCACAAAATTATTCCCAAGATTACAAATCCTTCTCAACTTGTTTGGAAACTTAGACCTATTCAAACCCTTGTAAATATCTTGAACAATAGTCTTTTGGGCCACCTTCTTGATTATTATACCCCACACATGACAAATAATGGATTAAATAGGTACCCATGTGACCCAAAAAGGTCATCCAAGTGATTTAAAGATCATTCATCTATATTAGATACAATCAAACTAACTTTCTCATTCATTGAGCTCCTTGAAGGCTTTACAAGGCCATTTTAGGTCTTCAATTTATTCAATATGATTCAAAAAATTGAGGGTCCAAAAATTTGGAGTAAACAAAATATTTAATATCCTAAAAAACCATTCTAACCCATGCATTTATTCACCATACGTCTCACATAATGAAAGTTGACTTTTTTTAATATCTAGGCTTGTTAAGAAGGTTGAGGTGAAGTTTTAAACAAAAGGTGCATAAAAATGCTTGTTTTTTATTATATATGCATATATGAGGTCTAAAACACCTTATATAATGTCTCCAAACTCATTTCCAATCAATAAAACCCTTAAAATGTCCTAGAACTTATTCTAACTCATAATGAGTGTTTGTACATAGATTTGCTATTTTGACCCTAAAGGTCTATATTTTGGTGTTTTTATCCTTCTCTAATGGTTTCATAATCTATTAAAACTTATTATAGGATGCATAACACTTATCATAAACCTAAAAATTTTAACCCAAACAAAAAATTGCATATTTTCATGTTTGTTATTGTAGGCAAACCTGTAAGTCCTTATTTAGGCCTAATACTATTAAGCACATAATATACTGAGAGAGAGCGAGTGAATCAATATATTATATATCTTATAAAACTTTCCCTTTATCAAATTCAACTTAATCAAAAATTCAAGATATGAAATAAAACTCAAAACAATAAACATCACACGAGAGAGAGAGAGAGAGAGAGAGAGAGAGAGAGAGAGAGAGAGAGAGAGAGAGAGAGAGAGAGAGAGAGAGAGAGAGAGAGAGAGAGAGAGAGAGAGAGAGAGAGAGAGAGAGAGAGAGAGAGAGAGAGAGAGAGAGAGAGAGAGCATATATAATTTGGAAACCCAATGTTGGAAAAACCATGAAGAATCAATCTCAAATATATTCATGAGAACAAATCGACAGGAGCACCATACCCCTTTGCCAAGTACAAACCTCAAATACAATTCGTGAGCACCAACCCATAAGAGCTTCAAACCCCTTTACTGAGCACCAACCCAACACTTATTCATGAGCACCAACCCACAAGAGCACCAAACCCTTTGTCGAGCACCAACCCAACAACAATTCATGAGCACCAATCCACAGGAGCACCAACCCCTTTGTGTATACCAAACACCTATCTCTCAATGTTGCTATCTCAAAAAATGATAGATCAATACAACATCTCCTTACTCTCTCTCACACTCTTGCTCTTCTAAGCTAGATATAACAAATATAAACCATATTCATCTCTCACAATTGCTCTTTTAAGCTAGATATTACAATATCAAATCAACCTCTATCTGTCATATTACAAATAGCTTCTCAAGCCTTTATTTATAGCTTTCCAAATGACCTTTGGCCTTCCCCCTTTGTGATGTTTCAATCCTCATGGAAAATGGCACCAATCTTGGATGACCCTTCATATCCAAGCATTTTAAAATTCATGTGGTGACCCTTCATGACCAAAAACGTCCTTCCCACTTTTGTCCTTATCTTTGGTGACTTTTCATATTCTTTAAAGTGTCCCTTCATGAGAAATTCACCCTTACTCTTTTGTCTTCACTTGGTGACTCTTGGTATTCCCCAATATGACTCTTCACCCATCCTTCTTTTGTCTTTACCCCATGGCTCTTCAACTTCTCCATGGGCCCTTCTTTTATCTCATATGCAACCAAAAATATATTCATTAATATTAAATAAATATTAACTCATATTAGCCAAGATATATTTATTACCAACAACATTAAATGCAATGGGGCCTTTATCACCAATAATACTAAACCTTTGACATCAATGACAATATTTCCAACAATCTCCCCCTTTATCATTGACAGAAACCTCAATCCTGAAACTACCACATCCTGTCACCTACACATACTGTCATCTAAAAACATACAGTAACTCCCCCTTATTGTAGCAACCTGTACCTGTTCCCTATACCTATTTTTTGCACCTGTACCTATACTTGTTATTATCCCCCTTTGACTTCAATGGCAAAGGGCCTACCTAGAGCTAAAACTTAGCTCCCCCTCACTTGATGTTGAACATCAATGGTAGGAATTAATAGAAATTACTCCTAACTCCTCTCGTTGATCTTTGAGAAGATATCTGATTTTACCTGTCCTTTGAGAATTTGCAATCAACTCATTTGAATATTTCCTTTCGTATGAAACTTT
>JARHVA010007086.1:0-20000 GCA_037957365.1 Torreya grandis
GTCCCCTTGTGACTCTAGGAAGTGGATATTAATGTATGGATCTTTGGGACCCATCTACAAGTAGGATAAGAAGCTTTTTGAATAGGTGTTCTCTATGTAGCGATATGAGACTATAATGTAACTACTCTAGGTGTGAATAATATATCTATAAGCTATCTAGAATCTTAAAATTTTGGGGGTATATGAACCCTCCATAATAGAGATGGTTATATAACTATGGTTGATTCTAAAGTAGAATTGGAACAAAATCAGGAGGATAAGCTAAAACTAGTGGAAGAACTAGATCTAGTGCCTAGAATCTAGTAGATGGCTCTAAAGTGGGGAGTGGTGACTCATAAAGAACTCTATCAACTATAATAACTTGATTATCATGAATGCACTTCATGCATTTATGAAATATAAAAGGTACTACCTTAAGTTTTTGAATCCATGGTCAACCAAATAGTATGTCAAAACCTCCTATGCTAAGAACTATAGTGAATGGTGTAACCACATGTGTAGGACCAACCTGTGATAGAAGTACTATCTCACCCAATGAACTCTAAATATAGCCACTGAAACCATTGATAACTATATCGATTGGAGTGATATCCCTTTCTGAATATCCCAAATGTTGTAGTAGTGTGAAGGTGCACATATTAAGACTAGAACCATTATCAATGAGTACACTACAGGTAAGTTGATTATGGATATGTGTCTGATAAAAAGTGCATTGCAACCTATATCATCCTCCACAATCTCTTAATCTAAAAAAATATATCGAAGACCTAGCTAGAATTCTAGACTCATACACACCTATCATACCCCTCAAAGAATGTGCCTCAATAAAAGATGACTGGTATGTAATTGATGGAGGATATGTATGGTATGTATGATAAACACCTGATGTGTCATCTTTCTCTTATTTTTAATTCAATGAAAATGGATATAAAAATATTTCTAAATCTTTATCTTGTGTTGGCTTTGTCTTTGGAGGTTCAACTAAATTGCCTATATCAAGTAGATTATCATCAATCAAATCCTATATCTTATGTCATAAACTAATGCATCTGTTTGTTGTGTGGCCTAGTGCCCTATGAAAATTGCAAAATGCATGCTGATCATATCCTTTTAAAAATTCATGCTGATCATATCCTTTTAGAAGAGGATTTGCTAGATATACTTCCTAAATAAGTGGGAGAGTTATGATTTTGCATTCTAATAACTATTGTAGAACTCTGGCTATAGAAACTAGTAAATTGGTAAATGCACATTAAGAAGGTGTTGATAAAACCATATGCTAAGGGGGATTTGAAGCCACATTGATTATTAGTTGATTCTAATTCTTATTGTCACTAATTTTGGCCTTCTATTGGACTTTTCTATTACTCTTATTATTGTGTCTAGAGTAATTAAATACTTGAGTTCACACATTGAGATTAACTTGAATTCTCTTCCCTTAAGTGTATGACATAATTCAATGAAGGAAGAAAATATTTTGAATATAATGGATTCATACAGTGCTAGTTGAAGATGGATTATATCTCTTGATCATCCATGAATCTAGTTAAATTAGATAGAATACTCTTGTATCTAAGAACATAATCCATGAGAGGCTCATTTGGCCTTTATTTCTATTGTGAAATATATGCATATGAGACCTTATCACTAATGTTGGTACTAAAATGTGTTAGGAACATATATATTAAAGGATTGAATGTTGTGACCAACTGATTCAATAGACTATAAAACCATTATAGAGCATAATCCTTTAGACTCCATGGAAGGAGTTTGGAAAGTATCCATTCATTGGGTACATAATCCAAACATGATGTGTGAAAGGCTCTCAAATGTGTCTATGGATAACCCTTGCCATCATAAAGAGTAAGCTTGGGTTGAATAAATCCTTGTGGAAAAGGTGTAGAAGTAATGTGACATGCCAATGGTGTATGTAGAAGTGCAAATAATTATAATGCTTGTGTAGGTCTAGTGGTACATTGCTCAAGATGTTGCACCTTGGATTAAAGAGATATTATCTCCTTCACAAGGGCTACTACATCAAGAGATATGGATGTACTAACTACAACTAGTGGCATAGAAGAAGGTTGGATTGATATAGGGGTGGTTGAGATATGGTTGCCCCCATAGTGTCATTTATAATTGGCTACTCTGAATGACTAGAAGATTCAACTTGCTTAGCCTTTTTTATTTCCATGATAGTTTGTAAAATTAGTGTATGATCTTTAGGTTGTTCCTTAATTATCTCTCCAAAATTTTGCAAAACCAAATATTTTTTGAGTATGACTTCATTATCGATAATGGGTGGAAGTGGATTAATAGTCTAATGTGGTGGAGCATGAACATTGGTGTGTATATCATCATTATTATTTTTATACTACTCTTTGTCAAAGTTATCCTCATTAAAATTAGTGTAATTTGGATGTGTAAAACCTATGAATGGAACTTTAATTGGTTGTTTATGTATGGTATATGATCGAGTTACAGGAATCTGGGTGAACTTAGGAGGATTGCCACTAAGTCTTACACTTTGTTACAAGGGAAAAGATGCAAAGAATTTATGTGGCATAAGGAAACCAACTTGGACAATACTAGAAAAGATTAAGTTGATATAATCTAAACAAGAAATTGTAATAAGCATGAAAAGTATATGGGACTTCGAAACATGTAAGTTGATACCTCAACAAGTAAAAAGGAACTAGTATATATAACTAGGGATTTTACAAAATGAACTTTTTGAATTTGAAATTGATTTTTTTGAGTTATGCAACTAAATTTTCAAAAATTTATACAAAAATTACTAAATAATAACTAAGAATGTATTTGATGCAACTAGGGTTTTGAATGATTTTTTTCAAAAATAGTGCAATAATTTGAAAATTTTATCAAAAATAGTGCAGTAATTTGAAAATTTTATCAAAAATTTATAGTTTTAATTTTGAAAAATTAAGGAAAAATCTTAAAATATTTCTCAAATTAACAATATATTTTTCATAGTGATTTGAAAGTGTTTGTATGCAAATAGGACCTAGTATGTGCAAACTAGGGTTTAAAAATAGTTTTTTTCAAAATTAGTATAATAATTTTAAAAATTTGTTATGAATTTGTATAATTTATTTTTTAAAAATTAGGAAAAATTTAAAAATATTTATAAAATTAGAAATATATTTTTCCTAGTGGTTTGAAAGTGTTTGTATGCAAATAGGGCCTAGTATGTGCAAACTAGGGTTTTGGTGAAATTATTGAACATATTTCAATTAATTTATATTTTTATGATTTTTAAATTCAATAAAATTTAAATAAAAAAATTGAAAAAAATAAAAAATAATTAGCCTTAAGGTTTATAGGTTTTTTTTGGGAAGAATGATCACACAATCAAGAACCCCTACTATTTTGATTGTTGCCTACATTAACCCTCATACCTAGGGTCTCAGATTTGATGTAGTTCTCCCTTAGGTAACATGTATAATAAATACACATGATTGATGCAAGAATTAATTTCAGATATAACCTTCATTTATCAATCATGAAAATCTATCTATGATGTAGAGAAGCTGAGCTATATTATTGATTGATTTTATTGAGTCTCATGTGCCAAAATAGCAAGTGTTAGATATAAAATGCCTTATGTTTCATTTATATATGAGACTCATTATTTAAAATTTGGGATATTTTATTGCATTTGGACAACATTTAGAAACTTAGACATGAAGTAAATTTAAAGGGTAAGACTCATCTTACGAAAGAAGCTGACTGTTGGGGCCAAAATTGGACTTGGACAATAGCACCAAAAACTAGACACCATAGGTTTTAGTGCTATAGTCCTATTTGGGTACTATTGTTTAGGGGCTGTGGGACCTAGAGGGATAGGTCTAAACCTAAAATATTTTCTTGGGCCTAAAAGGGTTAAGTCTAAAATGTTATAGATTTTTTGGAATAAGCATAAAGATGTCTAGAGAATCTAGAAAGACCAAGACAAGTCAAATAAAGGGACCTGTATTAATGTGAATAAAAACTCATATTCTCTAGTCAAAGTCCCCTATGAAAGGAATATGAAAATACATAATATGTGTGTTTTCTTGACCAATTCAGGGTGTATACATTTGGTCCCCTTTTAATCTAGTGATGTAATGAAATAAAGTACTAGAGTAAAAGAAAGAAAGAAGATGCGTACATAAACTAACATGTGTGAAGATAAGTGTAGTAAAAAGGGTCTAACTTCATAGCCAAGAAAGTGGATGAAAAACTAAATTAATGCTTGGAAAACAAGTTATCCCTATAATAGATGCCCCCTATACTAAATTTGAATAGTTCCTAGAGAAAAAAGGAATCCTTGTAATATATGCCCCTTATACTAAATTTGAATAGTGCTTGGAGAAAGAAGGAACCCCTATAAAAGATGCCCCCTATATTGAATCTAAATAGTTTGAACTAGATTTGATAAGTACTCAAAGGTATAAAACCAATGTTTATCCTCTAACTCGCACAAAATCTTGAGTCTGAGTTTGAGTAATACTTATGGACCAATCACTACAAATGATCATATGGTTCAACCTAGTCACAACCTGAGTAATGCTTGGGTGTAAACCAAAAATACTGGTAAAATATGTAAGAAGATGGTATGTCATACCATCCTAATCTATATAATTCTAGAAGATGAAAGACATGAACACCTATGTCATACCCCTAAATATGATATGTGATTGATGCATTTGGATAATCTAAAAATCTATATAACCATATGTGATGTGATCTATTATGTCATGTTCCATGTGAGAAAATGGAGATCAAGACAATGTACCTTACACTATGCCTATATTCTACTATCTAGTTTGTAACTATATCATGTTGTATGAAGCTGTATGTGTGACATGTGTAATAGTTTGCATGTCTCCAAATTTAGTATCTAGATAGTTTGTATATTTATAAATCAAAGGTGTATCCCTTTGAATGTCTTGAGTAATATTGAGTGACCTGATGTGATCTAAATCACTGTATAATCTTGAAAAATCTAAATTGAGTAATGCTAAGTGACCCAATCTGATATGAACCATTGTATAATATCGACCCATCTAAGCTAAGTAATGCTAGGTGACTTAATGTGATATGAACCACTATATAATCTAGACCAATCTGAGCTGAGTAATGATGATAATGTGAATACTAGAGGTGTAAAATCCATGTTGAATGACCCATGTAATCTAAATCACTATACGTTTTGGTTGATCTAAGCTATATCTAATAATTTGACTATTAGAGGAGTGAGAACCATGGTGTATCCATCTATGAGAGTAGATAGATGTGTTGGATAATTGTAGGAATAGAAATAGTAGGAATAATGCCCCCTTTTGGGGAGAGGGATGAGATTTGTGATGGAAGAGGTTGAGCCAAAAGTGATGACTATTGGTGGAATGTATAGGAACATGGGCTTATATGTATTGAATTTATTGAGATTCTAGTGTTGAATTGGTGGAATTGAATTATCAGGAGTGAAAGGTGTCTTTGATTGATTATTTTAATGGGTTGGGTTACTTGGATGTTTTGAATGAGTGTTGATTGGTGAGAACAAATATGTATACCTAGGTATTAGAAAGGTGTGTGAATGCTAGAGTAGGTAGATGACTTAGTGAGATAGTAGAGATTGTTTGATGTTGAAGGTGTTATCATTATTATTATAAGGATCAAAATGGTTCGTAAAATAAAAGCTATGGTGCTCTAGTTATTAGCAAAATAGTGTTTTGATTTTGAACAGAATAGTTGGTTGATATAGGAATTTGGATTGACTTTGAGCTCATTTATGCAGTGAAAAGTTTGAGATATTGGAGCTTTGGAGTTTAAGATTCCAAGGAGATGAGTGCCTTCTATGACATGTTTTAAGTAGCTGGTAGCTCAGATTGAAGCTAGTGGGGAGATTAGCCTGGTGAGTAAGCTGGCCATTTGATTTTTGTATATTCAAAAGCCTATTTTAGTCATTTTTTATCTTTTTTGAGTTGTTTAAAGCATGTTTGACTAGTTCCAATACTTTTGTCCTAGAGGTAGTGCTGTTATCTAAGGTTTAGTGATATTATCCAAGTTTTGGTGTTGTTGTCTAGCGTTAGTGTCTTTTTATAGAACTAATGTTCACTATTGATGAATTTTAGAGTTTATAAATTATTATATGCTATTGTATAGTTTGGTTGTTTACTTGGCATGGTTACCTAATGTATCTACTACTTTTTGGTGTTTTTTTAGGGTGAGGTGTGGAAGAGAGAGTTCTATAAAGGCTAGGTTATAAAGACACTGAGGATGTTACCGTTGTTGATTGATGAGTGTGTTGTGATGGATAGGGATAGATTGGGTCATGTATGTTACTTGGGTACTATATAGTGGGATAGGTATTTGATTACCACCTTATGTGAGAGGTGGAATGCTAATAATTTTACATTCTAGTTTCCTGCTAGGGAGATTACTATTACTTTGGAGGATATATACCAAATTTTTCATTTGTCAATTAGTGGATGTCATGTGACATTATAGGATGATATGGGTGTAGATGCAATTGATTGAGCATCTAGATACTTTGCTAGGGTGCATATAGGAGTACATCACTGAGATAGTGATAGTGATGTGCTTTTGATAGTGATTGTGAAATCAAGTGTTTTTACTTATAGAAATGGTTAGATATGTTATTGGCCTCATTTGTTGCAGTGGATGGCAATGGAGTGTCTATTGATTATAGGATGCATGGGGTGGTTCAAAGTATTGAGATGTATAGTATAGTGTTCTCATGGGGTAGGACTATGCTTTCCCACTTGTATACGGATTTGTATAGATTTAATTAGGAGGCATTTAGTGGTGGTGTAAGTATAGTCACATTATTACATTATTAGGCATATGAGTACATAGCATTTGTGTGACCTATTAGTTTACTAAGGGTGAGCTGGCCATATCCACAACCATTTGGTGAGTGATGGATGAGTGAGTTGGTTATCATGTCCTATGAGATAGATCACTATAGGAGGGTGCTAGATAGGTTGGTGGCCCATGATATCATATGGAGGCTATATAGAGGATTCTTGGGATGGCCTAAGGATGGAGAGAAACTATGGTATATTAGGGTTAACTATTGGTTACATGATCATTATCCTAGAGTTTATGAGAGCTTTTAATATGAGTGCATGATGAGGTAGTTTGGAGTTTGATAGGATGTTCCTCCTATAACATGGGTATGGTTGAGGAGTGTATGGGCATTAGTCAGAGAAGGGGCTCATGTGAGACCTACTGAGGCTATGTTGGCACCTCTAACTATGGATAAAAAAGAGTTGTTATAGATGTTCCTAATGTAGATGATGTGGGATGTACTGAGGGATATACTGCATGGTGGTCCAAGGAGTGGTGCGATGCATTATACCCCATGAATAGAGTGGATGTTCCTACATATGAAGATCTTGATCTAATATAGATGATAAGAGGTAATAAGTAATTGTATTTGAATCATTTCTATGTTTGTTCTTGATTTTCTATTTTGATAGTACATATCTAATGTAGTGTTGGTTTTCTTATGTGTGTAGGTGGAGTGGGAGGTGTACAAGGTGACACACCCATTAGGTTTAGTGGTGGGGATGACATGTTCTAGGAGACTATCATTGAGTCTACACTATGTGAGCTTACATGACATGTTCGTAATGATTCTATAGAGAAGGTTTGGATAGAGATAATCACTATAATGACTGGTGTGTATTCTCATTTGTTTAATCAAGTTACTATAACTATAGATGCATATATTAAAGTAGTGAGAGAGAAAGAGAGAGATGAGTTGAGGGCTAAGTGATATCAAAGATTTTGGATGATTATATGGATCTTTAATGGTGACATGTAGACTTTCATGAGGTGTATGGTCTTTTTTTGGAGTAAGATAATCAGCGTAAGAGGCATTCAGGATCTCGAGGAAGTGTAGAGTCATCAAGTGCTAGACAAGATTATGGGACTAACATGGGAGGATAGAGTGAGATTGAGAGTGAGGGCATGACCCCTATTCATGATTGTTTTTACTTTGACATGATGTATATGTTTTAAAAACTTCATGATATATATATATATATATATATATATATATATATATATATATATATATATATATATATATATATATATATACGCTAGTTTGATTTTGAATTCATGTGTATCTATATTATGGATTCTAGAATATGTTGGTATATGGATTGTAAGTGGTTGACATTAAAAATGGTTAATCTAGTATTGATTTTGATTATCGTATTTGTTTGGTAAATTTTTACTTTAAATATGTGATTTGATGTTTTGATATCTTTGAATGTGATGTTTTGATAAATGTGATGCTAGGCTTATTGATTTTAGATTGTAATCTTATGTAGGCAAACAATTTTTTATCATGGTAATTGGTAATTTATTTGGATGAATTTGATTTGGTTTTTTAGATTCATAAAGTAATTAGATAAATTTGATTAAGATCTAAATATGTTTGATTTGGTTTGATTGGTAAAGTAATTGGATAAGCTTGATTTGGTAATATCTACACTTTGATAGTCTAGTTTTGGCTAGGGATGGGAAAGTAAGATAGAAATGTGTGTGTATTACCCCACAAGAATGGCTCAAGAAGACAAAGGTTATCTAGACCTTTGAATCTATCATTTCCCTGCTAAGTGAAGCTATGAACTTATACTAAAATGAATGTATATTGTATCATATTGTGCTATATCAATATGTAAACCCTGTTGGCCAAGTGAATAAGTGCCCATTCTTATCATGCTATGTAGGAATATGCTTTGTAGTTGATACTATTTGTTGTGAAGGAGGCTCATCTATCTATAACCGAATATCTTGTGGCCTTTGTTATGATGTATATGAATGTGAAATATGTTTAGATGGAGCTAAAACTTGTGTTGAGGGATCATTTAATCTTAATAATAATAAGTTATTACATGGGATATGAGCCTAAAAACTTGGCTATAATGAATATCTCTCTAGAATCCTACTCTATAATATGGGTTTGACTAATCTTAATCATAATGGATTGCTATGTGAGATAGGACCCTAAAAACTTAGTTGTAATGAATATCTCTCTAGAGTGATACTCTGCTATAATGCCTATGACATTGTTGAATATGTATATAGAGCTACACTATGTATACCATGGACTATACTACTATATGTGGGTTTATTTTACTATATTGGTTTATAAACATTCTAAATAGTTGGAATAAGAGATATCTTATGAGATTATGTCCTAAAACTTGCATTGTGCTCATTATGAGTGACCAATGATTCCTATAAAGGAATGTTCTGGGATGACTCAGTCATGGAAGAATGAGGTCTAGGGTTCCATAATGGATGAGATATATGTGACCCCTTTATGAATGCTATAATACCATCATCAACACATCTAGAAATGCAATCTTATAGTCTATAATAGTTATCATCATTATGTCCATGGATATGATGATAATTACAAAAGGGTCGATGTGGCTATCTATGTAAGAGATATGGATCTCATCGGTGAATAGAAGGTAATGTGAATAACCTCCTATCTAGTAGTGCTGATAAAATAATAGATGGGCTATCCTACTCTAAGTCAAATTATAGTGGTGCTTTACTATTGTTCTCTATGGTGCATATTGTAGGTTATGTTCTAAAAACTTGCTCTTTGTTCTTGATTAGTTACTTTTCTAGTTGTGGTCTCTTATCTTGTCTAGGACATGGTGTATGATGAGTGGTAGGAGATTATATATATATATATATATATATATATATATATATATATATATATATATATATATATATAAAGATGTTGTTTTGAAGTATAAAGTGACCTAATCAACTAAATCTACCTAAATTAATCCCAATTTATTTTCCAAAGCTACAACTGTGTAACACAAATGTCTAAAACAAGGTTTTATCTAATATAGTAGATGCTCAAAGAGAGGTTGGTGAAGGACCTTGATAAATATATGTTGAATCTCTAGATCTATTGGTTTGTATATCAATCTTAATAAATGAACATTAAATCTTAAGATATACTGACTAACTAGTTTTCAAGAATTTTGATGTAGTATGGCAAGTTTTTCATATGTAACATGAGGACCCATGTTGACAATGTAATTCTTGAGAAATGCCTCCTCTAAGTCATCATATGTGTGAAATGAACTGATAAGGAGTAAATGAAAGAACTAATTTTGTGCTCCTCCCAACCCTTCTAAATTGAATTTGAATGGCCTTTTATAGGGAAAAAAATGATTGTGGGTTAGATGAGCTTGTATTATGCTGATAAAAGAAAAGATAAGGAAATGGAAGAATCTGACCATTTGGTGCTAAAGTGGACTTGGAAAATAACACCAAAAACATGACAGCCCTAAATTCTAGTGCTCTTATCCAAATTTGGCACTATTGTCCAATGAGGATGAGCCCTAAGGGGATGGATCTAGGTCTGAGAGGGTTGCCTAGGTCTCCAAAAGCTAAGTCTAGGAAACTATAGGTGATTGGGAATCAATGAAAGTCTAGCTAAGAAGGATTGAATGAGCAAGAAAGAGGACCTATAGGTTGGGTGCTATTAGCCATGCCTAAGTCATCCAATTTTGTATTTTATATGATTACATCCCCCCATTTTATCTAGTGATGTAGCAAAGTGAAATACTAGGATAAAGGAAAAATAGAAAGCATACTTGAACTTACCTATAGGGGAAAAGCTCATGAAGTTGTGTGATTTTGGATGTGCATAGAGAGAGCATATTATGATGTGTTAATCTATAAATAAAAACATGAAATAGATATATTCTTACTAGATACATTATATATAAAATAAGAATGTACAAAATTTAAGTAAAAGAGGAGAGAGGAATGAATACACCTCATTGGGTATGTGAACCAATATAATACCTATTGTGATATTGGATTATACTGAGTATGTGTTGAATCAAGATTAATGTTGCAAATAGAGATGAGTGCTCAATTCTCTATAATGTGGCTCAAGAATGCAAAGGTTTGACCTTCAAAACCATCATCACCAACTAAGTGAAGTTAATGAATCATGCATGTGTTAATCGATGTCTAGACTGTGTGTTCAATCCCTATAAAATATGTGGCTCAAGAATACAAAAGGCTCACCCTTTGGCTCCATCATTTCCACTTGAAGTGAATCTATGAAGAGATACTGATATAGAATAGATGTCATATGAGATAGCTCATGAAGCCCATGAATGTGCTATAAATATGACACTATGGCATGAATAGTTGAATATGTGCTGTAAATTAGACCACTCTTGGTTATTTTGAAAGATGGAGATTAGGCTTATATGAAATCCATTCCAAAACTGATGTACTAGGCTTATATAAAAGTCAACTTAGGAACATGAGGACTTGGAGAGCTAAACTTATATGAAATTTTAACTTAAATGTGATGCCAACCACCTACAGATAGAATAAGGCATGCAACTATTAATAATGATTGGAATAAACTAAATTTAAAAACAAAAGAATATAATTGTGTCACTCACATTGCCCACAATCATTGATGTTTGGAACATGGATTATGATCTAGAAGTTATGCCAACTACTCAATCTAAACCAAAAGTGAGAACTATCATGCCACACATGATAACCCTCTACATCTAAGATAAATATGTTGAATCTGAAGGATTTAGAAGTGAAAAAACTATCCCTAAACTAAATTTTTTGCATATTTCTAAAACCCTAAGTGTTTTTATACCTAGATAAGAGTGCCAAACTATAGACACCACTATTTTTGGTACTACTATTTAGTGTGAAATTGACTGTTGATCTAATAATGTTCTTATTTTTTTGCTCTAATTTGACCGGTTTGACCTCTGGATTCTATGCTAACTATTTTTAATGCCAATATTTCAATTTCTAGTAAGTTTTATCTTTATGACAAAACCCTTGTAGGATGCACTCTCTTTTGAGGTTAGGAATGATGAACCTACAATGACTGTCCTCATAAAAAAGAGTCCTAAAAGTGTGTTAATTTTGAAAAGATATATGATATAACATTTGATGTTTGATAATATGTTTCAAGATATAGCAATGTTTATACTGAGATATTATTAGATCAATAGGGGTATGCATAGATAGATATAACCATGTGTAAGATACTGAACTAGACTAAAAATGTTAATTTTTAGTTGTTAGTTGGAGGGATGGAATAGATGTCCATCATGGCATCTAAGAAATCAAATAAAATTCATGATATGGATTATGGCATTGCACACATTTAACAAGAAGCAAGCAAGAATAATACTAGATGGGCCAATGGGCTATGAAAATAAGGGACATGGGCACATGTCACTCAAACTAGAAACAAGCATGGAAGGCATGTTGAAATGTCTAATACACCTACAAGTAAAATAAGCAAAATTGGAACACAAGCCATAAACACATAGAGGAATATAAACAAAGGACATTGGAAAATGTATTAAGGCACACAAATGACAAAGAGACAAGAGACATTGGAAAATGTCTTAGGGCACAAGCAGGAGACAAAAAATAACTTAGAAATGCGATCACATAAGCTATGCTAAGTAAGCAGAGAAAGTATGTAATAACTAAAACGAAAATAGCACATCTAACTAATCAAATCAAATGTGAGAGTATGAAAAACATGTTTAGTATAATAATAGGTATATGCTAAGAAATACACAAGTGATAGATAATAGTGCAATGCCGATATAGTATTTTATGTAAGCTATTAAGTAATGTGCATAAACATGATAACTCAAAGTGTGTAGTGTAGGAATGACATTTCCTAAATGGTGTAGTCATGTAGAAGATACCCCCAGTGGGTATGTATAAGAAGTAAGCATGCCCCCTCTATGGGTAAAATGAAGCAATCAAATAGCTAGATGTCATGGCACACACTCAAATAAGATCAAGGAAGCATGGTAATGTATAAAATCAACATACAATAGCATGAAACAACAAATTTAAGTCATATCATGATAATGTAATGTAAAACATAGATGATGCATATAATAATTTTTTTTTGGTGTTTTTGTAATTTTTTGAATGTTTTTGTATTTTTGAAAATATTTGAACTATGTACAGTCAATTAGGAAAGTTTATGTACAATCAAAGATGAAAATTAGTGATACTAACTAATGAGTCTTGGATGAGTCTCCTATCATGGTGTCCTATGTCAAATAATGGGATTTTGCATGATCATGAGGCACAATGGAGTGTCTGAGATTAGGCAGCTAAAATCTATGTATATTGTAATTGTTCTAAAATATCTTAAGTGGAAGCTAAATTTGGGTCCCCCCTATGACTCTGAGAAGTGGATATTACTATAGATCTCTTCAGGACCCATCTAAAAGTAGAAGAAGTTCTATGAATAGGTGATCTTTATGTAGCTATATGAGACCATAATGTAACTTTTCTAGGTGTGAATATTAGAGCTCAAAGCTATCTAAAATCCTAAAATTGTGTGAATGTATGGACCCTATATAGTGGTGATGGGTTCTGTAACTATGGATAATCCTAAAGTGGAACTGGAATAGAAACTAGAGGAGAAGCTAAAATCAGTGGAAGAATTGGATATGGTGCCTAGAAGTTAGTAGATGGCTCTAAAGTGGGGAATCATGATTCATAAGAAACTCTATTGACTGTAATAACCTAATTAATGTGAATGAAATTCATGCATCTATGAACTATAGAAGGTACTTCCTTGAGTTTTTGAATCTATGGCCGACCAAGTAGTATGTCAAAAAATCATGTGATGGGAACTATACTAAATAGTGTAGCCACATGTGTAAGACCAACCTATAAGGAAAGTACTATCTCACCCAATGAACTCTAAATATGTCCACTAAAACCACTGATAACTATAACAGTTAGAGTGATATCCTACTCTAAATAGCCAAAATGTTGTAGTAGTGTGAAGGTGCACATAATAGGATTGGAACCATTGTCAATGAGTACACTGTAGATAGGTTGATTATGGATAGGTTATTTAATAAAAAGTGCATTGTAACCTATATCATCCTCTATAATCTCTTGATTTGAAAAGGATATTGAAGGCTTGGCTGGAACTCTAGACTCATACACATCTATCATACCTGACAAAGGATGTGCCTCAACTAAAGATGCCTAGTATGTAACTGGTGGAGGATGCATATGGTATGTATGATGAACACCTAATGTGTCCTCTTTCTCTTATTTTGAATGTTATGGAAATAGATCTGAAAAGATTTTCAAAGGTTTATCTTGTGTTGACTTTGTCTTTAGAGGTTAAATTAAATATCCTAGATCAAGTAGACTATCATCAATCAAATCCTGTATCTTATGTCACAAACTGATGCATCTATTTTTTGTGTGGCTTGGTGCCCTATGAAAATAAAAAAATGCATTTTGATCGTATCCTTGTGGAAGAGGCTTTACTAGATCTACTTCCTAAATAGGTGGGAGAGTTATGGTGTTACATTTCAATAATTATTGTTAAACACTGGCTAGAAAAATTGGTAATTTGATAAATGCACATCGAGGAGTTGTTGATAAAACCACATGCTAAAGGGGCTTTAAATTTGCATTTATTGTTGGTGATTTTGATTCTTGTTGTCACTAATTTTGACCTTGTATGGGACTTTTCTAGTACTCTTATTTTTTGTGTCTAGAGTACTTAAATACTTGAGTTTACCCATTGAGATTAACTTGAATTCTCTTTCATTCAGTTTATGACACATCTCAGTGAAGGAAGAGAATGTTTTGAACATAATGGATTCATGCAGTGTTGGTAGAAGGCTATGTTAGAACATGTCTTATAGCTCTTGATCAACCATAGGGTTACTTAACATAGCCAAAATAGTCTTGTATCTAAGAACATAATCTGTGGAAAGCTCATTTGGTCTTTGTTTCTATTGTGCAATCTATGCATATGAGACATTATCACCAATGTTGATACTAAAATGTGATAAGAACATGTTTTCTAAAGGATTGAATGCTATGACTGACTGATTTAGTAGACTATAAAACCATTATAGAGCATAATCCTTTAGACTCCATGGAAATAGTTTGGTAAGTAACCAATAATTGGGTGCATAATCCAAACATGATGCATGAAAGGATCTTCAATATGTCTCTAGATCACCCTTTCCATCATAAAGAGTAAATTTGAGTTGAACAAATCCTTTTGGCAAGGGTGTAGAAGCAATGTGACAAGCAAATGGTGTATGAAAAAGTATAAAAGAATCCAATTCCTATGTAGGTATAGTTGTACCTTGATCAAGATGTTGTACCTTGGATTAAAGATATATTTTCTCTTTCACAAGGGCTGCTACATCAATAGATAGCGATGCACTAGCTACAACTGGTGGCATAGAAGAAGGTTGGGTTGCTATAGGGGGTTGTTGAGACATAGTTGACCCCATAGTGTCATTTACAACTAGATACTCTATGGTTTGAAAAGATTTCCCATTGGTTACTTTTTGTTGTTCTATTTATAAAATTCTAAGCATGTCATCTTGCATATTTGGATGTTTGGTTAAGAGTTCTTGAAGTTCTCTTTTATCAGTTTCAACAAAACCAGTATATTGGGCCACTGATAAAGTAGGAAAACAATTAGAAGTATATTTAAATATTTTGAAATATGTGTTAATAGTAAATATGCTAGAAATGGAAAGTATTGAATATAATGAATGCAAAGTCCAAAATAATAGTGACTTGGGATTTTTGTAAAAAAGATACTGAGTTGTCAAACATGTAAGGTGATACCTCAAAAGCAAGAATGAGCTAGTATATATAACTAGGGGTTTAAAAAAAACTATGAACTTTTGAATTTGAAATTGAATTTTTTGAGTTAAATATGCAACCATATTTTCAAAAAATTATGAAAAAAGTAATTAATAATAAATGAGAATGTATTTGATGTAACTAGAGTTTTGAATGATTTTTTCTAAAATTAGTGTAGAATTTGAAAAAAAATATAGTTTTAATTTTGAAAAATTGAGGAAAAAATTGAACATATTTATAAAATTAGTAGTATATTTTTCCTATTTGTTTGAACGTATTTTTATGCAAATAGGACCTAGTGTTAGTAATTTGGCTTGTCAAGGTCAAATTACTACCCCTATCAATCGAAACTTTCCTAAAACCATTCAATAGCCCTTTAAAGTTGGGAATTGTGGCCTAATATCACTAATTTTGGTCAAAATTGTGAAAAATAGATTGTAAATAGGTAATTATCATTTTAAAATAGTGTTGTCAATTTCAAATATGCAGATAATCCATGCATAGGGATTAATTTTGAGAGAAAATTAAACATTTTGGGAGCTACATGTGGTTTTAAGACCTCAAATTTTGTACAAAGGATCATTATGAGTTCGATAAACTTATAAAAAAAAGTGTCATGGCTATTATATAGGTGGATCTATTTGTTGTTTTGTAATAGTCTTTAGCATGTCCGTTGGAGATCACTATTGGAGTAGACATCATTCTGGAGTACCACATAGGTTTATAAGTATAGGTAAAAGTTTTAAAATAATGTGATGATATTTTTACATCATAAATATAAATTTATAGAGTATAAAAAACTCTAAATTTTAAGCAAACCATACTCATATAGGCTTTTGCAAGCAAACATGCATAAAGGTCAAAAAGGGTTTTATTTTGCCTTTCAAGCAAACTATGCTTTCAGTATGTTTTTATAGAATGGTATAGACCCCATGATATTTTTTTTATGCATTTTGAATAATTTTAAGAGTTATTTTCATTTTAGTAAAAAAAATATTATTTTAGTTCTAGACACCCTTTCTAGCCTCCTGTTCAGATGCTCATATCTTTCACCATGTGTGGAGTTTGGATAAATTATATTAGTATTTTTTTAATAATATTATTTAATTATATTTCATGAAAAATTGAGACCATTTGAGTGATTTTTATTTATGAACAATCATTAAGAGTGTAGGCAATTTAGAATGCAATCAAAACCCCACATATAGATTTCTCTACGTGGTAAATTTTTATATATTTTTAATGAGAACCCAATATTTTCAAGGGTGTTGGGAGGGTAAATTTTATACAAATAAATATAAAAAAAATTATATTTTAAGGTCTTTACTTCATGAACCATCATTTTAAAAATTCATCTTCAAAGCCAGCCTAAACCGTTAAAAAACCAGTTTTAAAAAAATATTGATTTTATTGATATAAAATAATCTTGGATAAAATTTAAATTTTTTTAAATTTCAATTAAAATTAGATAGTATTTCATAAATTCCAATTTTATGCATGAATATGTATGGATGAGGACATAAATCATGTTTTATTATGGAAAAAAGCATGTAAAATAAATTACATGACAGTTCAATAAAATATAATAAATGGAGTTAAATAATAAGACTTTTTATTCATCATAAAATTTTATTCTTTTCATAAATCATCTCATAAGTATCCCAACCATCTCAATCAAAATGGTCAGTCTGTAGGAAAATGGAGAAAAATAGGCTTTGTCAACCCTATTGACTGAATGATGAGTGCTTTCTCATAAAAATCAAATATATTTTGATGAGAAACATTTTTACACGTATATTTAATTATTTTATAAATTTTAGTGACATATTTTTTTTAGTTTTAATGGATTCTAAATGTAATACTATGGGCTATTAGGCCTAATTAGCATAATAGGCTTAATTGGTCAATCAAGAAAGTAAAGAATGACATTGAAAATATATCAAATGAGTTAATTATAGAGTTAACACATGGAATATATGTTTTTTAAGTGTATATATAATTATAAAGTCAATCCAAAATTTTCAATTCATGCAAGTTGAGTTAACTAGTCCTTAAGGGTCAAATCTCTTTGATTGACTAGTTTGACTAGTTTCATGTATCTCCCATATTTTTTATGCAAGATAATGAATTTCAAGAACTTAAAATAAATTTAAATATGAAGTTATATTATAATTTATGAAATTATTTTTATTCAAGAAATGTTTAAAAGTCAACATGGGCCCACCACTTCTCAATTCTATGCTAAAAATGAAGAACATATAATTTTCAAGGACTTGGAAGATTTTAAAGCCTTTATTTAATATTGTAAAAGGATTTTAGTCTTATTTTAACTTCAAGAAGACTAATAATTATATTTTACATGCTATTTTGAATTTATTTAGGTTTTAAACTTATATATTGGCTTTTTGAAGTTATTTTGGAGGAATTCTTGAAGCAGAGCAAAAATTGTAATTGACACCATTTATCAATAAAGATTTTTTTTGCATATATATATATATATTTGGATCAAAATAGAGTGTACTTTTTAATTGTTTAATATAATTTAAGTGAGATATATATCCCATTTTTTCAAGTTGTTTCCTCACCTAATGTGAAAATCTCATCATCTACAGGTCATTTGAAGAGCTAGGAATAGAATTTGCTTTACAAGCTTCTTTCAAGACTTCTTTTGAAACACTTATGTCCAGGATTAAATGTAGAGTTTTATTTCAAATTCATATGTGTGTCTTAATTATTTTTATAAATATTTTAGATAATACCAATAATTCAAGTGCATCATCCCATTTAGATAGGATTTTTCATTTTAGTTTATTTCTCCCTTTTCATCCCCAAAAATCAAAATAGTTTAATTTTTAGAGATAAATCTTAAGGGAACCATCCCTCTATAGAGGTTATTCTCAATAAAAATTCACCTACACTCTTAGAATTTCTTATTGTATCATCTAGAAAGAGGGTGTGTTTTACACATCTTAAAATAGGGTGCACTCTAGAGTGATAACAATTTTTGGCATGACCGATGGGACATTCATTCTATGCAATAACCTTTCGAGGCACTCAGAAGATTAGGTATCTTTTCAATATTTATTGGTTTCATAATTTGTCTTACTAATGGTCTCCAATCATTTGTTTCAAAATGGATCCATATTATTCTCAGTATGACTAGCCATACTATGATCCTCACTAGGAGTTTAAGGATATATATCAAGCATATATGCAGGAGTACTACCCAGATCCTCTAGAAGAATAGTTAATCCATCAAAATATTTCCCCTTACTAGTCTTATCATTGTAATTTTGCATCTACCTAATCCATACCAAAACTTAAACAAACTTTAGTGATCCTTGAAAAACATGCACTAGAGTTGTACTTATAGAGATATTATGGCCAATATACCCCTACTCACCAGATCCATTATGTAAGAGAGTCATTACAAAAAATAAAAGAGGTATGGGAACTTGTTGAGAGGGAAAATTAGGGTAATATCATTGGTGAGATGATGGATGTAGGTGGTTACATTCAAATTATTGAAAACAAACTAAAAGGCCTTAAGGAACAATAGGTTCAACATCACTCTTGTTATATGCCATCCATTCCTTCTCAAGAAACCATTCTAAGAACCCTTTGATTTTTCCAAAATTTTCATATATTTCTCAGACCTTCCTTTCTTGGAGATAAATCCAAGAGAACTATCAAATAAAGGAGGAGATTATTATGGCACAACCTGCTATTGAGATCACTAACCACTTTAAAGAGAAAATATTCCAAGAGAATATTTATACGCAGATCAAAGAGTTGGAGCTGAAGACAAGAAAAGAGGAGGATGATTGGAATCAAAAGGTCAAAAAAGAGCCTTTATCTTTCCCATCTTAGAACCAAATCATGGAGTTAAAAAATAAATAAGAAAAATTAAGAATTATTCAAGATGTTGAATTCAAGCAAGAGATAATTCAACCTTCATCTCTTCATCCTTAGAAGCCTAAATCCTTTCCTTCATGGAAATCCATTCAAGAAAAAGTGCAACAGAGAGATGAGGTGAAGGTGATCCAAGAGGATGTAGAAAAAGAGACATAAAAGAAAGGTGACTTGAGTGATCAAGAAGAAGAAATCATAGTTGGGACACCACTTGGCAAGGATAAAAATGATTCAGTTTTTCATGATGAACAAGAAGAAGAGTTATAGGAATATTCTCAAGAGTTTTCAGCTACTGAGATAGATGAAGTACAATTTTTTTTTTCAAAAGGTAGCCATGAATA
>JARHVA010007086.1:25000-85000 GCA_037957365.1 Torreya grandis
ATTGTCCTAGTGGTTTGGGTTTTTCTCAACAAGTCTATAACACCTTGGTAGTGAAATATCGAAGCCTAAATCTATATAGAGATCACTATGTGTCTAATTCAATCTTTCAAACCCTCAAGAGCTCCTATTACTTAAAATTTTATAGAAAAATTGGGAAAGAGATAAGGGGTTAGTGTGTAAAGGATACATTGGATGCACTTCACACCCTGTGTTTAGGCATGTTGCCTACAGACCAATACTCCAAAGAGGGATCAAGATAATGTATTTCTCCTATTTAAAGTTATTTGTGAAATTGTGTGATGTATGTAACTAGATGCAAAACTAGAATGTACTTTGGACCACTAGGGATTGGTGTGAATTCTTGAATAAGATTAAATTAGTCTTGGAAGGCTATATGCACATAATAGGGAAGAGTGCTTGAGTGTACTTGCTTATAATCTTGTTCTTTTATTGTGAATGAGTGTCAACCCTTCTAAATGGACATTCAATGGCCTTTTATAGGGAAACTAATGATCATGGATTAGATGAACTTGTAATAGGCTAATAGGGGAAAAAATAAGGAATTGAGAGAATTTGACTATTTGGTGCTAAAGTGAACTTGGAAAATAATGTCATAAATAAGATACCCATAAATTCTAATGGTCCTATCCAAATTATGAACTATTTTCTAAGGAGGATGAGCCCTAGGGGATGGATCTAGGTTTGAGAGGGTTGTTTGGGTCTCTAAAAGCTAAGTCAGGGAATCTACGGGTGACTGAGAATTAGTGAAAGTCTAGCCGAGAAGGGTTGAGTGAGCAAGAAATAGGACCTATAGGTTGGGTGATATTAGCCATGCCTAAGTCATCTAATTTCAAATTTGATATGATTAAATTTACCTTCCCTTTATTCTAGTGATACAACAAAGTGAAATACTAGGATAAAAAAATAGAAAGCATACCTGAACTTACTTGTAGGGGAAAAGCTCATGAAGCTATGTGATGTTGAATGTTCATAGAGAAAGCACATTGTGATGTGTGAATCTATAAATAAAAACATGACTTAGATCAGTTCTTACTATATATGATATATCTAAAATAATAACTTATAAAAACTGAGTAAAGAAAGAGAGAAGAATGAATACACCTCATCGAGTATGCAAACTAATACAAAACCTATTGTGATGATGGATTTTACTGAGTCAAGAGTAATATCATGAACAAAGTTGAGTGCTCAATTCTCTAAAATGTGACTCAAGAGTGCAAAGGCTATACTTTTATCTCCATCATCACCAACTAAGTGAATTTAATGAATCATGTGTGTGCTAATCGATGTTTGGACTATATATCCAATCCATCTAAATAGGTGGATCAAGAATACAAAGGATGGCCCATTGGCTCCATCTTTATCCCATGAAGTGAAGCTATAAAGTGATACTAGTATAGAATATGTATCATATGAGATGGCTCATGGAGCTCATGAATGTGTTGAAATTCTAACACTATGGCATGGATAGCTGAATGTGTGCTGGAAACTAGGCCACTTTTGGCCATTTCAAAAGATGGAGATTAGTCTTGTATAAAAGCCACTTTGAAACTGATGTACTAGGCTTATATGAAAGCCAAATTGAAAAATTGGGTAATCAAAAATCTAAACTTGTAGGAAAATGTAACTCAAATATGATGCCAACCACTTGTAGATGGAGTAAGGCATGCAACTACTGAGAATGCTTAGAATAAACTGAACTTAGAAATAAAAGAAGATCAATTTGCCATACACATTACCCCTAATCACTGATGTCTAAAACATTTATTTTGATCTAGAAGTTATTCCAATGTCCTAGTTTGAATTGAAAGTGATAAACATCATGCCATGCATGATAACCCCTGTATCTAAGAAAATTATATTGAAAGTATTGAGTTTACATGATCTAGAAGTGCAAAAATTGTCCCTAAACTAATTTTTTTGCTTGTTTTTGGAAACCCTTAGTGTTTTCTTACTTGAAAAAGAGTGTCCAACTATGGACATCACTATTTTTGTCACTATTATCCCATTTTTAGTTCTACTATCCATTTCTAGTGCTATTGTTCAATGTGAAAATTAACTATTGATCTGAGACTATTCCTATTTTTTTCTCTAATTTGATCGATTTAACCTCTAGATTCTATGATGACTATTCTGAAAGCCAATGGTTCAATTTCTAGGAGGTTTTATGTCTTTTAAAAATTCCCTATTAGATGTCCCCTCTTTCAAGGGTAGGAATGATGAACCTGCAATGACTACTCTCAGAAGAAAAGAGTCTTGCAAGTGTGTTAATTGTGAAAAGATATATTATATAGCATTTTATGTTTGACAATATGCTTCAAGATATTGCAATGTTTATACTGAGAGATTATTAGATCAATAGGGGTATGCCTAGATAGATATAACAATGTGAAATTATGTGTATGATATTGAACTAGATTGGAAATGTTAATTATTAGTTGTTATTTGGAGGGATGGAGCATGATATCCATCATGGAATCTAAGAAAGCAAAGAAAATGTACGATATAGATCATGGCATTGCACATATTTGACAAGAAACAATTGAACAAGAAAGAAGCCAGAAGCATACTAGATGGGATAAGGGGACATGCAAACAAGGGACATGGGCACATGTCACTCAAACTACAAATAAGCATGGAAGGAATGTTTAAATGTCTCATACACATACAAATAAAATAAGCAAAATTGGCACACAGACCGTAGACACTGTTGGGTGAATATTTTGTCGGCCAGCTAACTAGTGACCAAAATAGTTCCTATCACCGCAGCATAGGGAGATCAGTCGGCTAGATGTGCAGGTTTATTGCATTAGCAGGGGAAAAATCTCTCCTCTCATCAAGGGGAGGATCCCTATAGATATGCAGGAGATGCAGGAGGCTATATACTGTATATATATATATATATATATATATATATATATATATATATATATATATATATATATATGTAGAGAATAAGACACAGGGGGTAGGATAAACCATGCATCTCTCTTCTTTCAGAGATGATGCTGACAAATAGAAGAGAAATAATGGGTGATGGGGAAGGTGCTTCTCTTCTTTTAGAAGCAACTTTCAGCCAAGAGCTAGATTCCTTCCTAAATAGTAGAAATCTTGATGAAGCAACATAAGGCACTTCTCTTCTTTCAGAAGTGCTTGTTCTTGTAGGCAACATGAATCTTTTTGGTAATAGGTAACCAAAGGTGCAGAGTAACCAACAGCCTGAAATGTAGCACAAAGTCTCCACCTTGACTACCCAAAGAGTATATCACAAAGGATAATGGGGGCACAAAGTCTCCCCAGAATCCTCAACACAAAAAAGGAAAGGAAAACATAGACTAAAATCAATTGTGAAATCACAAAGTCTTCTCACAGTTGGTTTCAAGACACTTCTTTGTTACCTTTACTAATTCTGTGCACCAAATTAAATGAATAAGGACACCTTTAGATGACACGAGTCAGAACATCATAAAGTCTGGAAAAACCTACTTTCTCATTCAAATAACAAGGAAAATGAAATTACAACCTGAGCTCAAAGTCTTAGTAATGCCTTTCAAAATGGGCAGAGTTTCATTCTTGTAAAAATAGAAGTCTCCCTTACAACAAATGAGAGATTACAATATATAGCGCCCCAAGAAAGACTTGGGTGCTTTTTTTTCATATGTCAGCCCATGCCGTACATTTAATGCCTTGAAGGCATTTTTAGGTTTATCAAAGGACTGCATTGAAAATAGGGCAGTTGTCTTAAATATGGCATGCCATTTCATCCCATATGTCTTCTCCTTAATATGGACTGTCTGGTCTGTCCCCCCTGACGTCTGTGCAACCATCCATTCATCTTTACTTCATGGAAGAAAATAGGCCGCATCCTTGGTTTGGTGCACTCAAAAGTCTACTCGATCCACTGTTTCACCTACTAGAAATAACTCTTTCAAAGATATTTTTGATCCTTTGGTCTCGCTCCTCTCTTCACTGCTTAAGCACTTTTTTGCTCTTGATAGCCTTTTTGCCTATGTCTTTTGGGGGGCCTTTCTACATCTTTGACAAGTGGAAAGCTCCACTATCATGAAACTCATTAGAAACTCATAGAAAAATGGATTCCACAACACGTTTTGCCCGAGCAACTCAAAAGGGGAACATGGACACAAACACTTGTCACGTTTGCTACACTTGTTTTTTTTATCGGGCACTTTTTCATGGGCTTTTCTCTTCAGTCGGGCTTTTCTAGATTTGTCTCTTCCTTCTGCAACTTAAGCTATCAGGCTATCTTTCCAGCTAGTCACTTGGTTCTTCCTTTGAGTTATATGCTTTATTTGAATTTCAACAGATATTCCCTTACCTTAAATTTGACGTCTGCATTGGTTGACTGTTGCTTGAACCATGTCTTTGAACCAAAATTTTGAACCAATCGGTTGAACCAAAAATGGTTCAAGCTAATGGTTTAATTGAATGAACCAAGTTGATGAACTAAGTATTGAACCAAAAGATGCTGAAACAAAGGGAATGAACCACCTGAGCGAAATAAAGCGTTGGATTTCTTGGTTGAACTGAGCCCGTTCCTTTGGTTGAACCCACCGTTGAGCCATCTATTTGTTACTTCTCTCTTTGACAGAGGCTGCCTTTGAACCTTTGAACCATGTTGAACCATTAAACTTTAAACTCGTTGAACCTGTTGGTTCAATGGTTCAATGGTTCATTCTTCATTATTTGGCAAAGTGTTGAACCCTTTTCTTTCTTGCAAAGTCCATAGAAACCAACCTTGAGAGTCCATAGATTTGAGCCTGCCTACAAATTTTGTAGATTCAAGCCTGTAGAGTCCATATATTCAAGCCTACAGAGTTCGTAGATTTAAGCTTGCCTACATAGTTCATAGATTTGAGCCTGCCTACAGAGTTCATAGATTCAAGCCTGCAGAGTCCGTAGATTCAAGCCTACAAAGTCCGTAGATTTCTAGAAAGCTTGAAAAGTGAACCTGAATGCTCAGAACAATTTTTTGAAAGGGGAAGAGAGGATTTTGGTCTGTAGGTTGTCCCAAAAATGAGTGGCATTTTTTGGGGACAACAGTTGGCTCCAATTGGGGAACTTCCTTCTATTGCAAAAATTGATTGAAGGGAGTAGAATCTAGAATCTCCAGTGCCTTGAAGTGTGCCATTGGGCTATGGAGTCATGCTACCCAAAAATAAAGGCTCCAAAAATGAAAATGAAAATCATAAAACAAAACTAAAGACTATACAAATATACATATGTACAAATGATCTTATCTGATGCCTCAAGATTTGAAGTGCTTTAGATGCTGCCCACTGCGAGATAGTGAAAATGGTGTGCCATCTTGATAAACTAGTAGGAAACCATTTTGTCCCCAAAAATGGTGATGGGCGAATGGAACTTTTCACCAGGGAACCAATCTCCTGCATCTTTCTCTTAGCCTTTTCTTCTTCTTGCTCCAAGGCACGACGTGGTCTTCAAACTAAAAACCATAACTCCTTGCTCTCCCTACGAAGAGTTCCTCTACCTGATTTTGGAGTGCAACAGTATGGTCCAGTACTATAATTTGCTATCTTGATAACTTAGCCTAGCACATGTCTTGATTATCCCCTTAGATATCTCAGATTCTTCTTTATTTGGGAGGGAGGGTTCCCCTGTACTTATGCTACACTCCACCAATTCTTCTGCTATTTCATCCCTTCCTAAGGACTCAAACAAAATTTGGGTTGTAGGGGCATCCGTTTGGGTCTTGACACATTTGACATGATTAATTATGTCAAATGGCTGGGTTGGACTAGGCACAAGGGATGGGAGTTCTTCTTTTTGGTTTATGGGAGGGGTGGGAGGACTGATTTGTGATTTTAAAGTAGAAGGTGTAGGGATGTTCAATGTACTTCTACAGCAACTACTAGATCCTTTGGCTGGAGAGGTAGAGTGGCTCCCTACTTAGAAATTGAAATTGTCGGTTGAGGTTGCTCCTCTGTCTTTTCTTTATCAGCTTGGTGGACTGACTGGTTCTTGGACCCAGTGAACACTGCACATGATCCCTCAATTGTTTCACCTTTACTTCTAGGTTCATCCTAGTAACTCAGGAAACCAATGTGGGAGTTGCTAGCTGACTCTTCTTGATCCTCCTTGAAGATCTCAACATCACTTTCTTGATTAAACTCAGGTTGGAAAGAGAACTCATGCTCTATTTCCAAATATCCAACTACTGAGTTGGCTAGAGGTGCTTCAATGGCAAGGTTCCTCTATGGGGGAGGAAGATGATTTGGCTACCCTTGACCCCTGGCAGCATTGCCTTGGTATGCCTAATTTTGAAATGTCCTCCTTGGGGCATCCTGATGAGGAGTAGAAAACATACCTTGGGCCATTTGTCTTTTGAGGGCCAGCACTTCATTTGCTAACTTCTACACCATTGGGTCAGTGGTGGTTATAGGTGAGTTATCAGAAGATGAGGAAGATGAGCTTCTATTTGAATCCCTTCTTATCTTTCCAGCCAAGATAAGGTCATCTTCTACCTCAGTAGCCAAGTCCTGAGCTTAGCAAGGTCTATCTGGCCAGCATGCCTTAGCAAAAAACTCACTTTAGGTAGTTGTGAGTTGATGAAGAATCACTTTAGGTTTTTAGGTGTTGGTTGAGCAATGATAGGAATCCAATTCCTTAGCTTGTTAAACCTTGCAATGAAATCCCTCATAGGCTCATGAGGCTCCTTCTTCATCTACGTGAGTTGGGCTAGAAGGGCATGTGCATCTTCTACTGGTTTGAACCTTGATTTGAACTTGGATTGAAAGTGTTCTAACCAGTCACTAATCTAGTCTACAGATGGTAAAACTAGTCTGCATCAGCATCTTGCAGTGTCTCCATAAATAACTTGACTGCTACATCTTCAAATTCCACCCCTATCACACCACAGGCTATGGTGAAGGCTGCAATGTGTTCATCAGGGTGGACTCTTCCATCACCAAAGAATTTGGGGAAATTCTTCCTTGAACTAAGTGGTAGCTCATGCAGGGGTGGAGTTAGATTAAGTGGGCCAAAAGAGTTACCCCAGGGGCCTCAAACTGCCATGATTTAATTATGAAAAATAGGGATAACACATCTGAGTGGAGTTGCCAAATTATTGGACAAAAATAGAAAAGAAACTAGCCCTGCCACAGTGTAAATCTTGAGGCTTCAAATTGTGCTTTCTTTCCTAGCAGCTCTGGTTTTGTAGACCAGATAATATAATGGAGATGGATGAAAATGGTAAGGCTATAAATGGATAATGGGTAAGACCCAGATAGGAGTCACCAGAATCTATAATGGATAAGGTGATAATGATAATGGGTAAGACACAGGTGATGTTTCAATCTAAAACTTGAGGTTCCTAATTGCACAAAATTACTGTGTCCCCAGTGGAGTCACCAAAAACTGTTGGGTGAATATTTTGTTGGCCAGCTATCTGGTGACCAAAATAGTTCCTATCATCGCAGCATAGGGAGATCAGTCGACTAGATGTGTAGGTTTACTGTATCAATAGAGGACAAATCTCTCCTCTCATCAAGGGGAGGTTCCCTATAGATATGCAAGAGATGTAGGAGGCTATATACTATATATATATGTAGAAAATAAGACACAGGGGGTAGGATAAACCATCCATCTCTCTTCTTTCAGAGATGATGCTGAAAAATAGAAGAGAAATACTGGGTGATGGGGAAGGTGCTTCTCTTCTTTTAGAAGCAACTTTCAGCCAAGAGCCAGATTCCTTCCTAAATAGTAGAAATCCTGATGAAGCAACATAAGGCACTTCTCTTCTTTCAGAAGTGCTTGTTCTTGCAGGCAACAGGAATTTTTCTGGTAATAGGTAACCAAAGGTGCAGAGTAACCAACAGCCTGAAATGTAGTACAAAGTCTCCACCTCGACTGCCCAAAGAGTATATCACAAAGGATAATGGGGGCATAAAGTCTCCCCAGAATCCTCAACACCAAAAGGAAAGGAAAATAAAGACTGAAATCAATTTTGAAATCACAAAGTCTTCTCACAGTTGGTTTCAGGACATTTCTTTATTACCTTTACTAATTCTATGCACCAAATTAAATGTATAAGGACACCTTCAAATGACACAAGTCAGAACATCACAAAGTCTGGAAAAACCTACTTTCTCATTCAAATAACAAGGAAAATGAAATTACAACCTGAGCTCAAAGTCTCGGTAATGCCTTTCAAAATGGGTAGAGTTTTGTTCTTGTAAAAATGAGAAGTCTCCCTTACAACAAATGAGAGATTACAATATATAGTGCCCCAAGAAAGACTTGGGCACTTGTTTTTCATATGTCGGCCCATGCCATGCATTTAATGCCTTGAAGACATTTTTAGGTTTATCAAAGGACTACATTGAAAATAGGGCAGTTGTCTTAACTATGGCATGCCATTTCATCCCATATGTCTTCTCCTTAATATGGACTGTCTGGTCCGTCCCCCTTGATGTCTATGCAGCCATCCATTCATCTTTACTTCATGGAAGAAAATAGGCTACGTCCTTGGTTTGGTGCACTCATAAGTCTACTCGATCCACTGTTTCACCTACTGAAAATAACTCTTTCAAAGATATTTTTGATCCTTTGGTCTCGTTCCTCTCTTCACTGCTTAAGTGCTTCTTTGCTCTTTATAGCCCTTTTTGCCTATGTCTTTTGGGGGGGCCTTTCTGTGTCTTTGACAAGTGGCAAGCTCTGCTGTCATGAAACTCATTAGAAACTCATGGAAAAATGGAGTTCATGACATGTTTTTCTTGAGCAACTCAAAAGGGGAACACAGACGCAAACACTTGTCACGTTTGCTGTACTTGTTTTTTTATCAGGCACTTTTCTGCGGGCTTTTCTCTTCAATCAAGCTTTTTTGGCTTTGTCTCTTCCTTCTGCAACTTGAGCTATCAGGCTATCTTTCTAGCTAGTTGCTTGGTTCTTCCTTTGAGTTCTACACTTTATTTAAATTTCAACGGATATTACCTTACCTTAAATTTGACATCTGCATTGGTTGACTGTTGCTTGAACCATGTCTTTGAACCAAAATGTTGAACCAATCGGTTGAACCAAAAATGGTTCAAGCCGATGGTTCAATTGAATGAAGCAAGCTAATGAACTAAGTATTAAACCAAAAGACACTGAAACAAAGGGAATGAACAACCTGAGTGAAATAAAGCGTTGAACCACTTGGTTGAACTGAGCCCATTCCTTTGGTTAAACCCACCATTGAACCATCTGTTTGCTGCTTCTCTCTTTGACAGAGGCTACCTTTGAACCTTTGAACCATGTTGGACCATTGAAATTTGAACTCGTTGAACCTATTGGTTTAACGGTTCAATGGTTCATTCTTCATTATTTGGAAAAGTGTTGAACCCTTTTCTTTCCTACAGAGTCTGTAAAAACCAACCTTGAGAGTCTATAGATTTGAGCTTGCCTACATAGTTCGTAGATTCAAGCCTACAGAGTCCATAGATTCAATCCTATAGAGTCTGTAGATTTAAGCTTGCCTATAAAGTTCGTAGATTTGAGCCTGCCTATAGAGTTCATAGATTCAAGCTTGCAGAGTCCATAGATTCAAGCCTGCAGAGTCCGTAGATTTTTGGAAAGCTTGAAAAGTGAACCTGAATGCTCATAACAATTTTTTGAAAGGGGAAGAGAGTATTTTGGTCTGTAGGTTGTCCCAAAAATGAGTGGCATTTTTCGGGGACAACATACACATAGAGAAATATAAACAAAGGACATTGGAAAATGCCTTAAGGCACACACATGAAAAAGAAGCAAAGGATATTAACAAATGTCTAAAGGCATAAGCTGGAATGGAAAAATGCAATCACAAAAGTTACGCTAAGCAAGCAAAGAAATCATTTAATAACTGAAAGGATACAAGCACATCTAACTAATCAAGGTAAATGTGAGATTATGAAAAACATGTTTAGTAAAAGATTAAGTATATGATAAGAAATACACAAGTGCTAGATACTAGTGCAATGTCAATATAGTATTTTGTGTAAGCTATAAATTAATGCACATTAGTATGATAACTCAGAATTTGTAGTGTAGGAATGACATAACCCAAATGGTGTAGTCATGTAGAAGATGCCCCTAGTGGGTATGTATAATAATTTATGTCTCGAATATAGAAGTAAGCATGCCCCCTTTATGAGTAAAATAAAGCAATCAAATAGTTCGATGTCACTACACACACTCAAAATAGATCAAGTTAAGCATGGTAATATAGAAAATTGACATACAATAGCATGAAATAATAAATGTAAGTCATATCATGATATTAGTAATGTAAAAAAGGATGATGCATACAATCAAAATATGGTTTTTGGTGTTTTTGCAATTTTTTTATTGTTTTTGTATTTTTGAAAATATTTGAACTATGTATAATCAAGTAGGAAAGTTTATGTATAATCAATGCTATAAAGTAGTGATACTAACTAATGAGTCTCATATGAGACTCCTTATCATGTTGTCCTATGTTAAATAATGAGATCATGCGTGATCATGAGGCACAATAGAGTGTCTAAGATTGGGTAACTAAAATCTATGTACATTGTAACTACTCTAGAATATATAAAGTAGAAGCTAAATGTGGGGTCCCCCTATGTCCCTAAGAAGTGGATATTACTATAAGGTTCTTTGGGACCCATCTAAAACTAAGAGAAGAAGATTTGTGAATAAGTTCTCTTTGTGTAGCTATATGAGACCATAATGTAACTATTCTAGGTGTGAATACTGTAGTTGGAAGCTGTCCAGAATCCTGAAACTATGAGGGTGTATGAACCCTATTTATTGGTGATGGGTTTTTTAATTTTGGCTGATCCTAAAGTAGAACTATAACAAAATCTAGAGGAGAAGCTAAAACTCGTGGAAGAACTAGATCTAGTGCATAGAAGCTAGAAGATGGCTCTGTAGTGGGGAGTGGTAACCCATAAGGAACTCCACTGACTGTAATAATTTGATGAGTGTGAATTAATTTCATGCATCTATGAACTATATAAGGTAATACCTTGAGTTTTTAATCCATGGTTGACCAAGTTGTATGTCAAAAACTCATGTGATAGGAACTATAGTGAATGGTGTAGCCATATGTGTAGGACCAACCTATAATGGAAGTACTATATCACCTAATGAAATCTAAATATGCCCACTAAAACCATTTATAGTTGTATAATTTGGAGTGATATCCTAATTTGAATAATCCAAATGCTATAGTAGTGTGAAGGTGCACATATTTAGAATGGAACCATTATCAATGGGTATATTATAGATAGGCTGATTATGGATATGTGCTATAATAAAAAGTGTGTTGTAACCTTTATCATCATCCAAAATCCTTTTTTCCTAATTGGAACTCTAGACATATACACACCTATCATACCCCTCAAAATATCTACCTTAATTGAAGATTCCTATTATGTAACAGGTGGATGATGTGTATGGTATGTATGATGAAAACATGATGTGTCCTATTTCTCTTGTTTTTAATGCTATGGAAATGGATCTAAAAATATTTTCATAGCTTTATCTTATTTTGGATTTATCTTTGGATGTTCAATTGAATTACCTAGATCAAGTATATTATCATTAATCAAATCCTATATCTTATGTCACAAACAAATGCATCTATTTGTTATGTGGCTTAGTGCCCTGTGAAAATCATAAAATACATGTTGATCATATCCCCATGGAAGAGGCTTTACTGGATCTGATTCCCAAATAGGTAAGAGAGTTATGTTGTTGAATTCTAATAATGGTTGCAGAACTCTAGCTAAAGAAATTGGTAAATTAGTAAATGCATGTTGAGGAAGTGCTGATAAAACCACATGTTGAGGGGTATCTAAATCCATATTGACTGTAGGTTCATTTTAATTCTTGTTGTCACTAATTTTGACCTTGTATGGGACTTTGCTATTACTGTTATTTTTTGTGTTTGGATTAAATTGAATATTTGATTTTACCCATTAAAATTAACTTGAATTCTCTTCCCTTAAGTGTATGACACAACTCAGTGAAGGAAGATAATATTTTAAACATAATGGATTCTTGCAGTGCTAGTAGAAGGATTTGTTTGAAGATGTCCCATATCTCTTGATCAGCCATGGGGCTAGTTAACTTTGCTAGAATATTATTGTGTCTAAGAACATAACCCATGAGAAGCTCATTTGAATTTTGTTTCTATTGTGAAATATATGCATATGAGACCTAATCACCAATGTTGATATTCAAATGTGCTAGGAACATGTCTGCTAAAGGATTGAATGTTCTGACTAACTAATTTAGTAGACTATAAAACCATTGTAGAGAATAATCCTTTAGACTTCATGGAAAGAGTTTGGTAAGTATCTAGTCATTGTGTACATAATCCAAATATGCTATATGAAAGGATCTCAAATTTATCTCTAGATCACCCTTGCCACCATAAAGAGTAAGCTTAGGTTGAACAAATCCTTATGGTAAGGGTGTAGATGGAATGTGATGTGCCAATGTTGTATGCAGAAGTGTAAATGAATCTAATGCCTATGTAGGTCTAGTGGTACCTTTATCAAGATGTTTCACCTTGGATTGAAAATATCTTATCTCTTACACAAGGGTTGTTACATTAGGAGATAGGGAGGTACTAGCTATATCTAGTGGCATAGAAGAAGGTTAGGCTATTATAGGGGTTTATTGAGACATAATTGCTCCAGTAATGTCATTTAAAACTATTTTATTTTTGGTTTGAGAATATTTCCCATTTCTTACATTTTTTTATTCTTCCTATAAAATTCTAAGCATGACATCTTGCATATCTAGATGTTTGGTTAAGAGTTTTTAAAGTTCTCTTTTATCAGTTTCATCAAAACTGATATATTGGGCCATTGATAAAGTAGGAAAATAATTTGAAGTGTGTTTAGATGTTTTGTAATATTTGTTAATAGGCAATATTCTAAAAATTCAAAGTCCAAAAAATTAGTGACTTGGGATTTGCACAAAAAAGATACTGAGTTGTCAAACATGTAAGGTAATACCTCAAAAGTAAGAAGGAGCTAGTATATATAACTAGGGATTTTGCAAAATAATATGAACTTTTGAATTTGAAACTGATTTTTTTGAGCTAAATATGTAACCAAAATTTTAAAAAATTATGCAAAAAGTACTAAAGAATAACTAAGAATGTATTTGATGTAACTAGGGTTTTGAATGAAGTTTTCCAAAATTAGTGTAGTAATTTGAAAAATTTAACAAAAACTTGTAGTTTTTATTTTATAAAATTAAATAAAAACATGAAAATATTTGTAAAATTAGTATTATATTGTTCCTAGTGGTTTGAAAGTATTTGTATGCAAACAGGACCTAGTATGTGTAGACTAGGGTTTGAATTTTTTTTTTCAAAATTAGTATAATAATTTTAAAAATTTGTTATCAACTTGTATAATTTAGCTTTAAAAATTAAATAAAAATTTAAAAATATTTCTAAAATTATAAATATATTTTTATTAGTGGTTTAAAAGTGTTGGTATGCAAATATGACCTAGTATGTGCAAACTAAGGTTTTGGTGAATTTATTGAAAATATTTCAATTAATTTATAGTTTTATGATTTTTAAATTAAAAAATATGAAGAAAAATTTTCAAAAAAATATAAATAATTAGCCTTAGGGTTTTTAAGGTTATTGTGCAAAAATTTTAAGTCGAGTTCACTAACTATTTTATTCTTTTTGAGAATTATGCATTTAATTCTTAATCAAAGTAATGTTTGAGTAAATATAAATTAGTAAATAAATGTGTCTCAATTAGCTTGTTGATTTTTAAAAATAGATATGAATGTTAAATTTTCTAAAAATAACAAGAAATATAGAGAAATCATACTTAGCTTATTTTGGTTTGAAATAGATGATTCAAGATCTAGAAATTACTGTGTAGGGATAACAGACTATTGTAAACATGAACTAAAACTTTTTTTCTAAATTGGATAGGATTGCCAAACTCTAAACACCCTATTACTTGGAATTGTAGTCCACTTTTTAGAGTTGTTGTCCCTTTTTGGAGTTGTTGTCCACTTCTAGCATTTTTGTCCTAGTGGTCTAGTTTTTCTAGGTTTTGCTAGATAGGCCTATAACACCTTGGTAATGAAAGATCAAAGCTTGATTCCATATGGAGCTCATTATGTGTTAGATTAAATATTTTAAACCCTTAGGAGCTCCTAGTACTTAAAATTGTATAGTAAACTTGAGAAAGAGAGAGGGGGTTAGTGTGTAAATGATACATTAGACACATTTTACACTCTGTGTGTGGGTACACTGCCTACATACCAATACTCTGAAGAGGAATCAAGATAATGTAGTTCTACCATTTGAAGTGCTTAGTATAATTTTGTGATGTATGTAACTAGATACAAAATTAAAATTTACCTTGGATGACTGGGGACCAGTGTGAATGCTTGAATAGGCTTGAATTAGTCTTGGAAGGCTATATACAAAGAATAGGGAAAAGTGCTTGAGTGTACTTTATTGTATTCTCACCATTTTCCTATGAATGAGTGACAACCATTATAAATAGACATCGAATGATATTTTATATGGAAACTAATGATCAAGAGTTAAATGAGCTTGAATTAGGTCGAAAGGGGAAAGATAAGGAATCGAGAGAATATAACCATTTGGTGCTAAAGTGAACTTAGACAACAATGCTAGAAATAAGACACCCTTGAATTTTGATGCTTCTGTCCAAATTGGGAAAATATTTTACAAGGAGTATGAGCCATGGGGGGATGGATCTAGGTTTGAGGGGGTTGCTTGGGTCTCCAAAATTTAAGTCTAGGAAGCTACGAGTGATTGGAAATTAATGAAAGTTTAGTCAAGAAGTCTTGAGTGAGAAAAAAAGAGGTATTATAGGTTGGATGATGTTAGCCATGCCTAATTCATCTAATTTCACATTTTATATGATTACATTTTCCCCCTTTTATTTTAGTAATGTAGAAAAGTGAACTACTAGGAAAATAAAAAATAAAAAGCATACCTGAACTAACCTGTAAGGAAAAAGCTCATGAAGTTATGTGATGCTAGATGTGCATAGAGAGAGCATACTATGATGTGTGAATCTACAAATAAAAACATTAAGTAGATCATTTCTTACTAAATACACTATATCTAAAATAATAACTTTAAAAAAATGAGTAAAGGAAGAGAGAGGAATGAATACACCTATCAGGTATGTGAACCAATACAAAACCTATTATGATGTTAGATTGTGCTAAGTCAAGAGTAATATCACAAACACAATTGAGTTCTTAATTCCCTAGAATATGGCTCAAGAATTTAAAGGCTGACCCTTTGGCTCCATCATCACCAACTAAGTGAAGTTATCAAATTATGCATGTGGTATTTAATGTCTAAATTGTGTGTCCAATCCCTCTGAATAGGTAGCTCGAATACAAAGGCTAGCCCTTTGGCTCCATCATTGCCCCATGAAGTGAAGCTATGAAGTGATACCAATATATAATAGATGTCATATGAGATGGATTATGGAGCCAATGAATGTGCTATAAATTTGACACTGTGGTGTGGATAGTCAAATTTGTGCTAAAAAGTAGGCCACTCTTGGCTGTTTCCAAAGATGGAGATTAGGCTTGTATGAAAGCCACTCCAAAATTGATGTACTAGGCTTATATGAAATCCAAATCAAGAAATTGAGTACTTATAAATCTAAACTTATATGAAAATTTAACTCAAATATGATGCCAAAAACCTATAGATGGAATAAGGCATGCAACTACTAAGAATGTTTGGAATAAACTGAACTTGAAAATAAAAGAAGATAAATATGCAATACACATTACACCCAATCACTAATATCTATAACATGGATTCTTATCTGGAAGTTATGCCAACTACCCAATCTAAAATAAAATTGAGAACCATCATGCCATGCATGATAACCCCTTATATTTGAGAAAACTATACTAAAACTACTAAATCTGAAGGATCTAGAAGTGTAAAAATTGTCCTTAAACTAAACTTTTTGCTTGTTTTTTGAAACCCTAAGTGTTTTTCTACCTGGACAAGAGCACCAAATTGTGGACACCACTATTTTTGTTTCTACTATCCCATTTCTAGTGCTACTACTGATTTATGGTGATATTTTCCATTTCTAACACTACTATCTAGTATAAAAATTGACTATTGATCTAAGACTATTCTTATTTTTCTACTCTGATTTGATTGGTTTGACCTCTGTATTCTATGATGATTTTTCTAAATGCCACTATTTTGATTAATAATATTTTTTATCTATATGAAAAATCCCCTATTGGATGCCCCTTCTTCTAAGGGTAGGAATGATGAACCTACAATGACTATCCTTAGAAGAAAAAAGTCCTACAAGTGTGTTAATTCTAAAAAGATATATGATATAGAATTTGATGTTTGAAAATATGTTTCAAGATATAATAATGTTTATACAAAGAGATTTTTAGGTCAATATGGCTATGCCTAGATATATATAATAATGTCAAATCAAGTGTATGATACTAAACTTGATTAGAATTTTAATTGTTAGTTGTTAGTTGGAGGGATGGAACATGATGTCCATCATGGAATCCAAGAAAGAAAATAAAGTGCATGATATAGATAATGGCATTGAACATATTTGAAAAGCAATAAGAAAACAAGAAACAATCAAAAATCACAAATCAAGAATCATACTAGATGGGCCAAGGGGATGTGCAAACAAGGGACATGGGCACATGTCACTCAAACTAGAAATAATCATGGAAGGCATGTTCAAATGTCTAATACACATACATTTAAAATAAACAACACTAGAACATAGGCCACAGGCACATATAGGAGTATAAACAAAGTACATTAGCAAATGTCCTAGGTCGCACACATGAAAAATTAGTAAAGGACATTGGAAAATGTTCAAAGGCACAAGCAAGAGATACATTGGAACGAAAAAAATCATTCACATAAGTTACACTAAGCAAGTAGAGAAAGAATGTAATAACTATAAGGATACAAGTACATCTAACTAATCAAAACAAATGTGAGAAAATGAAAAACATGTTTAGTACAAGACTAGGTATATGATAAGAAATACAAAAGTGCTAGATGCTAGTGAAATGTTGATATAGGATTTTGTGTAAGCTATAAAGTAATGTACATCAACATGATAACTTAGTGTGTGTAGTGTAGGAATGACATAACTTGGATGGCATAGTCATGTAGAAGATGCCCCTAATGGGTTTGTATAACAATGCAGGTCTTGAATGTAGAAGTAAGCATGCCCCCTCTATGGGTAAAATAAAGCAATCAAATAGTTGGATGTCACTGCACACACTCAAAGAAGATCAAGTGAAGCACGATAATGTATATAAATGATGTAAAATAGCATGAAACAACAAATTTAAGTCAAACATGGGTTAGGCATACAATCAAAATATTTTTTTTGGTGTTTTTGCAATTTTTTGAATGTTTTTTATAGTTTTGAAAAATATTTGAACTATATACAATCAATCAAGAAAGTTTATGTACAATCAATGCTAGATAGTAGTGATTCTAATCTATGAGTCTTGAATGAGACTCCTTATCATGGTGTCTATGTCAAATAATGGGATTGTGTGTGATCATGAGGCATGATGGAGTGTATGAGATTGGATATCTAAAATCTATGTATGTTATAACTACTCTAAAATGTCTAAAGTGGAAACTAAATGTGGGGTCCCCCTGTGACTTTGAGAAGTGGATATTACAATAGGGATATTTGGGACCAATCTAAAAGTAGGAAAAGAAGCTCTAAGAATAGGTTGTTTCTGTATAGCTATATGAGACCATAACATAACTACTCTAGGTGTGAATATTGTAGCAGGAAGCTATCTAGAATCCTAAAATTATTGGGGTGTATGAACCCTTTGTACTAACAATGGTTTTTGTAACTATGGTTGATCTTGAAGTGAAACTAGAATAAAAGCTGGAGGAGAAGATAAATCGGTGGAAGAACTAGATCTAGTGTCTAGAAGCTAGTAAATGGATTTAAAGTAGGGAGTAGTGAATCATAAGAAACTCCATTGATTATTATAACCTAATTAGTGTGAATGAACTTCATGCATCTATCAACTTTAGAATTTGATACCTTGATTTTTTGAATCTATGGTCAACTAAGTAGTATGTCAAAAAATCCTGCGTTGGGAACTATAGTGAATGGTGTAGCCATATGTTTAGTACCAACTTAAAAAGGAAATACTATCTCACCCAATGAAATATAAATATGACAACTAAAACCACTGATAACTATATTATTTGGATTGATATCCTGCTCTAAATAACCCAAATGCTATATTAGTGTGAAGGTACAAATATTAAGATTGGATCCATTGTCAATGAGTACACTACAAATAGGTTGATTATGGATATGTGCTCTAATAAAAAGTGCATTGTAACCTGTATCATCCTCCATAATCTCTTAATTTTAAAGGGATATCGAAGGCCTGGTTGGAACTCTAGACTCATACACACCTATCATACCCCTAAAAGGATGTGCCTCAACTAAATATGCTTGGTATGTAACTAGTGGAGGATGTGTATGGTATGTATGATGAACACCTAATGTGTCCTCTTTCTCTTGTTTTTAATGTTATGTAAATAGATCAAAAAATATTTTCAAAGCTTTATCTTGTGTTGGCTTTATCTTTGGAGGTTCAACTGAATTAGCTAGATCAAGAAAATTCTCATCAATCAAATCCTATATCTTATGTTGTAAACTGATGCTGTTATTTATTGTGTGGCTTGGTACCCTATAAAAATTTCAAAATGTATGATAATCATATCCCCATGGAAGAACCTTTGTTGGATCTACTTCTTGAATAGGTGGGAGAGTTATAATGTTACATTCCAATAACTAGTTTAGAACTCTAGTTATAGAAACTGGTAAATTGATAAATGCAAATCAATGAAGTGCTAATAAAACCACACACTGAGAGGGATCTAAATCTACATTGACTATTGGTTGATTTTGATTCTTGTTATCACTAATTTTTACCTTGTATAGGGCTTTACTATTACTCTTGTTTGTTGTGTCTAGAGTACTTGAATACTTGAGTTGGCCCATTGAGATTAACTTGACTTATTTTCCCTTAAGTGTATGACACAATTCGGTGAAGGAAGAGAATATTTTGAACATAATGGATTCATGCAGTGTTGGTAGAAGGATATATTTGTATATGTTTTGTAGATCTTGATTAGCTATGGGGCTAGTTAACTTAGCTAGAATAGTTTTTTATCAAAGAAAATAATTTGTGAGAGGCTCATTTGGCATTTGTTTTGTATTGTAAAATATATGCATATGAGACCTTATAACCAATGTTAATACTAAGATGTGCTAGTAACATGTCTACTAAAATATTGAATGTTTTGACTGACTAATTTGGTATACTATAAAACCATTATAGAGAATAATCCTTTAGACTTCATGGAAAGAGTTTGGTAAGTAGCCAATCATTGGGTACATAATCCAAATATGCTACATGAAAGGCTCTCAAATATATCTCTAGATCACCCTTGCCATCATAGAGAGTAATCTTGGGTTGAAACAATCTTGTGGCAAGGGTGTAGAAGCAATGTGATGTGCTAATTGTATATACAAAAGTGAAAAAAAATCCAATGCCTATGTAGGTCTAGTGGTACCTTACTCAAGATGTTGCACCTTGGCTTGAAGAGATATTATTTCTTATACAAGGGCTGATACATCAGGAGATAGGGATGTACTAGCTATATATGGTCATATAGAATAAGGTTGGGCTATTATAGGGGGTTGTTGAGACATAATTATTTGTGTAGTGTCATTTACAACTGACTGCTCTATGGTTTGAGAAGATTTCCCATTGGTTGCTTTTTGTTGTTTTTCTTGTAAAATTCTAAGAATTTCATCCTGCATATTTGAATGTTTTGTTAAGAGTTCCTGAAGTTCTCTTTTATCAGTTTTATCAAAACTGGTATATTAGGCCATTGATAAAGTAGGAAAACAATTTGAAGTGTGTTTAAATGTTTTGCAATATTCTAAAAATGGAAAGTAATGAATATAAGAAATGTAAATTCAAAAAAAATATTGACTTGGTATTTGTGAGAAAAGGATACTAAATTTTCAAACATGTAAGGTGATACTTCAAAATCAAGAAGTAGCTAGTATATATAACTAGGGATTTTTCAAAATACTACAAACTTTTGAATTTGAAATCGATTTTTTGAGTTACATATACAACCCAATTTTTAGAAAATTATGCAAATAGTACCGAAGAATAACTAAGAATGTATTGGATGCAACTATGGTTTTGAATAAAATTTTCCAAAATTAGTGCAGTAATTTGAAAATTTTATCAAAAATTTCTAGTTTTAATTTTGAAAAATTGAGGAAAAATCTGATTTTTTTTCTAAAATAAGTAGTATTTTTTTCCTAGTGGTTTGAAAGTATTTGTATGCAAATAGGACCTAGTATGTGCAAACTAGGGTTTTAAAATAATTATTTTCAAAATTATTATAATAATTTTAAAAAATTGTTATGAATTTGTGGAATTTAGCTTGAAAATTTAAGGAAAAATTTGAAAATATTTCTAAAATTAGCAATATATTTTTCCTAGTAGTTTGAAAGTGTTTGTATGCAAATAAGACCTAGTATGTGCAAATTAGCATCTGAAAAGAATAATTTTCAAAATTAGTATTACATTTAAACTTTTTTTTTATGAATTTATAGAATTTAAATTGAAAATTTTAAGAAAAATCTAAAAATATTTATAAAATTAGGAATATATTTTTCCTTGTGTTTATATGCAAATAGGACCTAGTATGTGCAAACTAGAGGTTTGGTGGTTTATTTAATATATTTCAATTACTTTTTAGTTTTATGATTTTAAAATTTAGGAAAATTTATTAAAAAATTGCAAAAAATTATAAATAATTAGCTCTAGGATTTCTAGGGTTTTTATGCAAAAATTTGAATATTATATATAGGTTTTGATTAGGGAAATGATGGAGACAAAGGTATAGCTAGCCTTTGTATTCTTGAGCCACTCTTGGGGAGGTAATATTCACATAGTTATGTCTTACTTTCCCTTCTTACTAACAACTAACATTCTTAATCCTAGATAGCCATCTCTAGCCAAAACTAGACTATCAAAGTGCAGATATTACCAAATCAAGCCTATCAAATTAACTTACCAATCAAACCAAATCATGCATATTTAAAACTTACTCAAATTTATCCAATTACTTTATCAATCTCAAAAAACAAATAAAATTCATTCAAATTAATTTTTTAATTACCATGATAAATAAATGTTTGCCTACATATGATTATAATCCAAAATTAATAAGCCTAGAATTGTATTTATTAAAACATCAAATCACATATATAAAGTAACAATTTACTAGACAAATCAGATAATAAAAATAAATACTAGATCAACCATTTACAAAATCAACCAGTTACAATACAAGTAACAACATATTCCAAAATCCATAACATGGATGCAAATAAGTTCAAAATCAAACTAACATCTGTATATATCATGAGGTTTTCATAACATATACATCATGTCAAAGTAAAATCAATCATGAATAGGAGTCATGCCTTCAATCTCTATCTCACTCTCTCCTCGTATTCTAATCCCATAATGTTGTCTCACACTAAATGATCTTGCACCTCCTTGAGATCTTGAATACCTCTTACATCGATTGTCTCACTCTAAAAAATAACCATACACCTTACATAAGTCTACCATGTCACCACTAAAGATCCATGTAATCATCAAAAATATTTATACTCACTAATCCATAATCAATAGGAGGCATCCTATGCCTATCTTGTTCATCCCTCATCTCATATCTCTCTCCCACTACCGTAACATATGTAGCTGTAACTATAGCAGCCTAGTCAAACAAATGAGAGTACACACCAGCTATAAAAATCACTCTCTTTATCAAAACCTTCTCCATAACATCATCAAAAACTTTTTGTGTAAGCTCATGTAGTGTAGACTCAATGCTAGTCTCCTAGAACATGTCATCCCCACCAGTAACCCCAACAGGTTCCTTACTTTATGCACCTACCACTCCACCTACAAACATAAGAAGGATAATGATACATTAGATTTGTAATTTCAAAATACAAACTAAAGAATAAACATAGAAGAAATTCTAATACAATTACTGATTACCTCCCATCATCTAGATTGGCTCAATATCCTCATATGTAGGAACATCCACTCTATCTATTAGATATAAGGGATCCCATTGCTCCCTAGCCCACCATGAAATAATATATATATATATATATATATATATATATATATATATATATATATATATATTGGTAGATCCCATGTCATCCACATTAGGAACATATATAATAACATCTTGTGCATCTAAAGGTAAAGGTTCTAACTCAGCCTCAGTAGGTTGCACATGAGCCTTTGTTATTGTTGGTGCTCATGCACTCCTCAACCATACCCATGTTGTAGGAGGAACATCCTATCAAACTCCAAACTACTTCATCATGTGTTCATATTGAAAGTGCTCATAAAATTTAGGATAATGATCATGTAACTAATAACTAACCCTCATATACTGTAACTACTCTCCATTCATAGGCCATCTTGAGAATCCTCTATATGGATTCCATATGATATCATGGGCCACTAGCCTATCTAGCACCATCATATAGTGATGTATCCCATGGGATCTATTAGCCAACTAAATCATCCATCATCACCAAATGGTTGTGGATATGCCCAACTCACCTTTGGTAACCTAATAGGTTGCATAATCACTATGGGCTCATATGCCCAATAATGTAACAATGTGGTCACACCCACACCACCACTAAATGGCTCCTAAGTAAATCTATACAAATCCTTGTAGAAGTGGGAAAACATAGTAATACCCCATGAGAATAGTGTACCATACATATTAATACTATGAACTACCCTATGCATCTTATAGGAAATAAACACTCCACTACCATCCACTAGAACAAATGAGGCTAACAACATAGCTAACCATTTCTACAAGCATGGAACACTTAACTGCACAATCAATATCCAAATCACATCACTATCACTACCACAGTGATGTAATCCTACAAGCACTCCAACAAAGTATCTAGATGCTTGATCAATGACATCTTCACCCATATCATCTTATAATGTCACACATCACCCACTAATCAACAAATGCAAAATCTAGTATACATCCTCTAAAGTAATAGTAATCTCCCTAGTAAGAAGCTAGAATATACAAGTATCAAAATTTCAACTCTCACATAAGGTGATGATCAGATACCTATCCCACTATATAGTACCTATGTCACATACATGACCTAATCTAGCCCTATCTATCATGACACTCTCATCAGCTGACAATGGTAACATCCTTAGTGTCTCTATAACTTGGCCTCTATAAAACTCTCTCATCTACACCTTACCCTAAAAACCAAACTAAAAAGTATAAAATACATTAGGTAATCATAATAAGTAAATAGCCAATCTATACTACAACAAATAACAAATCAATAACTCCAAAAGTCATCAATAGTGGACATTAGTGCTACAAAAAGACACTAGCATTGGGCAACAATGTCAAAACCTAGATAATAGCACTGAACCTTGGATAGTAGCACTGCCTCTAGGATATGAATGATGGAACTAGTCAAGCATCCTTTAAACCACTAAAAATAGATCAAAATGATTAAAATAGGCTTTTAAATAGGCAAAAATCAAATGATTACCTTACTCATTAGGCTAATCTCCCTACTAGCCTCAATCTAGGATGCTAATTGCTCAAAATGTGTCATAGAAGGTGATTATATCCTTAGAATCTTGAAATTCAAAGATCTAGTATCTCAAACTTGTCACTACACAAATGAGCTCAAATTCAATCCAAATTCCTATATCAACCAACTATTCTATGCATAAGCAAAACACTATTTTGCTCATTACTAGAGAGCCATAAATTCTTTTTACAAATTGTCTTGATAATTAGAATCATAAAAATGACACCTTCAACATCATAAAATCTCTACTCTTTCACTAAGGCATCCACTTACTCTAGCATTCACACACCTTTCTAATACCCAGGCATACAAATTAGTTTTGTCCAATCACCACCTATTCAAAACATCCAATCAACATAGTATATTCAAACAATCAATCAAAGACACCATTCAATCCTAGTATTTCAATATCATAAATTCAACAATAGACTTTCAATCTATTCCATACATACCAACCAATTTATTATACATTTTGTCATTAATCATCACTTTTGGCTGAACCTCCTCTATCATAGATTTCATCTATCTCCCTAAAAGGGAGGCATCATTCCTAGTATTCCTATTCCTACACTTATCCAACACACTTATCCACTCTCATAGATGGATACACCATGGTTCTCACACCTCTAGTAGTCAAATTATTAGATTCAACTTAGATAAATTGAAACATATAGTGATTCAGACTACATGGGTCACTCAACATGGTTTTTACACATCTAGTATTCAGATTATCAGTGTGACTCAACTCAAATCGGTTAAGATTATATAGTGGTTTAGATTATATGGGTCACTTAGCATTATTTATCTTAGATTGGTCAAGATTATATAGCTATTTAAACTATATGGGTCACTTATTATTACTCAATGTAGTTTGGTCAAGATCATACAATGATTTAGATTACACTGGGTCACTCAACATTACTTAAGACATTCAGAGGGACACACCTTTGATTTATAGATATATAGACTATCTAGTTATTAGATTTGGGGGAATATACATTATTTCACACCTCACACATATAGCTTCATATACCATGGCATATTTACAAACTAGATAGTAGATTATAGGAATAATATAGGGCACATTATCTTGATCTCTAGTTTTGTACATGAAACATGACACAATAGATCACATCACATGTGGTTATGTAGAGTTATAGATTATCTAGATACATTACTCACATATCAGATTTAGGGGCATGACACAACTATTCATGATCTTCATCTTCTATGATTATACAAATTAAGATGGTAGGACATACCATCTTCTTCTTACACATTTTACCAACATTTTTGGTTTACACCCAAACATTACTTAGGTTGTCACCAGGTTAGACTATAAAATCATCTGCAATGATTGGTCCATAGTATTACTTAAACATAGACCTAGGAGTTTATGCAAGATAGAGGATAGACATTTGTTTTAGAACTCTGAGCTCTTCTTAAATCTAATTCAAATTATTTAGATTCAGTACATGGGGCATCTATTATAGGGATTCCTTATTTCTCTAGGCATTATTCAAATTCATTACAGGGGGAATCTTTTATAGGGATTACTTCTTTCTCTAGGAACTATTTAGATTCAGTACATGGGCCATCTATTACATGGACTCTTTTTTTTCAAGCATTATTTTAGTTCTTCATCCACATCCATAGCTAGGAAGTTGGACCCTTTTTAGTACACTTATCTTGACATAGGTAAGTTTAGGTACACATCTTCTTTCTTTCTAATACTCTATTACTTAATTTCATTTCATCACTAGATTAAAAGGGGGGAAAATGTATACACCCTAAATTGGTCAAGAAAACACACATATTATGTCTTTTCATAGTCCTTTCATAGGAGACTCTGACTAGAGAATATAAATTTTTATTCACATTTAGCCATGTCTTTTTATTTGACTTGTCTTGGTATTTTTAGATTCCCTAGACATCTTTATGCTTATTCCTAAACATATGTATCATTCTAGACTTAACCCTTTTAGGCCTAGGAACATATTTTAGGTCTACACCCATCCCTTATGTCCCACACCCCCTAAACAATAGTGCCCAAATAGGACTACAACACTAAAACCCAAGGTGTCCAGTTTCTAACACTGTTATCCAAGTCCAATTTTGGCCCCAATAGTTAGCTTCTTCTGTAAAATGAGTCTTACCCCTTTTATTTACTTTGTGTCTAAATTTCTCAATATCAGTCAAATGCAATAAAATCTCCCAAATTCAAAATAATGAGTCTCCTATAGAAAAGACTACACAAGGCATTTTATATCTAGAACTTACTATTTTGGCACATGAGACTTAATAAAATCAATCAATAGTATAGCTCAACTTCTCTATATCACACATAGATTTGTATGCTTGATCAAGGAATAGCCTAGGTGAAATTCATTCTTGCATCAATCATGAACATTAATTATGCACATTACCTAAGGGAGAACTACATTGGATATGAGACCCTTGGCATGAGGGTTAATGTAGGTAGTAGTCAAAGCAGTAGGGGTTCTTGATTGTGGGATCATTCTTCCCACAACCCAATTTTTCCTTGTTGTGCTTTGATTTCCTTTGCTGTTTCCATGTATGTAGGCTAATATAGGTACTAAAGATTGAAGTATACCTACAAAAATCTCCAATGACTTACAGAACCTAAAATTTGGTATATAGGGTCATAACGAGTAGATGCATAAAACCCAAAAAGCTTTTAGCCTCAAGGCAATAACATTGGGAAATGACTATAACATTAGATACTAAAGTGTCCTATTTATGTTACTCTTATATAACCAAAAAATAAAGACTAGAGATAAAATTTAGAGACTATCCTAGTCCTACTCCTCCAGTTCCAAACTCAAAATCATTAGTTTTAACACAAAACCAAGTAAGTTAATTAGTCTATTTATTCTTTTTCCTTGTGAGTTAATTGGATTTAGATTGACATAAATCTATATTTAACTGTATTAAACTAGAATTATCCCCATATTCTAGACCTTTATTACTTACGAATTAAACACATAATTTACTAAAACAATAATATCAATGAAAATAGTGGCATTCAAATCAGTCAGCATATAATCTAGAGGTCAAATTGGTCAAATCAGATTAAAAAAAGAACAATCTCAAATTAGCAATTAGTTTTTATGATGGATAATAGTAATAAAATAATAAGATAAAAAATAGGCAATAGTGCTATAAATGAGATATTAGTGCCAAAAATAGGAGTGTCCATAGTTTGGTGCTCCTATCTAAGTAGAAAAACACTTAGGGTTTCTAAAAATAGGCAAAAGGTTGAGTTCAGGGATAGGTTTTGCACTTCTAGATGCTTTAGATTTATCAATTTTAGTGTATTTTTCTCAGATACAAGGGGCTATCATGAATGACATGATGGTTCTCACTTTTAGTTTAGATTAGATAGTTAACATAAATTCTAGATCAGAATCCATGTTTCAAACATCAGTGATCAGGGGTAATGTATGTGGCACATTGATCTTCTTTTGTTTCCAAGTTTAGTTTATTCCATACATTTTCAATAGTTACATGCCTTACTCTATCTACAGGTGGTTAGCATCATATTCGAGTTTAACCTTCATACTAGTTTATATTTTTGAGTACTTTAGTTCTTGATTTGGCTTTCATATAAGCCTAATACATCAGTTTTAGAGTGGCTTTCATATAATCCCAATCTCCATATTTCAAAATGGCCAAGAGTGGCCTAGTTTTTAGCACACATTTGGATATTCATACCATAATGTTAGATTTTTAGCACATTCATGGGATCCATAATCCATATTATATGACATCTATTCTATACTAGTATCACTTCATAACTTCACTTCATGGGGTAATGATGGAGCCAAAGGGCCAACCTTTGTATTCTTGAGCCACCTATTCAGAGGGATTGATCACATAGTCTAGACATTGATTAACACACACATGATTAAATAAATTCACTTAGTTGGTGATGATGGAGCCAAAGGCTCAACCTTTACATTCTTGAGACACATTTTAGAGAATTGAGCACTTAGTTCCATTCATAATATTACTCTTAAATCAACACAATCCAACATCACAACAAGTTTTATATTAGTGCATGTACTTAGTGAGGTGTATTTGTTCCTCTCTTTGTTTACTCAATTTTTATAAGTTCTTATTTTAGATATAACATATCTATTAAGAACTGATCTACTCCATGATTCTATTTACAGATTCACACATCACAATATGCTCTAAATACGCAATGCTTTTTATTTTTCCTTTATCATAGTATTTTGCTTTATAGCATCACCAAAATAAAGGGGAGGCAAATGTCATGATATAAAATGTAAAAATAGATGAAGTAGGCATGGATAATATCACCCAACCTATAAGACCTCTTTCTTGTTCACTCAAGCCTTCTTGGCTAGACTTTCACTGATTTCCAGTCACCCATAGCTTCCTAGACTTAGCTTTTAGAGACCCAGGTAGCCCTCCTAGACCTAGATCCATCCCATAGGGCTCATCCTCCTTAGATAATAGCACCTAATTTAAATAGGAGCAACATTATTTAATGGTGTCTTATTTTTGATGCTATTGTCCAAATTTACTTTAGCACCAAATGGTCAAATTATCTTGATTCCTTATCTTTTCTCTTATTAGACTAATAAAATCTCATTTAAACCATAATAATTAGTTCCTATATAAAAGGACATTCAATTTTTAGAAGGGTTGACACTCATTCATAGGAAAAAACAAGAATAAAAGCAAGTACACTCAAGCACTCTTTCCTATTTGTTGCATATAGCTTTCCAAGACCAATTTAAGCCTATTAAAGCATTCATAAAAGTCCCTAATCATCCAAAGTATGTTATAGTTTCAAATATAGTTGCATACATCACACAATTTCACCAAGCACTTCAAATGGGAGAACTACATTAGCTTGATCCCTCTTCCCAGTATTGGTATGTAGGCAGTGTGGCCACACATGGAATGTGAATTGCATCTAGCGTATCTTTTACACACTAACCCATTCTCTCTTTCCAAAGTTTTCTATACAAGTTTAAGTCCCAAGATATATTAAGGGTTTGAAATATTTAATTAGACACATAATGAGATTTGTATAGAATTAGGCTTCAATATTTCACTACTAGGGTGTTATAGGCCTACCAAGCAAAACTCAAAAAAACCATACCACTAGGACAATAGTGATAGAAGTGGACAATAGCTTCAAAAAATGGACTACAACACTAAGTAGTAGGGTTTATATAGTTGATAACTCCTATCCAATCTATAAATAAAGTTTTGGGTCTTGTTTAAGATAGTCTGCTATCTCTACATAATAATTTCTAGATCTTGAATCATCTATTTTGACCCAGAATAAGCTACGTTTGATTTCTCTATATTTTATACATTTTTTAGAAAAGATAAAATACATATCTATTTTGAAAAAAATAGTAGGTTAATAAAGTCATATTTATTTACTAATTTACATTTACTTAGACTTTTATTTGCTTAAAAATTAAACACCTAATTCCCAAAAAGAATAAAACATTTGGTGAACTAGACATACATCTAATTTTTGTACAAAAACTCTAAAAACCATAGGGATAATTATTTTTGTTTTTTTGAAAAAATTTCCTAATTTTTTATAAATTTAAAAATTAGAAAACTATAAATTAATTGAAATATTTTCAATAAATTCACCAAAACCTTAGTTTGCACATACTAGGTCCTATATGCATACAAACACTTTCAAACCACTAGGAAAAATATATTGCTAATTTTAGAAATATTTTCAGATTTTTACTAAATTTTTCAAGCTAAATTATAAAAATTCATTAAAAAATTTTAAAATTATTATACTAATTTTGAATTTTTTTACTTTTCAAACCCTAGTTTGCACATACTAGGTCCTATTTACATACAAACACTTTCAAACCACTAGGAAAAATATATTGCCAATTTTAGAAATATTTTTAGATTTTTCCTAAAATTTTCAATCTAAATTATAAAAATTCATAACAAAATTTTTAAATTATTATACTAAATTTTAAAAGAAATCTTTTAAAACTCTAGTTTGCACACACTAGGTCCTATTTACATACAAACACTTTCAAATCACTAGGAAACATATATTGCTAATTTTATAAATATTTTTATATTTTTCCTAAATTTTTCAAGCTAAATTATATAAATTAATAAAAAAAAATTAAAATTATTATACTAATTTTTTAAAATTTTTATTTTCAAACCATAGTTTGTACATAGTAGGTCCTATTTGCATACAAATACTTTCAAACCACTAGGAAAAATGTACTAATAATTTTAGAAATAATTTTATATTTTTACTCAAAATTTCAAAATTAAAACTACAAAATTTTAATAATTTTTTCAAATTATTGCACTAATTTTGGAAAAATCCATTCAAAACCCTAGTTGCATCAACTACATTCTCAGTTATTCTTCATTACTTTTTGCATAATTTTTTAAAATTTTGGTTGTATATTTAACTCAAAAAAATAAATTTCAAATTCAAAAGTTCATAGTATTTTACAAAATCCCTAGTTATATATATTAGCTCCTTCTTTCTTTTAAGGTATCACCTTACATGTTTGACAACTCAGTATCCTTTTTGCATAAATCCCAAGTTACTATTTTTTTGGACTTTACATTTCTTATATTTAGTACTTTCTATTTCTAAAATATTTGATATTAACACATATTTCAAAACATTTAAACACAAATTATTTTCCTACTTTATCAATGGCCCACTATATCAATTTTGATGAAATTGATAAAAGAGAACTTCAAGAAATCTTAACTAAACATCTAATTATGCAAGATGACATGCTTAGAATTTTATAAGAAGAACAAAAAAAATTAACTGATGGGTAATCTTCTCAAACCACAAAACAACCAATTGTAAATAACACTACAAGGGCAACTATGTCTCAACAACCCCCTATAACAACCTAATCTTCTTCTATGCCACTATTTGTAACTAGTACATCCCTATCTCCTGATGTAGAATCCCTTATGTAAGAGATAAGATCTCTTCAATCTAAGTTGTAAAATCTTGAACAAGTTACATCTAGATATACATAGGGTTTCTTATACATATTTTACACAAGGATTTGTTCAACCCAAGCTTACTCTTTATGATGGAAAGGGTGATCTAGAGACACATTTGAGAGCCTTTCACACAACATATTTGGATTATGTACCCAATGATTGGCTATTTACCAAAATCTTTCCATGGAGTCTAAACGATTATGTTCTATAATGGTTTTATAGTCTACCAAATTAGTCAATCACAACATTCAATCCTTTAGTAGACATGGTCCTAGCACATATCAATATCAACATTGGTGATAAGGTCTCATATGCACATATTGCACAATAGAAACAAAGGCTAGATGAGCCTCTCATGGATTATGTTCTTAAATATAAGACTATTATGGCTAAGTTATCTAGCTCCATAGTTGATCAAGATATACAAGACATTTTCAAATAGAGCATTCTACCATCACTGCATGAATTTATTATGTTCAAAATATTTTCTTCCTTCACCAAATTGTGTTGAACACTTAAGGGAAGAGAAGTCAAGTTAATCTCAATGGGAAAACTCAAGTATTCAAGTACTCCAAACACAAAAAAAAGTGTAATAGAAAAGTACCATACAGGGTCAAAATCAATGACAAAAAGAATTATAATTAGCCATTAGTTAACATGACTTTAGAACCCCCTCAATGTGTGGTTTTATCAACACCTCCTTGACGTGCATTTTCTAATTTACTAGTTTCTCCATCCAAAGTTCTATAATAGTTATTGGAATTCAAAATCATAATTCTCCCACATATTTGGGAAGTAAGTCCAACAAATCCTCTTCCACAGGGATATGATCAACATGCATTTTGTGATTTTCACAGGGCACTAGGCCACACAATAAATAGATACATCAGTTTGTGACACAAGATACAAGATTTGATTGATCATAATCTACTTGATCTGAGAAATTTAGTTGAACCTATAAAGAATAATCCAACACAAGATAAATCTTTGAAAATATTTTTAGTTTCATTTTCACAACATTCAAAATAAGATAAAGAGGATAGATCAGGTGTTCATCATACATACCATACACATCCTCCACCAGTTACATACAAGGCATCTTCAATTGAGACACATCCTTTGAGGGGTATGATAAGTGTGTATGAGTCTAGAGTTCTAGCCAAGCCTTTGATATAATTTTAAGATCAAGAGATTATGGAGGATGATATAGGTTATATCATACTTTTTATCAGAGCACATATCCATAATTAGCCTATCCATAGTGTACTCATTGTCAATGGTTCTAGTCTTAATATGTGCACCTTAATACTACTATAGCATTTGGGTAATACAGAGCAAGATATCACTCCAATTGATATAATTATTAGTGGTTTCAATGGGCATATTCATAATTCATTAGGTGAGATAGTATTTCCATTACAAGTTGGTCCTACACATGTGGATACACTATTCACTATTTTTCCCAATGTAGGAGTTTTTGACATACTACTTGGTCAACCATAGATTAAAAAATTCAAGGTATTACCTTATATATTTCATAGATTCATGAAGTTAATTCATGATAATTAGGTTATTAAAGTCAATAGAGTTCCTTATGAGTCACCATTCCCCACTTTAGAGCCATATACTAGTGTCTTGGTACCATATCCAGTTCTTCCACTAGTTTTAGCTTCTCCTCCAGCTTATATTCTAGTTCGACTTCAGGATCAACCACAATTATAGAACCCATTTTAAATATGGAGGGTTCATACATCCCCATATTCTTAGGATTATAAATAGCTTTCATCTATAGTATTCACAACAATCCTCAGAACAACACATAAATACATACCAATACTCAGAAGAGGGATCAAGCTCATGTAGTTCTCCCATTTAAAGTGTTTGGTGAAATTGTGTGATGTATACAACTAGATTAAAAATTGTAATATAGTTTGGATGAATAGGTTCTAGTATGAATGTTTGAATAGGCTTGAATAGGTCTTAGAAGGCTATATGCAAAGAATAGGGAAGAGTGCTTGAGTGTACTTTCTTGTATTCTTGCTCTTTTCCTGTGAATGAGTACCAACATTTCTAAATGGACATTGAATGGAATTTTATAGGGAAAATAATGATCATGAGTTAGATGAGCTTGTATTAGGCTAACAAGGGAAAAGATAAAGAATTAGAAGAATCTAACCTTTTGGTGCTAAAGTGAACATGGAAAATAACACTATAAATAGGGCAACCATGAATTTTAATGCTCCTATCCAAGTTGGGTACTATTTTCCTAGGATTATGAGACTCGAGGAGATGAATCTATGTCTAAGTGTGATGCTTGGGTCTTAAAAAGCTAAGTTTGAGAAGCTATGGGTGACTGGGAACTAGTGAAAGTCTAGCCGAGAAGGGTTGAGTGAGCAAGAAAGAGGGCATATAGGTTGGGTGCTATTAGCCATATCTAACTCATCCAATTTCACATTTTATATGATTATAATCCCCCTTTTATTCTAGTGATTCAACAAAGTGAAATATGAAGATAAAGGAAAAATAGAAAACATACCTAAACTTACATGTAGGGGAAAAGCTCATGAAGCTATGTGATGTTGGATGTGCATAGAAAGAGCATGTTATGACGTGTGAATTTGTAAATAAAAACATGAAATAGATAAGTTATTACTAGATACACTATATCTAACATAAGAATGTACAAAATCTGAGTAAAATAAGAGAGAGGAATGAATACACCTCATTGCGTATGCAAATCAATACAAAACCTATTGTGATGTTGGATTGTGTTAAGCATGTGCTGAATCAAGAGTAATATCATGAACATAGTTGAGTATTCAATTCCCTAGAATGTGGTTAAATAATGCAAAGGCTAGCCCTTTTAATCTATCATCACCAACTAGGTGAAGTTAATGAATCATGCACATGCTAATCAATGTCTGGAATGTATGTCCAATTCCTCTAAATAGGTGTCTCAAGAATATAAAAATTAGCCCTTAAAATCCATCATTATCCCATGAAGTGAAGCTATGAATTGATACTAGTATAAAATAGATGTCATATGAGATGGCTCATGGATCCCATGAATGTGATAAAAATCTGACATTGTGGTGTGGATAGCTGATTGTGTGCTAGAAACTAGGCCACTCTTGGCCATTACGAAAGATGGAGATTAGGCTTGTATGAAAGTCACTCTAAAATTAATGTACTAGGCTTATAGGAAAGCCATATCAAGAACTTGGGTACTTAGAAGGCTAAACTTGTATGAAATTTTAACTCAAATATGATGCTAACCACCTACAAATGGAGTAAGGCAAATAACTGTTGAGAATTCCTAGATTAAACTAAACTTTGAAACAAATGTAAATCAATGTGCCATGCACATTACCCCCAATCACTAATGTCTATAACATGGATTCTAATCTAAAAGTTATCCCAACTTCCCAATCTGAACTAAAAGTGAGAAACTTCATGCCATGCATGATAGCCCCTTGTATATGAGAAAACTATACTAAACCTACTAAATCTAAAGATTTTGAAAGTGAAAAAACTATCCCTAAGATAAAATTTTCACCTATTTCTAGAAACCTTGAGTGTTTTTCTAGCTAGATAGGAGTGCCAAACTATGGACACCCCTATTTTTGGTGCTACTATCCCAATTCAGGTGCTATTATCCATTTTTGATGCTAATATCCATTTCTGACTCTACTGTCTAGTGTGAAGATTGATTGTTGATCTGAGATTATTCTTATTTTTCTACTTTGATTTGACCAGTTTGACCTCTAGATTCTATATTGAATATTTTTAATGTCACTATTTCAATATTTAGGAGGTTTTATCTCTATGATAAAGCCCCTATTGGATGCCCATTCTTTTAAGCATAGGAATGATGAACCTATAATGACTTCCCTTAGAATAAAAGAGTCCTACAAGTGTGTTAATTTTGAAAAGATATATGATATATCACTTGATGTTTGACAATATGTTTCAAGATATATAAATATTTAAATTGATGAGTTGTTAGATCAATAGGGGTATGCCTAGATAGATATAAAAATGTAAGAGTATGTACATGATACTAAATTAGACTGGTAATGTTAGATATTAGTTATCGATTTTTTAGTAAACATGGAGGGATGGAGCATGATGTCTATTATGGCATCTAAGAATTCAAAGAAAATGAATGATATGGATCATGGCATTACACACATTCGACAAGCAAGAAGCGAGAAGCATACTAAATGAGCCAAAGGGCTATATAAATAAGGGACATGGTCATGTGTTAATCAAACTAGAAATAAACATGTAAGGCATGTTTAAATGTCTCATACACATACAAGTGAAATAAGAAAAATTGGCACATAGAGGAGTATAGATTTTGTGTGCTCTTTCTCTTGTTTTGAATTTTGTGGAAATGGATCTGAAAATATTTTCAAATATTTATCTTGTGGTTGATTTATCTTTGGACATTCAAATTAATTTCCTAGATCAAGTATATTATCATCAATCAAATCTTGTATCTTATATCCCAAACTGATGCATCTATTTGTTGTGTGGCCTAGTTCCCTATGAAAATCATAAAATCCATGCTGATCATATCCCCATGGAAGAGGATTTACTGGATCTAATTCCAAAATAGGTGGGAGAGTTATGATGTTGCATTCTAATAATTGTTGTAGAACTCTAATTGGAGAAACTAATAAATTGGTAAATGCATGTTGAGGAGGTGCTGACAAAACCACACACTGAGGGGGCTCTGAAGCTACATTGACTATTGGTCGATTCTAATTCTTGTTGTCACTAATTTTGACCTTATATAGGACATTTATATTACTATTTTTGTTGTGTCTAGAGTACTTTAATACTTGAGTTTGCCCATTGAGATTAAATTGACTTCTCTTCCCTTAAGTGTATGGCACAATTTGGTGAAGGAAGAGAATATTTTGAACATAATGGATTAATGCATGGCTAGTAGAAGGCTTTGTTTGAAGATGTCCTATAGCTCTTGATTATCCATAGGGATAGCTAACTTAGCTAGAATAGTCTTGTATCTAAGAATATAATCCATAAGAGGCTCATTTAGCCTTTTTTCTATTGTGCAATCTAGGCATATGAGACCTTATCACCAATGTTGATACTAAAATGTGTTAGGAACATGTCTACTAAAGGATTGAATGCTATGACTGATTGATTCTATATAATATAAAACCATTTTAGAGAATAATTCTTTATACTCTATAGAAATATTTTGGTAGGTATCTATTCATTGGCTACATAATCCAAACATGATGCATGATTAGTAGTCCAATATGGTGGACCATGAGCATCAATGTGTACACCATCATTATTATTTTCATACTTCTCTTTGTTAAAATTATCCTGATTAAAATTGGTGTAATTTGGATGTGTAGAATCTATGACTAGAAATTAAATTGGTTGTTTATCCATGGTATATGGTTGAGTTGTAAGAATCTAGGTGAACTTAGGAGGATTTCCACTAAGTCTTGCACTTCATCATGAGGGAAAAGATGCAAGGAATTTAGGTGGCATAAGGAAAACAACTTGGATAATAATAGAAAATATTAAGTTGATATAATCTAAATAAGGAACTAGAATATGCATTAAAAGGATATGGGACTTCAAAACATGTAAGGTGATACCTCAACAAGCAAAAAGGAGATAGTAAATATAACTAGGGATTTTTCAAAATTCTATGATCTTTTTGAATTTGAAATTGATTTTTTTGAGTTAAATATTAAATTAAATGTTTAGAAAATTATGCAAAAAGTACTTAAGAACAACTGAGAATGTATTTGATGTAAATAGGGTTTTGAAGGAAATTCTCCAAAATTAGTGCAATAATTTGAAAAATTAATAAAGAATTTGTAGTTTTAATTTTGAAAAATTGAGGAAAAATCTAAAAATATTTCTAAATTTAACAATATATATATTCCTAGTGGTTTGAAAGTGTTTGTATGTAAATATGACCTAGTATGTGCAAACTAGAGTTTGAGTGGTTTTTTTAAAAATATTTCAACTAATTTATAGTTTTCTAATTTTTGAATTTAAGAAGAATTAGGAAAATATTGTAAAAAATGAGATATAATTAACCCTAGGGTTTCTAGGGTGTTTGCATGAAAATTTGAAGCAAGTCGAGCTCACAAAATGTTTTATTCTTATAGAGAATTAGGTGTTTAATTCCTAAGTGAATGAAGGTTTGAGTAAATGTAAATCAATAAATAAATATAATTTTATTGACCTACAAATTTGTGTAAAATAGATATGTATTTTATCTTTTCAAAAAATAGTAGGAAATATAGAGATAAAACTTAGCTTATTTTGAGTCAAAACAGATGATTAGGAATCTATAAATTACTATGTAGGGATAGTAGACTATCACAAACATGACCTTGAGCTTTGTTTTTTGATTAGATAGGAGCATCAAAATATAGACACCCTACTACTTGGTACTATAGTCCACTTTTTGGAGTTGTTGTCCCTTTTCAAAGCTATTATCCACTTCTATCACTATTTTAAAATCTATAAATTACTATGTAGGGATAGTAGACTGTCACAAACATGACCTTGAGCTTTGTTTTTGGATTGGACAAGAGCATCAAACTCTGGATACCCTACTACTTGGTACTATAGTCCACTTTTTGGAGTTGTTGTCCCTTTTCAAAGCTATTATACACTTCTATCACTATTGTCCTAGTGGTCTAGTTTTTTTGGGTTTTGATTGACATGATTGTAACACCTTGGTAGTGAAATATCAAAGCCTAATTCTATGAAAAACTTGTTGTGTGTCTAATTCAATCTTACAAAACCCTTAGGAGATCCTAGTACTTAAAATTATATAGAAAAAAATGGAAAGAGAGAAGGGGTTAGTGTGTAAAGGATATGTTGGATGCACTTCACACCCCATGTGTGGGAACATTACCTACATACCAATACTTTGAAGAGATATCAAGCAAATTTAGTTATCTTATTTGAAGTGCTTGGTGAAATTGTGTGATGTATGCAACTAGATGTGAAAATGGAATATACTTTGGATGACTAGGGACTAGTATGAATGCTTGAATAGGCTTGAATTGGTTTTGGAAGGCTATATGCAAAGAATAAGGATGAGTGATTGAGTGTTCTTGTTTGTATTATTTCTCTTTTCCTATGAATGAGTACTAACCTTTATAAATGGACATTGAATGGCCTTTTATATGGAAACTGATGATCATGGGCTAGATGAGCTTGTATTAGGTTAATAGGGGAAAAGATAAGGAATCAAGAGAGTCTAACCATTTGGTGATAAAGTGAATTTAGACAACAACACTGGAAATAAGACACTCTTGAATTCTAGTGCTCCTATCCAATTTGGGTGTTATTATCCAAGGAGAATGAGCCCTAGAGGATGGATCTAGGTTTGAAAGGGCTACCAAGGTCTCCAAAAGATAAGTCCAAGAAGCTATAGGTGACTGGGAATTTGTGGAAGTCTAGCTAAGAAGGGTTGAGTGAGCAAAAAAGATGACCTATAGGTTGGGTTCTATTATCAATGCCTAAGTCATCCAATTTTTCATTTTATATGATTACATTTTCCCCCCATTTATTCTAGTGATGTAGCAAAGTGAAATACTAAGATGAATGAAAAATAAAAAGCATACCTAAATTTATCTATAGGGTAAAAGGTCATGAAGATATGTGATGCTGGATGTATGTAGAGAGAGAGAGAGAGAGAGAGAGAGAGAGAGAGAGAGAGAGAGAGAGAGAGAGAGAGAGAGAGAGAGAGAGAGAGAGAGAGAGAGAGAGAGAGAGAGAGAGCACGTTGTGATGTGTGAATCTATAAATAAAAACATGAAATAAATTAGTTCTTACTAGATACACTATATCTAAAATAAGAATGTATAAAAGCTGAGTAAAAGAAGAGAGAGGAATGAATATACCTCACTGAGCACATGGACCAATATAAAACATATTGTGATGCTAGATTGTGTTAAGTATGTGTTGAATCAAGAGTAATATCATGAATAGAGATGAGTTCTCAATTCCCTAAAATGTGGCTCAAGAATACAAAGACTAGATTTTTAGCTCTATCATCACCAACTAAGTGAAGTTATCAAATCATGAATGTGGTAATCGATGTCTAAACTATGTGTCCAATCCCTGTAAATAGGTTACCCAAGAATACAAAGGTTGGATCTCTAGATCTATTATTTCCCCATGAAATGAAGCTATGAAGTGATACTAGTATAGAATATATGTCATATGAGATGGCTCATAGAGTCCATTAATGTTTTAGAACTCTGACACTATGGTGTGGATATCTGAATGTGTGCTAAATGTAGGTGACTCTTGTCCATTTCAAAAGATGGAGATTAGGATTGTATGAGGTCCACTCTAAAATTGATATAATAGGCTTATATTAAATGTAACACAAGAAATTAGGTACTCAAAAATATAAACTTGTATAAAATTTTAACTCAAATATGATTCCAAACACCTACAGATGGAGTAAGGCATGCAACTACTGAGATTTCTTAGAATAAACCAAACTCAGAAACAAAAGATCAATGTGCCACACACATTATCCCTAATCACTGATGTTTGGAAGATGGATTCTAATCTAAAAGTTATGCCAACTTCTCAATCTAAACTAAACTTGAGAACCATCATGACGTTCATGATAACCACTGTGTCTAAGAAAACTATACTAAAACTACTGAATCTGAAGGATCTGAAAGTGTAAAAACTATCTTTAAACTAGAATTTTTACCTATTTCTAAAAATCTTGAGTGTTTTTCTACCTAGATAGGATAACCAAACTATGGACACCCATCTTTTGGTGTTATTGTCCCATTTTTGGTGCTACTATCAATTTATGGCACTACTATCCATTTCTAGCACTACTATTTGGTGTGAAAAATAACTACTGATCTGAGATTGTTCTTATTCTTTTGTTCTAATTTGATCGGTTTGACCTCTAAATTTTATACTGACTATTTTGAATGCAACTATTTCAATTGCTAAGAGGTTTTATCTTTGTGACAAAGCCCCTATTGGATATAATATGAAATTGGATGACTTAGGCATGGCTAATAACATCCAACCTATAGGTCATCTTTCTTGCTCACTCAACCCTTCTTGACCAGACTTTCATTGATTCCTAGTCACCTATAGCTTCCTGGACATATCCCTTGAAGACCTAGGTAGCCATCTCAAACCCAAATATATCCCCTTAGGGGTCATCTTCCTTGGACAATAGCACCTAATTTGAATATGAGTGCTAGAATTTAGGGGTGTCCTATTTTTGATACTATTGTCCAAGTTCAATTTAGCACCAAACAATTAGTTTCTTTCAATTCCTTATCTTTTCCCCTATCAGCCTAATATAAGATCATTTAACCCATGATCATTAGTTTCCCTATAAAGGACATTAAATGTCTATATATATGGGTTGGAACTCATTCATAGGAAAAGGACAAGAATACAAGCAAGTACACTCAAGAACTCTTCCATATTCTTTGCATATAGCCTTTCAAGACCAATTCAAGCCTATATAAGTGTTCATATTGGTCCCTAGTCATCTAAGGTACATTTTAGTTTCACATATAGTTGCATACATCACAAAATTTCACCAAGAAATTAAAATGGGATAAATAAATTAGTTTGATCCATCTTTAGAGTATTGTTATGTAGGCAATGTGCCCACACACAGGGTGTGAAGTGTGTCTAATGTATCCTTTACACATTAAGGCCTTCTTTGTTTTCCAAGTTTGCTATACAAGTTTAAGTACCAAGAGATATTAAGATTTTGGAAGATTAAATTAGACACACAAAAAGCTCTATACATAATTAGGATTCAATATTTCACTACCATGGTGTTATAGGCCTATTCAACAAAACCCAAAAAAGCTAGACCAACAAGACAACAACATTAGAAGTGGACAATAGCTCCAAAAAGGGACAATGGCTCTAAAAAGTGGACTAGAGTGCCAAATAACAAGGTTTCAGTGTTTGGCACTACTATCTAATCTAGAAACAAGCTTTTGGGTCCTATTTATGATATTGTACTATACTTGCACAATAATTTCCTGATATCGAATCGTCTATTTCAACCCAGAATAAAAATAAGTTTGATTTCTTTATATTTCATGCTATTTTTAGACAAGACAAAATACAAATCTATTTTCCATAAATTAGTAGGTTAATAAAATCATATTTATTTAGTGATTTACATTTACTCAGAACTTTATTTTCTTAGGAATTAAACACCTAATTCCCAAAAAGAATAAAACATTTGGTGAACCCGACTTACTTTGAATTTCTACACAAAAATCCTAGAAGCCATAGGGCTAATTATTTTTGATTTTTTGCAATTTTTCCTAATTTTTATTGATGTTAAAAATCATAAAACTAAAAATTAATTAAAATATTTTTCAATAAATTCACCAAAACCTTATTTTGCACATACTAGGTCCTATTTGCTAATAAACAATTTCAAACCAGTACGAAAAATATATTGCTAATTTTAGAAATATTTTTAGCTTTTTCCTAAATTTTTCAAGCTAGATTCTACAAATTCATAATTTGTTTTTAAAATTATTATAGTAATTTTGAAAATTTTTCTTTTCAAATCTTAGTTTTCACATAATAGGTCCTATTTGAGGTCCTATTTGCATACAACCACTTTCAAACCACTAGGAAAAATATTTTGCTAAGTTTCGAAATATTTTCAAATTTTTCCTAAATTTTTCAAGTAAAATTTTACAAATTCATAACAAAATTTTAAAATTATTATACTAATTTTGAAGAATTTTCTTTTCAAACCTTGGTTTACACATACTAGGTCCTATTTGCATACAAATACTTTCAAACCAATAGGAAAAATGTACTACTAATTTTAGAAATATTTTTATGTTTTTCCTCAATTTTTCAAAATTAAAACTACAAAATTTTGATAAAAATTTCAAATTACTGCACTAATTTTGGAAAAATTGATTTAAAACCCTATTTTCATCAATACATTCTCAGTTATTCTTTAGTACTTTTTGCATAATTTTCTAAAAATTTGGTTGCATATTTAACTCAGAAAAATCAATTTCAAATTCAAAAGTTCACAGTATTTTGTAAAATTCCTAGTTATATATACTAGCTCCTTCTTGCTTTTGAGGTATCACCTTATATGTTTGACAACACAGTATCTTTTTTGTGCAAATCCAAGTTACTATTTTTTTAGACTTTGTGTTTCTTATATTTAGTACTTTCCATTTATAGCATATTGCAATTAACACATATTGCAAAACATTTAAACACATGCCAAATTCTTTTCCTACTTAATTAATGGCCCAATATACCAGTTTTGATGAAACTAATAAAAGATAACTTCAATAACTCTTAACTAAACATCCAAATATGCAAGATGACATGCTTAAAATTTTACAAGAACAATAAAAAGTAACCAATGGGAAATATTCTCAAACCATAGAGTAACTAGTTGTAAATGACACTACGGGGACAACTATATCTCAACAACCCCCTATAATAACCCAACCTTATTTTATGCCACTATTTGTAGCTAGTACATCCATATCTCCTAATGTAGCAACCCTTGTGTAATAGATAAGATATCTTCAATCCAAGGTGAAACATCTTGAGCAAGGTACCACTAGATCTTTATAGGCATTGGATTCTTTTGTACTTTTGCATACACCATTGGCATGCCACATTGCTTTTACACCCTTGCCATAGGGATTTATTCAACCCAAGCTTAATATTTATGATGGCAAGGGTTATCTAGAGACACATTTGAGAGCCTTTCACGTATCATGTTTGGATTATGTACCCAATGACTGGCTACTTACCAAACTCTTTCCATGGAGTCTAAAGGATTATGCTATACAATGGTTTTATAGTCTACTGAATCAATCAATCACAACATTCAATCTTTTAGCAGACATGTTCATATCATATTTTAGTATGAACATCAATGATAAGGTCTCATATGCACATATTTCACAATAGAAACAAAGGCCAAATCAGCCTTCCATGGATTATTTTCTTAGATACAAGACTATTCTGGCTAAGTTAACTAGCCCCATGGCTGATCAAGAGCTATAAGACATCTTCAAATAAAGCCTTCTACTAGCACTGCATGAATCCATTATATTCAAAATATTATCTTCCTTCATTGAATTGTGTCATACACTTAATGGAAGAGAATTCAAGTTAATCTCAATGGGAAAGCTCAAGTATTCAAGTACTCTAGACACAATAAAGAAGAGTAATAAAAAAGTCCCATACAAGGTCAAAATTAGTGACAAAAAGAATAAGAATCAAATAATAGTCAATGCATCTCCAGATCCCCCTTAGTGTGTGGTTTTATCAACACCTTCTCAATGTGCATTTAGCAATTTACTTGTTTCTCTAGCCAAAGTTCTACAATAGTTATTAGCATGCAACATCATAACTCTCCCACCTATTTGGGATGTATATCTAATAAATCCTCTTTCATGGGGATATGATCAACATGAATTTTGTGATTTTCATAAGGCATAAGGCCACACAAAAAATAGATGCATAATTTTGTGACATAAATTACAGGACTTGATTGACAATAATCTACTTGATCTAGGCAATTCAGTTGAACTTTCAAAGACAAAGCCAACACAAGATAAAGATTTGAAATGTTTTTAGATCCATTTTCACAACACTAAAAAAAATAAAAAGAGGACACATCAGGTGTTCATCATACATACCATACACATCTTGCACCAGTTACATACCAAGCATCTTCAATTGAGGCACATCCTTCTAGGGGTATGATAGGCGTGTATGAGTCTAGAGTTCCAACTAGGCCTTCGATATCCTTTTCATATTAGGATATTGTAGAGGGTGATATAGGTTATAATGCACTTTTTATCAAATCACATATCCATAATTAGCCTATCCCCAATGTACTCATTGATAATTGTTCTAGTCTTAATATGTGCACCTTCACACTACTACAGTATTTGGGTTATTTAGAGAAGGATATCACTCAAAATGATACAATTATCAGTTGTTTTAGGGGGCATATTAAAAGTTAATTAGATGAGATAATACCTATATTAAAGGTCGGTCCTACACATGTGGCTACACCATTCACTATAGTTCTTAGCACATGAGTTTTTGACATACTACTCGGTCGACCATGGATTCAAAAACTCAAGGAAGTACCTTCTATAGTTCACAAATGCATGAAATTCATTCAAACTAATTAGGTTATTATAGTTGATAGTGTTCCTTATGTTTCACCACTACCCACTTTAGAGCCATTTACCAGTTTTCAAGCACTAGATCTAGTTATTCCACTAATTTTAGGTTCTCCTCCAGCTTCTGTTCCAGTTTCACTTTAGGATCAACCATAGTTATAGAACCCATCACTAGTATAAAGGGTTCATACACCCCCATAGTGTTAGGATTATAGACAACTTTTAGCTATAATATTCACACCTAGAGTAGTTACACTATGATCTCATATAACTCCATAGAGAGCACTTATTCACAAAGCTTCTTCTCCTACTTTTAGATGGGTCCCAAAGAGCCCTATAGTAATATCCACTTCTCAGAGTCATAAGGAGACCCCACATTCAGATTCCACTTTAGATATTTTAGAGCAATTACAATGTACATAAATTTTAGCTACCCAATATCAAACACTCCATCATGCCTCATGATCATGCAGGATCCCATTATTTAACACAAGAAACCATAACAAGGAGTCTCATTTGAGACTCATCTGTTAGTATCACTACTTTCTATCATTGATTGTACATAAACTTTTATAATTTATTATACATAGTTCAAATATTTTCAAAAATACAAAACATTAAAAAATTGTAAAAAAAACCAAAAACCATATTTTGATTATATACATCATCCATGTTTTACATTAATACTATCATGATATGACTTACATTTGTTATTTCATGTTATTGCATGTTAGTTTTCTACATTACCATGCTTCACTTGATCTTCTTGAAGTGTGTGCAGTGACATCCAACTATTTGATTTCTTAATTTTACCTATAGAGGGGGCATGATTACTTCTACATTCAAGACATACATTGTTATATATACCCACTGGGGGCATCTTCTACATGACTACACCATCCAGGTTATGTCATCACTAGACTACACACTCTGAGTTATCATGTTGATGTACATTACTTTATAGCTTACATAGAATACTATATCAACATTGCACTAGTATCTAGTACTTATGTATTTATTAGCATATACCTAGTCTTGTACTAAACATTTTTTTTCATACTCTCAGATTTGATTTTTTTAGTTAGATGTGCTTGTATCCTTCCAGTTATTACACACTTTCTATACTTTCTTAGTGTAACTAATATGATTGCATTTTTCCATTCCAGCGTGTCTCCTACTTGTGCCTTTAGACATTTGCCAATGTCCTTTGCTTCTTTTTTTTGTGTGTGTTCCTTAGGAAATTTTCCAATGTCCTTTTTTTATACTCCTCTATGTGCCTATGGTTTATGTGCCAATTTTTCTTATTTCACTTGTATGTGTATGAGACATTTGAGCATGCCTTCTATATTTGTTTCTAATTTGAGTGTCATGTTCCCATGTCCCTTCTTTGCATGACCCCTTGGCCCATATAATATGCTTGTTGCTTGTTGATTTTCAAATTTGTGTAACTCTATGATCCATATCATGCATTTTATTTGTTTTCTTAGATGTCATGATGGACATCATGCTTCATCCCTCTAACTAACAACTAATAATTAACATTTGCAGTCTAGTTTAGTATCATACACATGATTTCACATTGTTATTTCTATCTATGCATACCCCTATTTATCTAAAAATATCTCAGTATAAACATTGCTATATATTTAAACATATTGTGAAACATCAAATTCTATATCATATATCTTTTCATAATTAACACACTTGAAGGACTCTTTTTTTCTAAGGGCAGTCATTGCATTTTCATCATTCCTACCCTAAAAAGAGGTGGCATCTAATAGGGATTTGTCATAGAGATAAAACCCCCTATAAATTAAAATAGTGGCATTAAAAATATTTAAAATATAATGTAGAGGTCAAATCGATCAAATCAGAGCAAAAAAAGGAAGTATCATATCAACAATCAGTTTTCACACCAGACAGTAGCACCAAAAATAGATAATAACACCAAAAATGGATAGTAACACCATAAATGGGATAGTAGCACCAAAAATAGGGGTGTAAATAGTTTGTAGCTCCTATCTAGGTATAAAAACACTTAGGTTTTCCAAAAATAGGTAAAATTATTAGTTTAGGGACAATTTTTGCACTTCTAGATCCTTCAAATTTAGTAGTTTCAATATGATTTTCTCAAATATAGGGGGTTATCATGTGCAACATGATGGTTATAATTTCAATTTAGATTGGGTAGTTGGTATAACCTCTATATTAGAATGCATGTTCTACACATCAGTTATTATGGGCAATGTGCATGACACATTAATCTTCTTTTGTTTTTGAGTAGTTACATGCCTTACTTCATCTATAGGTGGTTAAGATCATATTTGAGTTAAAATTTCATACAAGTTTAGATTTTTGAGTATCTGAGTTCCCAGTTTGGATTTCATATAAGCTTAGTACATCAATTTTAGAGTGGTTTTCAAGCAAGCCTAATCTCCATCTTTCAAAATGGCCAAGAGTGGCCTAGTTTCTATCTCACACTTGACTATCTATGCCATAGTGTCAGATTTAAAGCACATTCATGGGATTCATAAGATATCTCATATGACATACAATCTATACTAGTATCACTTCATATATTTACTTTATGGGGCAATGATGGAGCCAAAGGGCCAACCTTTATATTCTTGAGCCACCTATTCAAATGGATTAGACACACAGTCTAGATATCAATTAACACACACATGATTTGATAACTTCACTTAGTTGGTGATGATGGAGCCAAAGGTAAAACCTTTGAATTATTAATCCACATTATAAATAATTGATCACTCAATTTCATAATATTACTCTTGATTCAACACATACTTAGTACAATCCAACATCATAATAGGTTTTGTATTGGTCCACATACCTAATGAAGTGTATTTCTTTCTCTATTTTGTTTTACTCAGCTTTTGTACATTCTTATTTTAGATATAGTGTGTCTAGTAAGAAATGATCTATTTCATGTTTTTATTTATAAATTCATACATCACAATTTGTTCTCTCTATGCACATCTAAAATCACACAAATTCATGAGCTTTTCCCCTCCAAGTAAGTTTAGGTACACTTTCTATTTTTCTTTTATCTTAGTATTTCACTTTGATGCATCACTAGGATAAAGAGGGGGGAATGTAATCATATAAAATACAAAATTATATGACTTAGGCATGGCTAATAACACCCAACCTATAGGTCCTCTTTCTTGCTCACTCAACCCTTCTCTGCTAGACTTTCACTTATTCCTAGTCATCCATAGCTTCCCAGACTTAGGTTGTAGAGACCTAGGAAGCCCTTTCAAACCCATATCCATCCCCTTAGGGCTCATCCTCCTTGGAAAATATCACCTAATTTAGATAGGAGCACTCAAATTTAAGGATGTCTTATTTTTTGTGTTATTGTCCAAGTTCACTTTAGCACCAAATGGTTAGATTCTATTGATTCTATATATTTTCCTCTGTTGGCCTAATACAAGCTCATCTAACCCAAGATCATCAATTTACCTATAAAAATCCATTTAATGTCCATTTATAAGGGTTGGCACTCATTCATAGGAAAATGGAATGAATAAAAACAAATACACTCAAGAAATCTTCCCTATTATTTACATATAGCATTCCAAGACCAATTCAAGCCTATTCAAGAATTCATACCAGTCCCTAGTAATTCAAAGTACATTCCAATTTCACATCTATTTGCATACATCACACAATTACACCTAGTACTTTAAATTGGAGAATTACATTAAATTGACCCCTCTTCAGAATATTGGTATGTAGGCAGTGTGCCCACACATGGGGTGTGAAGTGCATCCAATGTATCCTTTACACACTAACCCCTTATCTCTTTCTCAAGTTTGATATACATGTTTAAGTACCAAGAGATCCTGAGGGTTTGGAATATTGAATCAGACACACAATGAGCTCTCTATGGAATCAAGCTTTAACATTTCATTTCTAGGGTGTTATAGGCCTGCTGAGTAAAACCCAAAAAAACCAAACTACTAGGACAACAACACCAGAAGTGGAAAATAATTTCAAAAAGGGACAAAAACTCTAAAATGTGGACTACAATGCCAAGTATTAGGGTGTCCAAAGTTTGGTTCTCTTTTCCAATCCAAAAACAAAGTTCTAAGTCCTATTTGTGATAGTCTACTATCCCTGCATAGCAATTTGTAGATCACAAATCATCTAATTTGACCTAGAATAAGCTAAGTTTGATTTCTCTATATTTCCTACTATTTTTAGAAAATATAAAATACATATATGTTTTCCAAAAATTAGTAAGTTAATAAAATCATATTTATTTACTGATTTATATTTACTCAGACTTCTATTTGATTAAGAATTAAACACCTAATTCTAAAAAATAAAAAAATAGTCCCCTACTTGCTTGGATAGTTACACACCAAGTTATAATCTTATCTCAACCCATCAAAGTAACAAGATGTTCCACACATCATATTCCATACTTGTTTTACGTGAAAAGTACATAAATGTCTCATCAAATTAAAATGTTTTTAAGTAATATAATAATAATACCAATTTAATCAAAGATAAATAATGACATAAATATTATAATCAACTTATAATTCTTAATCTAGAACCAATATAAATTTAAGGTTCACCACTCCACATGGTCAAAGTTCATAAGATTAGATAAAGTAGCACTGGAAAGTAGGACTCTAAAAATCCAAAAGTGCAAAGTAGTGAACTCACATCTCAACAAAAAAACTCTTAAATACCCTCATATGGTATGAAGAAAATATAGAAACCCAAGTTTCCATAATCACTACCTACTAACCAATGTTGTAAGTGTAGTATCATGGCCTATTTACAAAACCAAAGGAAATTATTAGCCACATAGATGCATCAATCCTTTCCATTCCTACAGCTTTTCTATCAACAAGAAGTAGAAGACACTATCCTATGATCTCCAAGGAATACTATCAAAACAACATTTTAGAAGAAAGTTTACATTTATGAGAACACTAAATCAACATCATGAAAATAAGAATCCACTTAATGGGCTTATAATGATTTTAAAGGAGGGTGTGAGAGTAAAAACTCACCTTTATGATATCTATGAGAGATGACACTTCTTCCCAATCCTCATAATCATATGGGGTGTTAATTCATGACCCAACTCTTAACACATTAGAGTCCTCAACAAAGATAACTAGACTCCACTACAAGGAGAACTCCCATCACACTAGATAGTGCCAATCTAAAAACTATCTTATATTATTTCCCACTCCTAGGACTAGTGTATATAAGACACAAAAATAATACACATATACTTAAGTGAGAAGCATCCCATGATTTTTAAACACTCACAATACAAACACAAATATCATAGGTGACTTGATTACCAAGTAAGGATGTAATCATTCTCGAGGGGTTAAATATAAATGATCAAAAATGTGGTAGGAATATCTTGTTCATGACTCAAGAACTATACTATGCTCTTACCTACCCAAAAATATTATACAATCATCATCACTGAGACACTCGATAAACCAACCATTTAACAACTCTAAGAGGGTACGAGTGATCCTAAGGGTACACACTTAATGTACCAAATAAATTTCATCCATAGAGGTAAACATAATTCTAAAAAACATGGATGTCTATTAACTATAATAGTCACCAAGACAAACATGAGGATTCACTAAATCTCACAACTCCAATCATGATGTAGAATGATTCTTTAATGAGACACTACAAGTCCAAAATACACTTCACTTAACCAGTACAATACTACCTGTACTCTCACATCCTGAGGGTTTTCATACTTAATAGAATTGTCTTTAAGTTTATTAAAGTATTCTTCCTCTTCAAGGCTATGAAATTCCAACTCCAAGATTGAAATTCAATCCTTGGTTTCATTCATGGATGTGAGAATCTAATCTAACTTTACTGCTTACTCAATGACAAATTAGTTAGAATTAAATGGAGGGTTATTGTCATTGACATTGAATAATCCTCTCTAACACACTAAATTTCACTATTATCCTTTCTAAAAAATATAAGGATAAAAAAATTCTAATAGACTCATTATGTCCTAGAGTTTGAGCCATAGCTTTGATGCTACATGTAACAACCCCATAGGGTTTGACATAGAAAAATGTCATTTTTAAAAGTGTAATCAATGCATTCCTTCATTATTATTTACCATAAAAATCTAATTAATGATCTAAATATAAAAATCTAAGTATACTAACTATAAATAATCATGTGACATCTAACACCCACTGATCATTATCAATACATGCAACGCATCATAACCAAATATGGAAAGTAATTACAAATATCTAGCCATGACTAGTACAACAATAAATCCACTACTATAAAAGTTTAAATAAGTAAATAATTACATCTTATCATATTAATGTCTCAATAATAATAAATTTAATATAATGTATAAGATACAAGATACTAATCTCCATAGAGCATGAGTTCCTAAACTCTAGTATCTCAGGTAATCTCAATTGTCATTTCCATGTAAGTACTACTTTGGGGATGGAGGGCATCATCTAAGAACTTTTACACATCAACCACAAACCATCAAACCCCCATACAATTCTTATTAGGGAATGACCCTCCTTTCATAGATGATTAAATATTGATGGTTTAGGAATCTAGAGATAGAAGGTAATACCTATGCACTATATGATTTATAAAACTAAACATGTAGTGTATCATAAACATACCCATTCTAACAAGATATCACATAAACATGTAAATCATAGACATGAAATTACAATGTCTCACTAACATTACTTGGCTTAAGTTTCTCAATAGTTATTGATCTCTACGATCAGTCAATTTTATACACACCACTTGATCAGATTACCTTGATCTAGGATTGTGATGCTAGTAAGCTAGTGAAGTTCGTCTCACTACTTACTCAGTACCAACAATGTGATATTTTGTTAACATATATATAACCAACAATTTCTTATAGATTAATTACTACTAACAATCATAATCATGCTAATCATAGGAATAATAAAATGCATACATTTAGTTTGTTAAATGTATAAATGAAACTATAAAATACCTTTTATTAAATAATTAATAAGCAAACAAGTTCTGATTATACCAACCAGGTATTACACACACACACACACACACACACACACACACACACACACACACACACACACACACACACACACACACACACACACACACACACACACACGTGTGTGTGTGTGTGTGTGTGCGCGCGCGCTCGCGTGCGCGCGCGCGCACGTATTAGGCTTCATATTCTAATTTTTTCAAGTAAACACAATATAATAATTCCTACTAGCTATCATAAAATATGCTATTCATAGAAATAACCAAATATGCTATTCATAGAAATAACCAACATGCATATATTTTTTACATCAAATATATGAATGAATCTAGACATAATAATTATAGTTTAAACCACCCAAGTATAACTTATGTTTAGATTGTAGTTTTAAATCATAATACACTATGACATCCCACAATATCATACTTCATTATTCATGAGCACAACTACTCAATTATGAACAACTAGTCTTACAATTCAAAAATCAAATGTCCCATAATCCTAAATAATAGGCAAGCAAGTATAGTTTATACCACCTAGATATATCCTATATTAAAATTACATACTACTATAACTTATAGGCACACATCATGATGCATCAATATATGCTATATATGTCTAAATAGTTATCAATTTACTCCCAATATGTATTGAACATCTATTTTTAGTAATGTATGTACTATATTTTTTCAATAGTTGGTCATGATATTTTGAAGGATTCAGATAACTCATAAACAAGATATACCTCATATGAATATAATTTAAATAATTTATTATGTTTCTAAGAGACTATATTCATATGGTCATAGTTTCCTATGCCTCAGACTCCTATGACTTATGTTAACAATACATTAAATTTAGGTATAGGCATATGTCCAATATCCTCATAAATGATATATTTTTATATGAATACTTAAATACATTTGTATATTTGTTTCTCATATCTACACCCTTGTACATATTAAATACATAATAGAAATCATCAATATATAAATACTATAGACATCGATAGTCCCCTAAAATTATAATCAATGACTTCATATGATTTCAAAAACTAGTCCTAACAAAGAATGTCATAGTTCTTATGAAACATATAATCTTCCATTTTAAATGTTTGTTATAATTTATATGAGGTTGTATGCATGCATAAATAGGGTTCTGGTATTCAAAGTCTACAAATTAGTTTTGAATAATCAATAGAACCTATATTGCAAATAGCCTTATCTTTGTGATGATTCAAAGATCAATGACATGGTAATTTTGGAATAAAATTCATGAAATAAAATATATACTTGTAAACATTATATATTTGATCATTAAATTACACACATGAACCAATTATACCATGGTAATTGTGTATTCAATATTTTGGGACTTGATGACAATTTTTAATGTTGGGGTTAACTATAATTATTTTGTATGTCATATATTCATCAGCCCATAGAACTGCATTACTCATCTTTCTATAATTATTTGTCAACTACTTGGTAATTTTTAATCAATGTGAAGTGTTAGAGCTCATCATGAAATGCATTTGTTTTCCTCTTACAAAGTGCATCCCTTTATTCTTATATTTTACTATGAATGGATAAATTTACAAGGAAAGTGATATCATGTGGAAATGTAAATAAGAAAAAACAAAAAGTTCCCAATAGTCTAATTATTATTTTTACTTGCAATAAAATGTACCTATTAAAATATGTCTCATTAATTGAGTTGTAAACAACAGTATCCCTAACAAATATGTTAATCTCTATATCAACTTTATTATTTACAACTAAGCTCACCATGGCCATCTACCACTAATGATACATAGTTATTATAGAAAATTGAAAGCCAAATGATCAATTGACACTTCTATGATTGTGTCGAAGGGAGAAGACACACACAATTTTCTTATTACTATTTTTTTGGTAAGGCGTGTACATAAATCCACTAATTCAACAAAAAATCAATATTTCCCAGGGAAAAAATGAGATTGAAGAAGGTATAAGAGTATCCATGTGTGAAAATATTTAAAGCTAGACAAATCAATGCTATATATATTTACATTAAAATGGTTTATTTCCTACAAACATATAGACTTATACAAATCACCCCTTATTTTTCTGTTCAGACCTCAATACAAAGGTGAGTGATTTCAATAAGGAAAAATGATTGTACAAAGTATTATCAATATTATCAGACCTTTAATAATATTAGTATTATCCATATTATTAGTATTTTTTGAAGTATTATAATATATGCAATGATTAGTAATATCACTACATGCAATGATTTGACAATATCTATGTACAATGATTTAAAAAATATTTATGTGCAATGATTTGTCTAATATTTCTATGTAATGATTTAGTTAGAAATATGTATCTGAGAGCTATGCATAATTATTATAACTGTAGTGATTTAATTTATATGTAATGATTTATTTTTTTATGATTACAATTTCTCAACCAAATAAATTGTTATCTAACTATATATTATAAGGATAATGTCATGAATAGCTCATCGATTGATTATTATTATATGGTAATTCAAAACACTAAAATAGTCAAATCTCCCACTTGTTATATAAATATTATATATTTATAACATTTTACACACATATTACTATGTAAACCATGTAACATATTATGAGATTCATCCTTTTATCAAGATTATGTAGTCTATAACATCACTGTTTCAATATAAATTATGAAAATAAGGTAGTTAGTTCATAAAATCATGACATGTATATCATAAAATAATGGTAAAATAACACATTAACATGATCATAATGTAAATAATATAAATGATATCTAACTCATAGAAATGAAATCATGAAATCTAAGTAACACAAAATTTCCTCATAACATCATATGACATACAACTTAGCTAGTAATAATCTAATCAAAATATCAACTATAAATAAACCACTCATAATCAAGTAAGTTTATTTAGCAAGGAACCAGATGTACCATGGAAAGTGGACTAGTATAGATAAGGGGATGCCAAGATGGACTATTATTAGGACAAGGTTGACAAGATGATGGATAAAGTAGCACGACAATTTCAAGATAAGTTATTGGTTATATATAAGGGTAAGTAAAGGGTAAAGGATAAGGTGGACTTAGTCTTGTGACACTAGGGATGACCAATATGTAGTTAGAGTATGATAAAATGTGATAGACAATATTTTTAAGACAATTTTTCAAAATACCAAAATATATTTGATAGATGATGTGAAAGACAAATTATTAGTAGTTTCAATTGGTGATCTTGAGGCACAATTAACAAGATAAGTCATTTGAAAAAATATATGACCTCCAAGTATCAAATCAAAATTACAAATAGATTCACCCTTATAAGAAACAAAACGTTAGTCCAATAAGCCTTAATTAAAAACACTAAAAAAAATATTATTTGGATCTATATATTCTTTTGATGAGGGGGTATGATGTGGGGGTATGGTGGTAGAAGCCTCTAGTGGGGTCAAGAGGTAACACCTCTTGTGGGGTGAAAGGGTAATGTCCCTTATGGGGTCAAAGGTAGCACAAAATTGAATTAAAAATCAATGAAAATTATCCTAGAAATGACACTCAAAAAAGATAAATCAAATACAAAAATGAGTTCAAAAGTGCAAATATAGAAGGCAAAACCATAGATACACAATCAATGTATTAAAAAATCATTTCTAAAACATATAAAACTATAGTTATGAGGCAATAATGCAACTAGGGAATAAGTAGTTTTGTATATGGTTGATTGACTATTGACTATGACCATGTACTTTGTGTAAAAATATGAATGGTTGGACAATATCTTAACTTAGAAATCAAAACTGTGGATCATAAAATGTGACTCTACAATACCACAAGTCAAACAATGATATTACAGTTCATAAGTTGTATTTTTTTCCTAGGAAAAATAATGAAATTTGAAAGTAGAGTATTTACAAAATGATTAAAGTGATACAGAGTGATTAATCCAATTATTTACTAGATGATTAACTACGTGATTATTTTGCCTACACTTATTCAAACCAAGTATGGAATATGTAAAATTATGACTATTTAGTCAATGTTGGTACTGTATATCGATGATTTTGTAAAAGGTAGTTGAGGGGGGGGGGTGTTAGGGGTGTTTGGTGTTGATCTAGGTAGTACTACCCCTCACCTACAAGTAAAAAACTATCAATAAAAATAATAACACAATTAAAAGATTAAAATTTGGACTTCAATTAGAGATTTTTGTATCAAAACCACAAATTATAGGGATAAAACTACAACTCTTATATTAAAAATGCAATTTTTAAATTTAGATATCACATAATCCTGAGAACCTATCAAAATAATAGACTGTTAGAGTTCAAGTTAGTGAAAAACCAAAGATTAGTGGATAAAACTACAAATTTTATAGCAAAAATGTGATTTGTGAATTACAATATTGTAAGAGGTCAAAATACATGTTAGGTCAGAAAACTATTATTAGTTAAGATACATGGTTAGCAAAAAATCATGATTCTTAAAGGCAAAACTTCTATTAAAATATCATGATTTACTTAGTAAAACTATAATTCACCTAGGAATGAGAATTTAAATAAATCTAAAGCTTGTTCCTTGTCCAGTTAGTCTTATAAACTACCAAAACACATCCTAACAGACAAGAGAGTTAAATTGCATGGGGTTTTCCATTGTGATCACCAATGTGTAGATGAAATTTTGACTTATGAAATTTTGATTATACAATTATATCAAAATACACAAAATTTCAATCCACCATAAAGATCTAGAGCCATTTAGGAATAAAATGCAAAGAGAATTGAGACATTCATACTAGCATTAGATCCTAAAAGATAATTGTTTCAAAACAAGATTCAAATAATAATAAAAAAACACTAAAGGATTAATGGATGAAGATTGCTTACCATAGACTCAAATTTGGTAGCATGATGTTGGCTTGAGGAAGACACTTGGTTGTATTCAAGACTAGAATGATAGGATGGAAGGTCATAGATTCATTGGTTGATTTTATCGTTTACATGGAGATTTCATGGATTTAATAGTTAGTTTGTCCATATAGGAGTGGATTGTTTAAATATATTGAGGGTAGTAAGATCAATGGTAAGCATTCAAAATTGGTTGCCACAAGATCAAGGGTGGAGGATTATCCAAGAAATAAAAAAATCCTTAGAATCCTCTATTCTAGAGGCTTCTATAGAGGAAGGGGCTATGTTAGAAAGGATTATATAATTCGATAATTTTAAAATCTATTGATGATTAAGTAATATTATTAGGGGATTAAGATAGGTGATTAGGGACTAGGGATATAGGAGAACCTAGGTATAGACTAGGGTAGGTAGGTAGGTGGGTCATGGTAATTTTAAATTCCCAAATAATGGACAAGTGGGATAATTTAGTGGATAATATGGAATTAATTAAATTTATTTATTTACAAGGTAAGAATTAGGTTAGTGGATGGATGATGAAAAAGGGGGATGTTAGATAAATAACTTGAAGGGGTGATTTTAGGATGGATTTAAATGAGATAAATGAGATTAGTATCGACTAATAATAATATTAGTGATGATAAATAAAGTGAGTGGATTTATGTGTATACAAGAAGATATTCCAAGTGGCTAATGACCATGCATAAAACACATAGTTGTACATGTAATTATAAGTACAAAGAGGAACATGTACAAATTTGAGTATGGACTATGTATCAGGGATGACAAACACATAAAGACGTAATGATTCAATTTTTTTGTAGATATTTTGTCTAAAGGGGTTGATTTTATTTCATGTAAGAAAACTAATGATGCTATTGTAGTAACATATCTACTTTCCAAATACATTGTGACATTTCATGGTGTTCTAGAAACTATTACTTCAGACATAGATACAAAAATTTTAAGACATTTTAAGAGGACTATGTGGAACAATTTGGGAGCTAAACTAATATTTATCAGTGCATACCACTAGAAAATAGATGGACAAATAGTAGAGAAAATGAGCTTGGGAAATGTTTTGAGATGCATGGTTGGAGAGAAACCCAAGTAATGGGACTTGGATTTACTACAATTTGAGTTTAAATATAATAGATATATACATAAATCAATAGGAAAAATAGATTTAATTTTTTTTATGGTATAAATCCTAATGATATTCAAATTTGGTGTAGTTACCAATTGTATAACACGTTAGTGATGATGTATAAACATTTGTAAAACACATACAATAATTACATGAAAAAGTAAGAAGAAAGTGACATGAAAGTAATGACAAGTATAAGGAAACAAAATATGTAACAATATGGAAAAACTTTATTGAACATGGATATTTTGTGTTTGTCTATTTTAGAAAATAAACATTTCCCTAAGTAACATAGACAATTTTGAAGAATATGAACATCGGTCGATCTAGAATTATGAAGAAAATTAATGAAAATGCTTATGATGTGAGGTTACCACATAATTTTGATATTTATCTAGTATATAATATTTTATATTTATATAAATTTCATAAAGAACATGATGAAGGGTAATAAAGGGAAAAATTGGCTTGGAAGCAACAGGTATCAAGGAAAATTAAACAAAAGATAGTGCAGGTTTTGGATAAAAAAATAGTAAACACAAAATAAGCAACCATAATAGGTATTTGGTATAATGGGAATAAATATAATAGGAAGACAACACCTTTATTTCAAAATGGGAGTTGAATAATATTGACAATAATAAATGGTAGGAGTATAATCAAGGTAACTCGGAGGAGATATGTCATTTTCAACCAATAGATAATGATGTTGACACCTATCTTGTGGAGGCTATAAATTATGATCAAGTAACTTGTTTTAGATGTGTTTATATCTAAAATGAATATATCAAATAGGATAATATGATCATAACCAACATTATAATGGTTAGGGTCAATTTACATACATTTCTAAGGCCATAAGTGATAATTTAAGGGCCTAAACTATTTTTAAGTAGTTATAGGATTTTATAAGTCATAAATATTTGTAATTAGACATGAAATTGAGTTTAAATTTGTCCATTATTATTATTTTTATGTGTATACGATAAGTGGATATTTTTAGGCTAATTGAGGCTTGCATGTAAAAGTTTCAAAAAATTGTAGGGTTAGTTAACTCTATGTAATTTGTCTATTTGTTTTGAATTTTGAATTTTACATGTCAAATCCAATTTTTAATTAATATTTATTTAATTATTTTAATTCATTCATGAAAAATTTAAAAAAAACCAGTGTTCACAAAATTCTGAGTAAATTCTACCTATTTAATTTTCACTTTGATATTTTTTGGTTTCATCACCTACTAAGAGTGTCACCTTTCGTATGCCTTATATAATGAATATAAGTAATGTTAAATGTAATTAAAAAAATAAAATTGTTCAATCTTTCACTTCAACTAGAGAGTTCTAATATTAATCCTATGGATAATGTTGTGCATTCCCATCCTATTCCAAAGGATGTTCTTGACATACCTCTTCCACCTGACTTGATTGTTCAAATTTTATAAATATTTTATAGTAAAGGGGATATAAAAACACTTCCTCATTAAATATTTCCATCTATAGGAAACTATGAGAATCATGTGTTAGTATTACTAAATTTATTTCCTAAAAAAATGATTGGTTAAGCTTTAACTTGATTCTTTAGTTTATATAATGGGTCCATCCATTCATTTTAATGCTTATAAGAGGCATTCCTAGATATATACATTACCAATAATAGACATAAATCTACATAGAAGAAAATTCAAAATATTAAACAAGCTCAAATGGATAATATGTGTGATTACATATTGAGATATTCTATTTTTCATATGCACTCCATAATTTATCATCCTTGTGATCTTGAAATGTAATATATATTTATCAATACTCTTATATCACCTATCTAAGATAAGATACTTGGAATAAATTGTAAATAATTTACTTCTCATTATTATGGCTACTTGTTTACTCTAATTATCATTTTAAGAAAAATAAAGAAAATGATTAATGATAATATCCATAATATTTAGGTTCAATAAGATTGTTTTGATAACATACAATCCTTTTTTTCATAATATTTTTTCCATCAATAAATACTTATATTAACGATGTATAAATATGGTTTTAATGTCAAAAAATAATAATATATGGGTTATTATTTTTGGCCTCATAATGCAAGAAGATTGATAATATAACCAAATAAGTAAAAGGATTAATGATATGACACATAGCCACATTACATGTTGAAATATAAAATTCTAGGTATGAATGATCAATTTGTATGATATAATTTGAGGTAAAATCAACAACATTTACATATGATATCTATTTTGGACCAAAAACATAAAATAATTTTTTAGTTATCTTAGAATCATTGAATAGGTCCCCAAGGGTCTTGGGTGAACGCTTGATCAAGATCAATAATTGAACAATTAAATAATATAATAATAACTTTAAAGTTAGTCTTGTGCAAATGTAAAATATTAGGGTTAAATATAATTAAAACTATTTCACCTTTTTTTCTCTCCCACCCATGGAAATTTCAAATGCCATTTCAAATGCCCTCCCACTCAAAGCTATTAGAGATAACACATAACACAAAAATGATGCATGGGATGAGTAGAACAACAAATCCATACAGATCTATGGCCAATATGAATAAGAGACATGGAAGGCATACATCCAAAAAAAAACACATGTTGTATGGGAAAAACAGGGAGATACCCTGCACCAGAGAAAAAAGTCTTTTGTTAAGGTAGCCTACTCACAAAAAATTACCCACAAATATTATTTTCCCCATCTAGGCCTACCACCACTTGTCCCAATTTTAAGCTAGGGAAGGAAGAGACTAATTCATAG
>JARHVA010007086.1:90000-152500 GCA_037957365.1 Torreya grandis
GCAATGGATGTATGCCATGTGTTATTAGAAAGACCATGGTATTTTGAGAGAAAAATAGTTCATGATGGAGAAAATAACACATATAATTATTGGAAAGGTGGTATGAAGGTAGTTTTGTTACCTCTTAAAGAAGAAAGATAGGCTGAAATCATGCTGACTACAAAAGAAATGATCAAAGATATGAAGATTATAGTTTATTCATATGTATTTGTAATGATGAAAGAAGACATAAAAGTGATGAAAATGCTATCACAAATAACAATAGTTTTGAGAGAATATGTAGATGTTATACATGATAAGTTACCATTTAGTTTACCAATAAAGAAAAATATTTAACATCATATGGATTCAATTCATGGATAAGCTCTACCAATCAAATAAATTATAGGATGAGTCTAATAGAACATGCAAAATTGAATAAATAGGTTATTAAATTGGTGAGGAAGGGCGTCATAAGGGAAAATATGAGTCCATGTGCAACACTAGCATGGCTAACTCTAAATAAATATGGAGGTTGAAGGATATGTGTGAATAGTAGAGCAATTAATAAAATTATAATTAAGTACAAGTTTCCTATACCTCATTTACATGGTATTTTTATTATTATTTAGGAGCAAAATAATTTACCAAGATTGATCTAAGGAGTGGATACTATCATATTTGAATTCATGAAGAATATGAATGGAATATAACATTCAAGACTAGAGATGGCTTATATGAGTGGATGGTGATGCCATTAAAATTATATAATACACACAATACATTTATGAGGGTGATAAACATAGTACTATGAGAATATAGTGGTAATTTTGTGGTGGTTTATTTTGATGATATTTTAATTATTGATAAGAGTAAATAGGAGCACATAACTTGAGAATGGTATTAGAATTGTTAAGAAAAGATAAGCTCTATGTAAATTTAAATAAGTTCAGGTTTATATAGAATAATTTAGTATTTTTGAAATTTTTAATTTTAGTAATAAGTGTAAGAATGGATGAAGAAAAATTAAAGGTAATTTTTGGGTGTCCTATCCCAATGAACATCACAGAGGTAATAATATTTCATGGTTTTGTAACTTTTTACACAACGTTTATTAAGAATTTTAGTAGTCTTGTTGAATTAATAATAATTTGTATGTGAGGAAAAGAATTTTCATGGAAAAGGGTAGTAATAGAAAACTTTGAGTCATTAAAGAAAAAATTTATAAAAAACCCTATTTTATCATTACCAAATTTTAGCAAATTATTTGATATTGATTGTGATGCTTCATTTGTGGGAATTGGTGTTGTGTTGAGTTAAGAAGGAAATTCAATAACATATTGTAGTGATAAATTAAATGAGGCAAGAAAAAAATATTCTATGTATGATATTGAATTTTATGCCATAGAGTACAAGCATTAAGACATTCGAGGCATTACCTGGTGCCTAAGGAGTTTATTCTATTTTCTGATCATGAGACTTTGAAATATGTGAACACTCAAAATAAGTTGAATAGTAGGCATGAAAAGTGGATTTCTTTATTTTAGGGTTATACTTTTGTGTTCAAGTACAAATTAAAAAATCAAAATCAGGTCGCTGATGCTTTAAGTAGGTAAGTAGAATTGATAACTACTATGGTGAGTGATGGATTTGGATTTGATAGTTGAGCAATGTAGAAATCCATTGACAGGTGATACAAGTAATGTTTATGAAGAGTATATTATGTAGGATGGTTATACATTCAGAGGAAAACAATTATGTATTCTAATTGGGTCTCTAAGAAATAATATTATAAGATAAATGCATAGTGATGGATTGGCTAGACACTTTGGTAAGACAAAGACAATAGCTTTGGCGGAGGAGAATTATTTTTGGCCAAATATGAAGAGAGATGTCAAAATGTATGTTTTAAGGCATAGAATATGTCAGGTGATAAAAGGACATGCAAAAAATATAGGTATGCACATACCATTAATAGTTCCAAGAGGACCATGGATAGATTTGAGTATGAATTTTGTGTTGGGATTACAAAACACATAAAGAGATAATGATTAAATTTTTGTTATTGTAGACAAGTTTTTTAAGATGGTTCATTTTTGTGCATGTATGAAAGCTAGTGATGCCACTAGAGTTGCATAACTCTTTTTTAAGGATATATAGAGATTGCATGGTGTTATAAAACCATTACATCAGATAAGGACACAAAATAGATCTAAGTCATTTTTAGAGGAAATTATGGAGAAAGATGGGGACTAAGCTATAATTTAATAGTTCATACCATCCCCAAACATATGAATAGACAATTTGTAATGAGAAGCTTGGAAAATTTATTGAGATGCATAGTTGGAGAGAAGCCTACGCAATAGGACTTAACTTATTGCAAGTTGAGTTTAAATATAATAGTTCAGTAAATAGATCAACAAGTAAATGAACAGTTTAGATTATTAATGGGATAAATTATATGAGTGTTTTAGATTTGATACAGTTACAAATTGGAGAGTAAATTAGTGATGACGCAAAAGCATTTAAAAAACATATACAATAGTTACAAGAAGAAGTAATAATAAAGTTGTAGGAAAGTAATGAAAAGTATAAAGCAACAACATATGTTAGAAGGTCAAAAATATTAAAAAAAAGAGATTTATTGATGGTGTGTTTGAAGATAGAGAGATTTCATACAGGCACATATAACAAGTTGAAGTACAATAAAATTGAACGATGCAAAATTGTGAATAAAATCAATGACAATGCTTATAAGGTGAGTTTAGCACAAAATTTTTACATCTCTCTAGTATTTAATGTTTCAAGTTTATATGATTTCTATGGAGAAGATGATGAAGGTGAAGAAGATGAATAAGTAGATTGGAAGCAATATGTGCTAAAGAATAAGCTACAAAAGATAGTACAGAGTCTAAATAAAAAGATAGTAAATATAAAGAAATGAAGCTATGATAGGTATTTGGTACAGTGGGAAGGATCCTAGTAGAAAGACAACTCTTAGATTATAAAATGGGCGCCGAAGAAGATTGATAATAATAAATTGAAGTAGTACAATCAGAGTGACTTGTAGGAGCTAAGTTATTTTCTACTAGAGGAGAATGATGTAGAAAAAGAGGTCAAACTTTCAGAGGTCATAACTTTCGATCCATAACTTCGTTTGAGCCTATCTTCTGGCCAAAATGACCATCTTGAAAAGTTTAATTTTGCAATAACTTGCCATACTAGTTATGAGACTTTTTTGATATTTTTTGGAAGCCAAAAGTGACTATCTAAGAGTCCAAAATTATAATTTAATTTTATTTTTGAGTTTTTTCTAAATTTAAAAATTATTTATTTTTGTAAATAGACTTGAAATTTAGTTTAAATTCATTCGAGAGGTTAATTTTATACTTTAATTTATTTTTGAATATTTTTAGAGCTACATGCACTTACATGTAAAACTTGATAAAAATAGCAGTTACTAAAACTAACATGTCAAGTTTTATTATTTTTAGAGTTTTGATTCTTTTATGTCAAGTCCAATTCTGAATTGATGTTAATATATGAATGATTTATAATTATTTAAGTCATTCATTACAAATTAATACTCAAAATCTTAACCCACTGATAATTTCATTGTCTTGATAATATTTTAGTTCATTATTTTCCATTAAAGAATCACATAATACAATATACTCAATAAAATAAAGAAAATATATTACGATATGATATTTAGATGTAGGTAGACAAAACCATCTATTTATACATTTTATTCGTAATAAAGATGAATTAACTACTCAAGAACCTATTATTGCATTGAACCTATTATTTATTGCATAGGGACTGGGAAAAAGACGAGAGTAGCACTCTCTTCACTGTCGCCTCTGCCGATCGACAGGTCTTCCCATAGAAATTATTTACAAGATTTCCCCCAGACACACATACAATTGTTGTTATAAGAGCTACAGCAATTGGCAACCAGATGCTCGCCATATTCATCTTCATCTCCATCGTGAATACAGCGACTCGTATTTATATCCTCCAATAATTCAGTCTGGGCATTCGATTCTCCAGTATATTAAACTTATACAGCTGTATTGCGAATACCTGCTCCGATTATTCCCGATGCGCCCCAGAAGATTACTGGGTTTATTTCGTCGATTTATAAATCTCTAGTAATGATGTGATACAGTTGACATTTGGATGTAACCGATAGAATAAGGAATTCGAAGAATGTACAGACGTCAAAGTTAAAATCTATTAATTATCCACAGGGCACATGGTTCAGGGTTCATGATTCATCTGTTTGGTAGGACTGCATTGATATTTTACTAGGAATCCCATTAAAATGAGGGATTCCATTGCTCATCTTTTAAAAAAGGAATGTTGAAAAAGTTAAAATGTAGTTTGTTTACAAATACAAATACAATAATGTGGTCAATAATTACTAAACTAAACTGGAGTATACCTGCAACAAAGTTCGTGCTTATCTCTCTATCTCCAACATTGATATTTTAATAATTAAGGAATATGTATGTGTTTTCTTTTCTTCCTTTTTTATTATTTTTTATTATTATTAGTTTATGCATGTTTTTATGTAAATAGATTAAAAATTTATTTGAAATAAAAATGCAATGAATTTTTTATAAAGGTCTATGAACCTAGTTTTCTTATTTATGTCTATAAATAAAAGAGAGTTTTAAATTAATCTAAGGATGATTAAAAGTTAAATAAGTCTACCAAGATGATTAGAACACTACTTACAAATAATTTTATCACACTAGAATTTCAATTCTATATAAGTGATATCAAATAAGTAACATGAATATCTATGAAGAGCTTATGTTCCAAATGTTATCATGAAGACCCATGCTTCTAAATTAACATCTTTGTACTGGATAATTTCTATTAATTCAAAAAAATGGAAAACATGAACCCCTAACTTCTAAATGTCCCTTGAACAATGTGATAAACTAGTAATGAAGGATAAACAGAGCCCAAGTCCGATTGTAATTTTGATCCCTAAAATGAATAGACAAAAAACCTAAACGTGATCTAGAGTAGGATAAGACATAAAAAGCATGAGGGTGTTCCACTAAACACAATATGTTCTTCTTCACGAAATAAATAATAAAATGACCCATAACATTGAGGCTACCTCATTTGAAGTGAATAGCATAAAATGTTCCCCATGAGCATCAATACCTAAAATATTATCAAATCTAATGAAATATTATAAAATTCTAGAAATGTATAGACACCTATAAATGGTCATTGGGTATTTATTAATTGTAAAAATTCCATTTTATAAATTGCCATCTTTTATTACTACTTGAATTTATGCTCAATTGTCATTTTTCATTTTCTTCTATTTTTAGGTGTTTCCCATCATGTTCTTCCTCTTTTGCAATTGTATCTTCTCTACTCCTTCCATGTTTTCCTTTATTTTTCTTATATTTAGATACATGCATGTTTAATAGTTTAAGGGGAGGGCCATTCTTACCCTAATTTGGATCCCTTAAGGGTTGTGGATATTGTTTTGATGGGTTTGCTTCCTATTGTGTATTATCTTGACTATTAACAAGGTTTTACGTTAGTTTAAAGTATCGATAGATACTTATGTACATTAGTGTATTTCAGATATTAGTAAATTATGAAATCAATACAAATATTTAGATAGAGCATTGACGAATCTAAGTAAATCTAAAGAATATTTACTATTACATTAAAGAGGAAAAAAATAATTTATTATAACATTTAAATTCAAAGTAATTAGACACAACATCACAGTAGATTGTACACCTAACTAAATTTCATTTCACATGGTATATTTTATTTGATATTGTATATTGTTAAAAAAATGGATAATTATTTAGTGATTAAAATTTGTGTTAACCCTAAGCACAAACCTTAAAAAATATAATATTTATTTTATATAGGTTCATGTGCCCTACTGGGGTTTAAAAAAGAAGACTAATTCCAAAGAGAATAATGCAAAAATTCAAAAAGGAAAGCGAAGATTTAAAATCACTTCCTCTAATAAATGCATTTGAAAAATTAGATTCTTCATGTCTACTCTCTTCCAAAAATGTATTATGCATGGCTATAATTATAAGGAAGTATATGGAACTGGAGGGCCAAAATGAGGGATTAATTAAAAGACACTAAATGGCCAAGAGAAATACAACATCAATTATAAATAAACTTACCACAATAAGAACCCAATACTAAATTTAAGTAGCATCAATTAAAATACATGGAAATCTATGAATATTATGGAAAAGTAAATCCAAAGGACATGCATGAATCCCCTAACTTTCTAATTCCATATTCATCTAATCAATACTAATAAGTTATCGTAAGTAAAATCAAAGGAAAAATATGAATCCCTTAACTTTCTAATACCCCTAGAGCAACATGATAAACCATTATTGAGGGATAAAGAGATTATAGATTTCATTGTAAATGGACACATTAGATAAAATGGACATATTAGATAAAAGTAAAATTTCTCAAGAGATAAATTGTTTTATCAAATTTTAGAAATTAGTTGAGTTTTTAATCTCAATATGACAAATAATTGAATAGAATAAATTGGTAATTAAATGGATATTCATGATGAATTATTTTTTAGGAATGTGAGGAGTTTGGTACGATTGCACATATATGTTAATAGGAATTCTATTAAAATGAGGAATTTCATTACTCATTTTAAAGAAAAAATTGAAAAATAATTAAAATATGGTTTATTTAAAAATACAAATACAATAATGCTATTGATAATTATTAAATTGTTGAGTTGAATTTAATATACATATCATCAATTTCATGTTTATCTCTTTATTTCAAATATTGATAATTTATTAAGAAGTAATAATATGTTTTTGACAATTTAAAAAAAAAATTATGTATGTTTTTTAAATAAATACATTTAAAAGTTATTAAACAAAGTAAATGCAATGGTTTTTTTTATTAAAGTTTATGATACCAATTGCCTTCTTTTAAGTCTAGAAAATAAAAGAGAATTAAAAAGCAATTCAAAAATCAATAAAAAACAAACAAAGCAACTAATATGAAGAAAGCACTACTTATAAATAAATCCTTCATACTAAAATCTAGATTCTAGATAAGTGATATTAATTAAACTACATGAACATATATGAAGATACTAGATTTCAAATGCTACCATGAGGACCCTTGCTTCTAAATTAAATTCCCTATACATGTACACAATACTAGAAAAGTTCTATTAATTTAAAATAAATAAAAACATGGACCCCTACTTAAAAATGCCTTTCGAATAGTGATAAAACATCAATGAACGATAAGGGGATTCTTAAGTCCCATTATAATTTTGAGCACTAAAATCAACACACAAGAAACCTAAACGTACTTTAAAGGAGGACACAATATAATGAGCATGAGGGTGGAACATTAAATCCAATATGTTATTCTTCATAAAAGAAATAATAAGATGACCCATAACATTTAGGCTACCTCATTTGAAGTGAATATTATATGATTGCTACTCATGAGAATCGATACATAAATGATCATTGAACGTAGTTAAATATTCTAGAATTACAATGTGTAAACACCCAAAAAAGTCATTGGGTATTTTTTAATTTTTAAAATTCCATTTTATCAATTCTTATTTTTATTACTACTCTAGTTTACACTCTATTTTCATATTCTTTTTCTATTTATGAATGTTTCAGATCGGTGTGGAATTTGAGTTAATGTGGTGTAGTGGGAGCTTAAAAAATAGATAGTTATCTTCAATAAATTGGGATACTTAACACTTAAATCTTTTGGGAAATTGGTGAATTTTAATTAGATACAAGAGGATACCTTATGGGATAATTCGAATCAGTTGTATGAGCACATGCTCATTAATAATGAAGAATGAAAAAAAATAGGATGTCTTTCATGATCACCAATGGGTGAATTTGGTAAAAAATGGAGGAGACCTCAATCCTAATGCAAAATATAAACTATATTTGAGTAGGCAAATGGCCATGATTAATGGTCAGAAGAACTAATGGAAGAGTTGAAGTTACAATTTAAAGAATAGTTAGAATCTAAAAGTGGGTGAAAACTAAATAATTTTCATAAAACTTATTGTCTTTAGATCAACATAAGTAAGACTCAAATATTTAACGTAAACTACAAAATTAAAAATAGATGGAAAATTACACACATTTTATTAAATATGGGTAGATTCTTGATAATAAAAGAAAGCATAAATTAATGACCCTTTTGAATTGTTATAGAAAGAAAACATAGTGATTTGTTAATATTAACCTTATGATTGTGTTGTACTCTATTTCTTTGTGGAAAGATGAAATTTAGTATTTGATCTTTGAATATAATTTTCATTATTGGTAATATCCTTTGTGGGTTTGTGCATTTTGTAAAATAGTGGCGAGACTATTTTAAATTCATGTGAGCTTTATTATTCTTATTTTTTCCCATCCTTTTTGGTTTATTTTAGTGGTTTTAAGGAGAATAAGAATAGATCTCTACATTTATTATTTTCATTGTGTTGACCGGGATTATTAGCTATGTTTGCATAGAAGCCTATGATAGGGCATGAGAGAGATGGTTAAGTCCAAAACTAGTTTCTTTGGGAAATATTGTTTTATGTGGAGTTAAATTTCTCCATTATACACATCCTATTTCTTTTTTTTTCATGTGTTACATGCTTTTGAAATGTTTGGATATAAATTTGTTATGAGTATTCATGACATTATACTTCCTTTGATATTTTATAGCTTTATATATGTATATGTATATGCATGTATATACATACACATATAGATATGTATGTATATACATATACATAAATAAGGCTATACAATATCAAAGTAAGTATAATGTCATGAATACCCATAAATATGTGTGTGTGTGTGTGTGTGTGTATGTATGTATATATACATATCTATATGTATATATACATATCTATATATGTGTATATGTGTGTGTGTGTGTGTGTGTGTGTGTGTGTGTGTGTGTGTGTGTGTGTGTGTGTGTGTGCATACATACATACATATATACATACATATTTTTGAAACTAACATTGCTATGGCCATCTACCACTAATGAGACATTCCTATTAAATAAATTAATGAGCCACATGTTCTATTGATGCTTCGATGACCGTGTGCAAGGGAGAAGAAACACATGGTTTTCTTAAAATTATGTTTTTTCTAAGGCGTGTACATAAATCCACCAATGCAACAACAAATCAACATATCCCAAGGAGAAAAAGAGATAGATGAAGGTATAAGAGTATCCCTTTGTGAAAATATTGAAATTTAAAAGTATCAACACTATATATCTTTATATTAAAATGGTTTGTTACCTATAGACATATAGACTTATACAAATCACCCAAAAATTTTCCTGTCAAACCTTAATATAGAGGTGAGTGATCTCAATAAGGAAAAAGGATTATCCAAAATATTATCAGTATTATTAGACCACTTATAATATCAATATTGTCCATATTATTTTTATTATTAGTATTGTTTTAAGTATTATAATATATGCAGTAATTAGTAATACCACTACATGAAATTATTTGACAATACCTGTGTGCAGTGATTTGACAAATATTTATGTGTAACAAATAGTCTAATATTCTTGTGTGGTGATTTAGTCAAAAATATGTATTTGAGCCTTACATGGAATTATCATAAATACACTGATTTAATTTATATGCAATGATTTTTTTTTTAATATTTTTATTTTCTTAACCAAATAAATCACTGTCTAACTATATATTATAAGGATAATGTCATGAATAGTTCATTGATTGAATATAATAATTTATTACTACTATATGGGAATTTATATCATTATAATACTCAAATCACCCCCCTTCTATATAAATATTCTATATTTATAACATTTTACACACAAATTACTATGTAGACTATGTAACATATTATGAGATTCATCCTTCTATTAGGATTATGTAAGCTATAACATCACCAAATATGAGATTTATGTTATAACATATTAATAATTGGTCATACTAATAAATTCAATTGCTAATACTTATTGTTTAGATATACATAGATCATAAAACATTTCATAGTAGATATCAACCCAAGGTATTAAGTTACCATCCAACTAGGTATCAACCCAAACCAGTTTTATTATTATTATAGGATCACCAATTGATAGTACATGATGTTAGACAGAATTATATAAAATATGGCTACTACAATATGCAATAAATGAATTTTTACTTAATGTTCATGGCATAATACAAAATCACTGCATAATATAATTTCTACACTAATTATAATTATACTATTATTTATAATAAATGAATCATTTCTTCTAATATATATGTGCTTGAATTTACTATATATGTTCAAGTAAACACATTTTTTCATAAGTAAAAAACTCTCAACCCATGTGTAAGTTTACACAGTCCATTCAATTATAAAAATAAATTGAGTTTTTTGCAAAACTTCTAATAAAAATGGAATTACTCCACCTACCTAGTAGTTTGGAAAGACACACTCTCATTGTTTCCTTCTATTTTTATTTCCTTTTCTTCTCCTTGTCATTGTTGTGTGCTCCATCTCTCCATGAAAAATTTTCCCCTTCTAAATTGTTCATTCCATTTAAATAAGAATCTAATTTACTTTAAATCTTAACTTTTTTCTTTTCTATGCCTCCCTTTTCTTTTCTAGGATATATATTCTTCTTATTATTTTTAAAATCTCCCTTTCTAAAGCTAATTTCGATTATGATTTTTCTCTTATTTATTTTTATCATTTTTACTAAATGAATAATTTTTTAATAATAATAATAATAATAATAATAATAATAATAATAATAATAATAATAATAATAATAATTATTATTATTATTATTAATCACACACACACACACACACACACAAAATAATTTTAGTACATAAATTAATTATAATAACTTAATAAAAATACTACATAACATAAACACATAAAATTAAATCAACATCATAATCACACTAAGCTAACCATGCATAAATAAATATCTAAATGCAAACAACATCAAAACATAAATTATAATAACCATTTCATTGTGCATCTAACATGTAATAACTAATGTGGTGTATGTAGGGTTCTAGATAATTTCTCTATCATCCTCTAACATCTCCATATATGTCACCGTATCTGATGATGCTCTCCCTTTGTCATACTCTGAGAGATGAATCTCTCTTGCATCCAAATCACAATAAGTAGGGAGTTAGTCCATAAAATCATGACATATATATCATAAAATAATACTAAATTAACACATTAACATGATCATAATGTAAATAATATACATCATAACTAGGTAATAGTAATGAAATCATGAAATCTAAGCAACATACAACTACCCCATAATAACACATGACTTACATCTAAGCTAGTAATAATCAAATAAAATTATCAACTATAGAAAAACCATGGATAATCAAGTAAGTTTTCTTAGTAAGGAATCATGAAGTAACATCCTTCCCTCATAAATCTAGTCATCATCCTAGATGACACTTATTCAAAAATAAGTTCCAAATCAAAATATTTCTCAATAGCAAAATTACATAGTATAAAGTATCAAATTAGGCAAATAAATATGGAAATCACATGTAGAACTCATAATATTCCTTCCAAGTAACACTATTATCAGAGTATTGATCCCATAATACTCTTTATAGTGACATATCACTATTACACAAACAAGGTTTATGAGTGTAACTTAATTTTAATGGTTCTATCATGACCACCCCTAGGTCTAGAACCAACAAGAAAAGATTTTATGCTATAAGACTAACCACTTCTAATACCTCAAAGGGTCCCACATATCTTGATGAAATTTTCATTGACTTCTTAAATTTAGGATTTAACCAAAAGTAAATGAAATCATCATAGAAGTAAAAAATAAATGGCCAAGGAGTGTTCCAAAAATATTCCTAGTCCATATACACATCTCTCTATCCTAGAGTGAAAATTATTTAGGAAACTTAGGAATGTTGATGTGTATAAGTTAATACCATTTATACTTCGAATAACTCCTGATAAGTATAACATGTCAATACTACCACTACTCCACATAGCTCCTACCAAATATGACAATGAATAAAAATTGGGAAGACTACATTTCCAATGTATACAAAACTAAGGAATACAAATTTCACAGTATACATGTGTATGGCCATGTGACTAAATTTGATAAGTCATGTATGCCAAATACTAGATTTGATAAGTTCCCCTTATTAGATCCAAACTTAGTATATATTTAGTCAATATGAGACTAAATAGGATCCACTCCCATCTCTTAATATGCACATTCCTAATTCACCACTCATCCCTAAAGGTCCCTATGACTTGATGATCTCTAAAATGTGTACAAGGTTCAAAGAATCATAAAGCAATACTAATAGATCTTAGAAAGCAATGATATATACTAAATAATTTAATATTTACCAACATACATTATAAGAAAGAAAAAAATCATACAATCATTCCATAATTGTATTAAGTTACCATTATCCAAACATAACTAGTATCAAATTTTATTGCTTAACCCATCTCTTTAATACTCATAGTTAAGGGAAAATAATTTAAAATTAACATAACATACAAATTTAAAGCATAAGATCATCCTTAAAAACTTATAAAAGGAAAACATGAGATAATTTCTCCCTACTTGCTTGTCTAGTTACACACCAAGTTAATCTTATCTCAATCCCTCAGAGTAACAAGATGTTCCACACATCATATTCCATACTCACTCTAGGCGAAAAGTACATAATGTCTCATCAAATAAACATGTTTTTACGTATAATAATAATAATAATAATAATAATAATAATAATAATAATAATAATAATAATAATAATAATAATAATAATAATAATAATAATAATAATAATAATAATAACAGACACACACACACACGTGTGTGTGTGTGTGTGTGTGTGTGTGTGTGTGTGTGTATTACGATTCATATTCTAATTTTCATAAGCAAACACAATATATTAATTCTTACTAGCTATCATAAAACATCATAAAAATAGAAATAACTAATACGCATACATTTTTTTATGTTAAATGTATGAATGAATCTAGACATAATAATTACAATTAGTACCACCCATGTATAAAATATATTTATATTATATTTTTCAAACATAATACACTCTATGAAATCCCACAATATCATAGTTCATTGGTCATGAGCACAACTACTCAATTACGAACAACCAGTCTTACAATTCAAAAATCAAATGTCCCATAATCCTAAATAATAGGCAAGCAAGTATAATTTATACCACCTGGGTATATCCTATGTTAAAATTTAAAACTACTATAACTTGTAGGCAAACATCATGATGCATTAATATATGTTGTATATGTCTAAATAGTTATCAATTTACTCTCAATATGTATTGCACACTCATTTTTAGTACTGTATGTACTATAATTTTTTCAACAATTGGTCATGATATTTCCAAAGAGTTAGATAACTCATAAACAAGTTATACCTCATATGAACATAGTTCAAAAAATTTATTGTGTTTTTAAGAGACTATATTCATATAGTCATAGTTTCCTATCCCTCAGACTCTTATGACTTATGTTAACAATCTATTAAATTTAGGTATAGGTATATGTCCCAATACCATCATAAACATTATATTTTTATATTAATACTTAAATCCATTTTTATATTTATTTATCATATATACACCCTTATACATATTAACTACATACTAGAAATCATCAATATATAAATACAATAGACATCGACAGTCCCCTATAATTCTAATCAATGACTTCATATGATTTCAACAACTAGTCATAACAAAGAATGTCATAGTTCTCATTAAACACATAATATTACCTTTTAATGTTTGATATATTTTATAGGAGGTTATATGCACAAATAAATAGGGTTCTATTATTCAAAGTCTATGACTTAGTTTTGAATCAGCAATAGAACCTATATTATAAAGGGCCTTATCATTGTGATGAGTCAAAGATCATCAACCTGGTAATTTTGGAATCAAATTCATTAACTAACATATATACTCATAAACATTAATTATTTGGTCATTAAATTACACACATGAACCAATTACACCATGGCAATTATGTATTCAAGATTTTGGGACTTGATTGCAATTTTCAATGTTGGGGTTAACTATGGTTATTTTGTATGTCATATATTCATCAGTCCATAGAACTACATCAATAATATTTATAGAATTATTTTTCAAGTGTTTCATACTTTTAAATCAATGTGAAGTGTTTGAGGTCTTCATAAACTCCATCTATTTTCCTCTTACAAAGTACATCCCTTCATTCATATATTTTACTTTGAATGGATAAATTGACAAGGAAAGAGATATCATGTGGAAACCCACATAATATATAACCCCATATTACCAATAGTCTAATTATTATTTTTATTTTAAATAAAATGTATCGATTAAAATGTGTCTCATTAATTGAGTTGTAAACGATAGTATCCCTGACAAGCATGCCAACATCCATATCAGATATATTCTTTAAAATTAACCCTACCATGGCCATCTACCACTAGTGATACATAGAAATTATCAAGCCACATGATCAATTGATACTTTTTTGATCATGTCCAAGGGAGAAGACATGCATGGTTTTCTTAAAACTATGTTTTTGGTAAGGCATGTAGATACATCCACTAATTCAACAACAAATCAATATAGCCTAGGGAAAAAATGAGATCAACGAAGGTATAAGAGTGTACATGTGTGAAAAGATTGAAATATGAAAATATCAATGCTATATATATTTATATTAAAATGGTTTTTTTCCTATAGACATATAGACTTATATAAACCACCCCATATTTTTCCTGTCAAACCTCAATACAAAGGTGAGTGATTTCAATAAGTAAAAACGATTTTCCAAAGTATTATCAGTATTATTAGACCACTAATAATATTTTTATTATCCATATTATTAGTATTATCAATAATGTTTGAAGTATTATAATATATGAAGTGATTATTAATATTACTACATGTAATGATTTGCCATATCTATGTGCAACGATTTGACAAATATCTATGTGCAATGATTTAGTCAGGAAGATGTATCTAAGTGCTATGTATAATTATCACAACTAAAGTGGTTTAATTTTTATGTAGTGATTTAATTTTTTATGTTTACAAAATTTCAACCAAATAAATCGTTATCTAACTATATATTATAAGGATAATGTCATGAATAGTTTGTTGATCGATTATAATTGATTATTATTATATGGTAAGGCAGATCACTAGAATACTCAAATCACCCCCTGCTATATAAATATTCTATATTTATAACATTTTACACATAAACTACTATGTAAACCATGTAACGTATTATGAGATTCATCCTTCTATCGACATCATATAATCTATAACATCACCAAATATGAGATATACACTGTAACATATTAATCACTGGTCATCCTAGAAGATCTAATTTCTAATACTAATTGTTGATATATATGGAGATCATAAAATATTTCATACTAGATATTGATCCAAGATTTTAAGTTCCCACTGGATTATATATCAGCCCAAACCAGTTTTATTATTATTATAGAATTACCAATTCATGCTACATGATGTTATATGAAATTGAAGAAAAAATGGCTACGATAATATGCAATAAATTAATCACTACTTATTATTCATGGAATAATACAAAATATTTGTAGAATATAATTGCTACACTAGTTATAATAATATGGTTATTTATAATAAATAAATTGCTACCTTTAATATATATGTGCTAAAAATCATTGTATATGTTCACACAGGCACTTTTTTCATAACTATCAAACTATCATCCCATTTGGTAGTTTACATTGTTTAATTATAAAAATACACATAAATTTTTGATAAACTTCAAATAAAAATATAATTACTTCACCTAAGTGGTAGTTTCGAAAGACATGTTCTCATTGCTACCTTCTCTTTCTCTTTCTTTTTCTTCTTTTTTGTGATATGTGCCCCCTCTCTCCATGAAAATTCTACCTATTCTAAATATTTTATTCCCTTTGAATGAGAATATGATTTAATTTAAATTTTATCTTTTTTATTATTTGCACCTCCCTTTTCTTTTCCAGGATGTATATTCTTCTTATTTTTTTTTAAAGCCCACTTTTTCAAAACTGATTTGCATTATGATTTTCTCTTTTTTAAAAAAAAAATTATTTCCTCTTTGTTTTTTAATTTATTTTTATTATATCTCCTAAATGACTTAATTGTACTAATTAATAATAATGACATATATATACGCACACACATAGTCATTTTTGTACATAAACTAATTATAATGACTTATTAAAAATACTACACAACATAAACACATAATCTTAATTCCACATCATCATAAAACTAACCTCACCATGCGTAAATGACTATATAAATGCAAAAAATATCAAAACACACATTATGCTAACTATTTCATTATGAATCTAACATGTAATAACTAATATACTATGTGCAGGTTTCTAGTCAATTTCTTTGTCATCCTTCAAAATATCCATCTACATCACCCTCTCTAAGGATGCTCTCCCTTCATCATGCTTTGAGGGATGAATCTCTCATGCATCCAAATTACGACAAAAATGTTGTCCATAAAATCATGACATGTATATCATAAAATAATGCTAAAATAACACATTAACATGATCAAAATGTAAATAATATACATGATAGCTAACTCATAGAAATGAAATCAGAAATCTAAGAAACATAAAAGAACCACATGACATCATATGAATTACAACTTAGCTAGTAATAATAGAATAAAATTATCAACTATAAAAAATCCACTAATAATCAAGTAAGTTTGTTTAGTGAGAAATCAGAAAGTAACATGGTGGGTGGACTAGTACATATAAGTGGATGATAGGTTGGACTATGATTAGGGTTAGGTTGACAAGATGGTGGATAAGGTAACTTGAAAAAGTCAAGACAAATGATAGGTTATGTATAATGGTAAGTGAAGGGTAAAGGATAAAGTGGACTTAGTCTTGTGACCATAGGGATGACTAATACGAAGTTAAGTTATGATAAAATATGATAGATGAATGACAAGGCTTGATTAGGATATGTAAGTAATAGGGGTGGAACTAGAGTTGCATGGATGATATTAGAATAATATGTGACTAGGATGATAGAGGTGATAATAGATGGGACTAAGCACAAGAAAAAACAAGGAAAAAATATGTACAAGAGTATATTGATAAAGATGTACAAGATGATATAATGATTAGACCTAGATATATGTGTATAGGTTTGGGTAAAACACTGACTTGGATCACAAACAACACTAGTCTAACACAACGCTCATTAAATCCAGCAAACTACAAACTTGTTACTAGTAAAATAGTTTTGGGTGTGGAACCCAATGATTACACCATCTAATCGCTTCACAGGTGAGATTGTAGGCCAATAATCTCTTATGAAATATTTCAAACCCTCTCAACCTTATCTAAACATGACAGTCACTTGGGAGCTACTACTAACTTTAGTAACAAGTTATATGTTATGGTTGATGATCCTATGTTAAGTATATACAAAGGTGTCTAGGGGTGTACCTGAAATACACAAAGGTACATGGAGCCCAAATCCATATAGGGTAATGTCTAATGCTTAGTTTAGAGAATTAACTCTTCCACTTTATGGATGATCTATATGAGGTCAAATTATTAGGCTGATGACAACTATTATTTATATTTATAATTAATAGAACAAAAAGTGTTTATTAGTGCATGGTGGTGAAATCCATGGTTACTATCCCTCTACGACTATGGCAGGTGTGTGGGTGTTAATTACATCTCATATTTCCCCTTAAAAATAAAAACAAGAGAGATTTTTTAGTGGTTTTTTAATCTCTAAGAATCATCATAAGAATGCAAGGAGGAGGTCATACACCACTATATCCCTTGGGTGAGACACAAGTAGATAAAATGATTTATTAACCTATTACTTTAGATGTGATATATTCAACATAATTATAAGATAATTTTTCAAAATACAAAAATATGTTTGATAGGAGGCCTACAAGACAAATTATTAGTAGTTTCAATTGGCTATCTTGAGGGGAAACTAACAAAATAAGTCATTAGACAAAATATATGATCTACAAGAGAAGATGTTAGCAAGTAGAAATTGCTAATAGATTCACCATTCTAAGAAACAAAATGGCAGTCTAATAATATTTAATATAAATCATTTAAAAAATTGTAATTTAGCTCTATAACTTCCTTTGATAGCGGGGTATGATGTGGGGCTATGGTGGCAGAAGCCCCTAGTGGGGTTAAGGGGTAACAAACCTTGTGGGGTTAAGGTGCAGCGCCCCTTATGGGGTCAAGGGGTAGAAAAAAATGATGTAAAAATAAATAAAAATTATCCTAAAAATGGCACTCAAAAAGGATAAATTTAATGCAAAAATGAGTTCAAAAGAGGAAATACATTACGTAAAATCATAGATACATAATCAATGTATTATAAAATCATTTTTAATACATATAAAATTGTAGCTATGAGGCAATAATGAAACTAGGGAATAATTAGTTTCATATATGGTCGACTAACTATTAACTATGACTATTTAGTTTGTGTAAAACAATGAATGGTTAGATGATATCTTGACTTAAAAACATAACTGTAGATCGTAATCTATGACTCTGTAATACCATAAGTAAAACAATGTTATTATAGATCATAAGTTGCATTTTTTCTTTCCTAAGAAAATAATGAAGTCTGACAATAGAGTATTTATAAAATGATTAAAGTGATACAATGTGATTAATGAAAATATTTACTAGATGATTAACTACATGACTATTTTACCTAGACTTATCCAAACCAACTATGGAATATGCAAAATTATGACTATTTAGTCAATATCGCTACGTTATATAAGTGATTTAATAATAGGTAGTTGAGGGGGGTGTCAAAGGTGTTTGGTGTTGATCTGGGTAGTATTACCCCTCACCTATAAGTAAAAAAATATAAAGAAAAAATAATAACAAAATTAAAAGATGAAAATTTGGACATAGATGTAGACACTAAGAAACTTCACATGATAGTTTTAGTGTCACCCCACCCTCAGAATGATACCTAGGTCCATTAATGACCCTAAATTTACCAAACCTCTTTTTAACCACTTTTTAATTCACTCTCTTTTTACCTCTTTTTATCAATTTTTCCCCTGGCCCCCAGACTACCGATGGTTAGGGTAACCATCGTTAGTTACCCTTAATCATCGATGGTTAGGTACCCACTTCTAGTTTTTAAGATTTAAAGCAAGATAAATTTTTGTGCAAGTTTAGTAACTTCAAAAATGGAAACTTGTTTATAAAATTAAGATTTTAAAGCTAAGAAAATGGGCAAATTTACCCTTGATCAATTTAACAACACTTTCTCACCCTATTTAGCAACTTCTACCTATAAAAGAAGAAGAAGAGCAATGGATCAGTGATCTTATGCTATCAGTAATTAGGTATTTAGGATTTTTTTATAGGTATCCAACATTCATATCAGTGATCAAGCATCATTGTTTGAGACCCAAAACTCCACCAGAATCATACCAAAAGGTCAAAGCATCATTACTCTGGCCACATTACTTCAGACTTCTTCCACTTGGTGACATGTATTCTATGTTTATTTTATATGATTTATCTAATTTCAGTGTTAGTACCTCACTAGTACTCCTATACCTCACTTCATGTATTCTATCCTCGTACCCAACCTTTGTTTGACTAGAATCCCTAATTTGCTTCTATTTTATTCACTTCTAAGTTTTACACAAGCAACCGTTGACAATTTTCATAACCATTGAAGGTTCCCCTTAACTACTGAAGGTTACCTAACCATAAACGGTTTACCCTAACTACCAATGGTTTCCCTAGCCACCAATGTTTCATTGTGGAAGAATTTTCTAGCAAGCAATTTCATCCTTCTACCTTCAATTAAACCTCACATTTTATGTTTCCCTCTGACCATAGAACCCTTTTTGATTTTCTAAACCAGAACCTAACCCTCTCAGCATTAAATTTGATCATTTTTCTTTTATAAACATGTTATCATTTCATTTCAAGTAAAAAACATATTTTTTTATCATTGTATGAAAGTATTTTATGTTATCATACTTAATTGATATTAAAAATGAATTGATAGCCTCCTAGTAAACCTTGTGCTTTTTGGATCTAACGTACGCTAGACAATCCACTTAGCCAACCATCTAACCAATGCCTTTTCAAGTGTCTGTGCTGCTTGTAGGTTATTCCTTCCTAGCCAAAGAGGAGATCCCACATTCATTTGGATTCACATAAACATTCTACCAGTTATTATTCTACACACCCTAATCATAAAACTTATTCTATGTACTTTCAAAACTAAGAAATGGAAGAAATAAATTGAAACATTTTTTGGCACACCCAGTGGGACCCTTGAGTTTTCTTGATTTCATAAATGTTCTAGGACATTTATTTTACATTAGTGAAACTCATTTACCTATTTTTCATTCTTTATTTATTCAAAAAAGTAATAAATAAACAAAAAAATATAAGTTTTAGTTACATCCATCCTAGAGTTAGGATGGCATCTTCATATTACATTTAGCTATTTTATTTTCATTGAAAAGAAATCAAAAATTTTCCTTTTGGTTAAAAATAAGTGCATTCATTGTTTGCCTACTTGCTTTAGCCCACCTAGTTTAATTAAAAGCATCTTGAATTAATCATAGCACACTTATGTTACACAACCAAGCCAATTTCATAATTGACACATAAAAACTTACTTGAGACAAGGCCCATTGGGATTTCATCACCTTTTGGATCATCTTACCCCACCCGACGATCCCATTTGGATTTAATCATCAAGTGGAGAACCCACTCCATTCTCTGATAGAGTATAAACTCTAGACAAATAATATATATTAGATAAGTTGCTTGAGTCAGCTTCAAGTTCATGCATACCAAAATTCAACCCAAAACCATCCTTAGATGGCTCTTCTAGTACACAATTTACAAGCCAAATCTTCCTTCACACTTGTAGTGAGTGCATTGGTTACTTTGATTTATTTTGGGTTTCTCTTCATTTGAGGTGTGAGTTTCTTTATACCTTTCTTCTGATTTATCATATGGTCTTTACCAGATAACAAATGAGAAATCAAACCAACCAACCACCACCATCTTCTTCTTCCTCCATAGAATACAAATTTGATGTTGAAGGTTCTCCTCATTTTCCCCCTCCTTCAAGAATCCTTGTTATATCTGAAGGGGATACAAACTTTTCTACCTTCCTTGATAATAATCAGGTAGCTCTTCAACACTACCTTAATACCATCCCACACCGTACCTAATTTCCTTTGGTTCCTCCTATAGATCCTTCTTATGGAATGCCACCCCATCTTCTAGTGGGCACTACCTCAACCCAACCTTCCAACATTGCCCAACCCCAATCTAATGTTCCAACCTCTAGCTAAACACCTCCTAATAAACCCCATATAAGTTTTACTTTACCTTTGATCACCTACACTCTACCTACCCTAGGATTATCTTCTACCCCTATTTTTACCCTTCCTTCAGTGGTGACTAGTCCCTTAATCACTACCCCATTTTAGAACCTAGTGCTTTCTATACCCAAAACACTTCCACCTATTAGCACTAGAGTCACCACCCAACCTCAACATACCCAACGCCCACTTTCCACCTCAACCCTACCTTTTAGCCAACCTACATCCATTTTGAAATAATTACCTATGACAACTTACCAATATGGGTACATACCTCCATCTACCCAACCGTTTATGTCAATCATTTGATATGTGGTACCATCCTAACCACTTGTTACCACCTACCAATATGTGTCCTCTTTAATGAATCTTACTATCTACCCTTACATATCATCTACTCAAACCCAATATAATATACCCCTCGACTATGCATCCTCCCAACCTCATCTAGATTTATTGAGATGATAATGGAAAAAATGACTAACTTAGATTCATCTGGGTCCAATAAGCTCTTATCCTATGACCAAATCTATAATGAACCAATCCACCCATCTATTCCCATTCACTCTTATCCTCCTCATTGGGAATTGCCTAAATTTTCTAAATTTCAAGGCAAGGATGACCAACAACAACACCTTACAATATCCCATCACTCGTGTTACTTGATCACATATGATGATGCTCTCTTCCTCTGAACTTTTCTAATGTTGTTATTAAGACCTACCTTGGATTGGTATTTCAATCTCCCTACTCATTCCATCTTCTCATTTTCCCAACTAGCCCATATATTTTTGGAACATTTCTCTATTAACATAACCAAAAAGGTTTCCATCACTGACCTTTATTCCATCAAACAATTTGAGGATGAATCCATTGTTGATTTTTTGGCTAGATGGAGAGGTCTAATCAACCAAATTTATTTTACCTTACCCCAACCTAAATTAATTGAACTTTTCTCTAGGGGTTGTGCTAAGCATATCACACCCACTCTCCAAGTCCTAAATTTTTGAACATTTGATGAAGCATTCACCATGGTGCAAAAAATTTAGAACTGTGACATTGATGAGGGAAAACTAAAATTATGGAATAAAAATTCCACTTTTAAACCTAATGATTCTCCCTCAACTTAAACCACCAATCAGCCTAACACCAATACAAAAGCTTCTACCAATTATATGGTTTTGAAAAATTATCCACTACCAACTATAAGCCAATCAAATAAAAACAACTCTCCCAAACCTCCTTATCAATAGAACAAAACCTAAAACCAAGACACTCCAAAACAATATAATCCCATTAGGGAATCATATGCATCAATTTTGGATAAACTGCTTAAGGCCAATCTTATCCAACTTTCACCAATCAAACTACCTCAACAACTCAATTCTTCTCATCCTTTCTCTGGGTGGTATAATGAACATGACCTCTATGATTTTCATCAAACCATTAGACATGACATTAATAGATGCAATACATTTAAAAATCTTGTCCAAAATCTCTTCAATAGTGGAGAGTTGGTATCTGATAACCCCAATGCTCCCCCTAACCAATCTCTAAATATTTTTTGTAAGCCATTTCCAAACCATGCTCGTCCCACCCAACATCATGAAAGTAAGCTTGAATCATCTAACTCACAAGAAGCACATAAAATTAATGTTATTAGTAATGTTCCCATTGTCAAGGAAACCACTACCTACACTACCCAAATAGAGGAAATCAACCTACCACCCATTCCTTTTGATACCTAGATAGAAGACCAACCATCCCTCCTTCTTCAAACACTACAACCATAGCCTCATTTGATTCTCCTTTGACATAAATACCTAAAGAGGCTAGTATTGATTCAACCACTTCTTCTAATCTCCCAATTCAAATGGAAGAACTACCAACCAATTTTAACATTTGGGTCATTATAGAAACCTCATCCAAGGGCACATCACTTACCCCTCCTATACCTACTTTGTAAACCATTCCATAAGAATTTGTTACCTTGACCAACCAATCACCACTTGTAGAACTAACTACCAAAGTCATAACTAAAACCACACCTTCCACCACAACCCTTCCTTCTTCTCAACCTAAGGGCTTACACTTTGATACTAATGATCAAGGAACTATACCTATTTACAATCCCTTTTTGATGTTAGTTTAAAGTTTGAAATATACATTCTAACCTAAATTTTATTGAGCCACCTTTTGGCATCATCTTGGCCTTTCTTATCCTAAAAAAAATGATCCCTTAACTCTATCTAAATATTCCCTTGCACCTAATATCACCCCTTGATCAGTTACCTCTTCTAAAATTGTGAATAAACCATCCCAAACACCTCCATTAAAAATTTCTTACCTGCCTCATGCTTCTTCTACCAAACCAATCAAGAACTTAGGGATTCTTCCCACACCTAGTCCTTCTCACCCCACTTTAAGACTAGACTTAACTTCCTCAAGATCATCAAAGCCAAACCCTATTAAAATCTATCAAAAAGGAAATCTTACCCAAAACTATGCCTCAAACTAGGCCCATGCCACCTCTTTCACATCTACCATCTATATTGGGACCACACCCTTCCACTATGAAACCATCATCTTCTTCTCCATCTTTAATGACCAAACCCTCTAGTCCATCCTTCTTAACCAAGTTTCCCTCCTATACTCTCCCACTAGTAACTAAAAATCCATCATAAAAATATTTTACATCCAAGTATTCAACCATCAAATCAATCAAATCTAAACAAAACCCAACCACACCCATCAACCAAAATCACTCCTCCAAGCACTGCTTGCATGAAGAGACCAATATTAAAACCTACCTCACCTTTGCCATAATCCTATACAATTATTATGTAAAGGCTATTTCAAACCTCCTCTATCAACTTACCCCCTATCAAACCATTTGAATGATCTCATCCTAAGCCAACTTGGTTTAATGATAAATTGATTTGTCTTTACCATATAACTTTGAGGCATGATAGAGACAACTACTAAGCTCTCCAAACACTTTTCCATAATATTTTGGATGAATATGATTTGTTAGAGGAACCTCTAATGCCTACTTTGCTATCTAAGCCACCCATCCAACCAACTCCTTTTCCCTCACTTAGGAATGAAAAGGGGGAACTGAAGAAAATTCCTGAACCCCTCATTCATACCATTCATATGGTGATCCATTCCTAAGCCCAATAAAAGGATAAGGAGAAAGCCAAAGAATCCATCCCTTGGACTTACCCTTCAACCTCTCAACTTGACAACCAAATCATGGTTTCTTCACCATCACCCTTGTAACCATCCAAACCTAAGATCTTCATTTTGGGATTTCCACCTTCCAACCCTATTCTATTCATCCAATGGCTCATGTTGAACAACTCTACCAAATGTCGACCAAAATGAGACTCTATGATCTAATCGGTACCTCACCCCAACATCATCAAACATTAATGGAAGCTTTGCATTCCATATAAGCCCAACAAAATAAACCATAACCTATGACCTCCTTTGTTGGAGTTCTTCACCATTTTGCCCTTATCACCTTCCAAGATTTTGACATTCTACCCCTCCAAGAGAAATATCTAGATCCTCCCCTATTCATCACCATATACATTAATAAAAATAAAATCAAATGGGTAATGATTGATGGGGGGAGATATCACCAATATCATGTCATCCCATGCATATGATTAGTTGAAATTGTGTAAAAACATTGTTTTTGAAAGTTTAGTAGTCCTTCACTCTTTCAATGATACCAAGGCCACCACTTTAGGGAACATTATTCTTCATATACATTTAGGACCTCACACCATTCCTAAACTATTATATGTTATTTAAGTCAAGTTCTAATACAATGTATTACTTATATGTCCTTAGATTTGAGACATGCATTGTGTCCCTTCTACCCTACACCAATGTGTTATGTTTGAGCCTGAGGATCAAATCAATAAAATCAAAGTTGACCCAAGTCCTTTTGCCTCTTGAAACATGACATATTAGCCCAATGATGTTCTCATTCCTTCTTCATCTCCCTTTCCATCCACTTCAACTAAAACTCCTACACCAACACAAAAACTTCATACCTATACCTTCAATGATGATGAGTCATCAATAAGCTCAACCATTCCCACTTCTCAAATTATGGTCGAGGACCTTGTGCAATCCACTTTTCAATGTCTCTCCCTTGGAGAATATCAAATTTTGGCTTTGGATGCTCTTCCTACTCTGCATGAATAAGGGAATATCCAAAATGACCCATTTTATGACCCCAATATCAGAGTCATCATCCCCTTTGGGATCCCAAATAATCAAACCCATGTTGTCTATGGGGGACTTGATAGACCAATCCTCACTCCCACCGTCACTTCATACATTCAACCTTTCACATCCAATTTTTCTTATCTAAGCAATCCAACATTTTCTAGAACCTATCTTCATCATTGTGATTGGAAAGGGTTTGGTATGGGCCTCTACAAATATGGAGGTCATGAATTTCCTACCATCAAAACTCAGAAACCTTGTGAGTTCTTTGGGCTTGGGTTCAAACCAGCAAAAAAACCCACATCACCAAAAACTAATTCTACACCTGTAGAAGAGACTTTGTCTTCACCCAACTCATCTTTCCAATCTGAAGACTCTGACATCATCCCATCTAATTTTTTTATATCAACACCATTAGTTTAGGCCCACTAACCTATCAACAAGGTGGCCAAACTAAAACCCTGCTTCTCATCCACCCTGAGATGATTAGCCATGATTTTCCCATCATTCACACCATCTAACATCAAGATGATGATTTAATCCTTAACCAACCTACTATGGGGGATTCTTCTATCCATAAATCTCTCCCTCTTGAAAACCAAACCATGTTAAATGAATCAACTATCAACATTAACTTGGGTACCTAGGAGGATCCTCACATCATTAAGATAGGCCTATCTTTGACTCCAGAAGAGTAGTAAGCTTATCCTTCTTTCCTATGTGACCATAGCATATAATTTGCTTGGTCTTACCAAGACATGCTTGGAATTGACCCTTCTATCTCTCTCCATAACATTACCACCTACCTTGAAGTTAAGTCAGTTCATTAAAAAATATGTAGTATGCATCCCCACATAGATCTTTTTGTTAAATAAGAAATATGACACCTATTATATGTTAATTTCATCCATAATGGGTCTCTAAAATTAGTTGACTTTCCCCTACCTAACATCGACAAACTTGTTATTTCATGACTGGTCATGAAATGCTATCCCTCATGGATAGTTTCTCAAGATACAATCAAATCTTGATTGCTCCTACAGATCAACATAAAACCTCTTTCATCACTTTTTGGAGAACATTTTTCTATCAGGTCATGCCCTTTGGACTAAAAAATGTTAAATCCACTTATCAATGGGCCATGACCTATATCTTTCATAATCTAATACATAAGATTGTTGAAGATTATATCGATGATCTCTTGGGAAAATTTAATCATCGCAAAGATCACCTTGTTGTTCTTGAAATCATCTCCAAATGCTTAATCTACTATCATGTCAAGCTTAATCCCATGAAGTGCATCTTTGGAGTCTTATCAAGCAAACTGTTGGGTTTTATCATTTCCCTTCATGGAATAGCAGAGCCTACCAAAGTCAGAGCCATTTTGGAGATGCCTTCTCCCACTAACTTGAAGAAACTTTGTAGCCTTTAAGGAAAACATTAGTCAATCTAAAATTTTATCTCTCATATTTATGATCATTTTCAGCCTTTTCACCACCTCTTGAGGAAATATGTATCTTTTAAATGGATTGACAAATTTCAACAAGATTTTGATGAAATCAAGGAATATCTTCTATCTCCACCTGTGCTCATTCCCCCTAAAGAAGATAAACCCTTTTATTTGTATATTTACATTACTGATCATTCCTTGGGAGCCATGCTCACTCATCACAATGACCAAAATTAAGAGTAAGCTATTTATTACATCAGTCATACCTTGATAAAATATGAAGCCTAATATACCTATCAAGAGAAACTTTGCCTTGCTTGAGTCTTTTTCACCTCTAAGCTTTGAAATTGTCTCCTTAATCATAAAACCTTTATCATTCTAACACTAACTCTCTCAAGTAAACTCACTCTAAGCCATATCAAAAACAGCATATGCCTAAGTGGCTCATGCTTCTAGCTAAGCTTGATCTCAAGTTTTTTCCATAAAAGTCCATTAAAGGACAAGTCATTATTGACCAACTAGCATAATCCCCTCTACCTAAAAATTAACCCTTTTTACTTACCTTCACAAATAAATCTATAACAACTCTTTCCTTTGAAGAGCCCACCTACTAAATGACCATGTTTTTTGATGGCTCTAAATGCCAAAATGGTTGGGGGGGCAGTGTGATTTTCATCCCATTTAATGGATATCCTCTTCCCATTTCTTTTAAGATCAAATTTTATTTCACCAATAACATGGATAAATATTAAGCCTTAGTCATAAGTCTTCAAACTACTATGGCTTTGGGGATCAAAATGATTAACATCTTTGGGGATTTTCAACTTGTCATCAACCAAGTCATAGGAGCTTGTCAATGTAAACATGATGTTATCCTAAAGTATAAGAAACTTGTAGACACCCTCTTGGCCTCATTTTATCATTATTACATCCAATCCATCCCATGACAAACCAATAAATTTGTTGATACCATGGACTCTCTTGTTTCCCAAATACCATCTCAACCCACCGAATCCAAACTATGTGTTACCATCCATCATTTTGTCATCCCATATTATTTAATCTGTGATCTTCCTAGTAGTTATAGAATGGAGACATCCCCTTATAACACTTGGTATACCCAAACATTCAATTATCTTAACCTTGGTATTCTCCCTCCCAATTTTTTAAGGAATGCTTGAAGAGATTTCATCCAAGGAAACTCTCGTAATATGATACTAGGAGGCATAATTTATAAGCAAGGATTCAATGGCCTTCTTCTTCATTAATTTTATAAATATGAAGCCTCTCACATCATTAAAAAATCCCATGATGGCATTTTTGGGGTCATTTTAGTGGCATGGTTGTCACCAAGTGTATCTTCACCTTGGCTACTATTGGCCCACACTTAACAAGGACTATTGTGACTATTTTAAGAAATATATCAAATGTCAACAACATGATGACCTTCATCACGTGCCTTCTCATATTCTCTAAGCATCTCAAGACTTTTAACCCTTCTCACAATGGGGCCTTGATCTTATTTGGGAAATCAACCCCCGTTCTTCACAATGACATCAATATATCATCATGGCCACATAATATTTCACCAAGTGGGTGGAAGCTATCTCACTTATATCAACAAAGGCCAAGATGATCAATGATTTTATAAATCACCATATCATTTACTGCATCGGTGTCCCTCATAAAATTATGACTAATAAATGTAAGTATTTAAAAAACAAAAAAATCCAAGAACTTTATGATTCTTTTGGCATTGATTTAAACTTCTCTTTGCCTTATCATTCAAAAGATAATAAAAAAGTAGAATATTCTAACAAAATCCTCATCAAAATTCTCACCAAGATGGTTAGTGCTTCTGATCAAGATTGAAACCTCCACATCCCATTCAATTTATGGGCCTATCGTGCTCCTATGCAAACTACCACGGGGTCTACACCTTTCTCCCCAATTATGGAGCTGAGGTAGTTCTACCTCTTGAAGTTCAAATTCCATCTGTCTGTGTATCCTTGTATGATATCCTTTTTGAGCATGATAATTTCCAAGAACATCTTGCATGACTAGAACTTCTTGTCAAACATCACTAGGCCACACTCAATCATTTTCATGTCTATCAGGAGTGAATCAAATGTGCCTACAACAAGAATTTGGAAAAGTGAGAATTCAACATTGGTGACCTTGTCCTTAAAGAAAACCAACATGTCACCAACATGGAAAATACCAAGAAGGGAAAGTTTTATTTTAATTGGTTAGGACCTTATATTATAACCCATAAGTATGAATCTGGTGCTTACTATTTATCCTCTCTCAAGGGCAAACCAGAGCCTAAGCCTATATGCTTCGCATCTATATCCTTTCTATCATTAAACAAGATCACATTCACTTTTGTGTCTAACCTAGGCTCATCCTTGGGTTTATGAGATTATACCCTCCTTTTTATCCCTCTTTCATCATTAGGATTGATTGATTTCAAAACACAACCATGTGATTTACCCATCACAGACATCTACCCTTGATCCTAAGTATGGGGATTATGGCTCTACCTATAACATGGTTCTCATGGATATTTTTAATTTTACAATAGATGATATCCCATGGTCAATATTTTATCAAACTCTTCTTCCCATTTATTATTTATCTCTTGTGCAAAAGTCTTGCCTCCATAAAGGCAGATCCCTGGGCCTCATAGACTTTCCTATGTCAAAAAAATTACATTCCAAATCATTATCCTCAACACAAATGTAGACTTATCCCTTGAAGGATATCTACCCTTATATTCCCAAATTGATTAAAAATAGACTAATCCCTTGAATAAAAATTATAAATTCTAAATTATAGACCACTCCCTTGAAGGATGGCTAAGCAAAAATAATAATTAAAGATTCCTACATCGATCAACTTCAATCACCTATTCAAAAGCAATAAGACACATTCTATCAAAATTAAAATAAGTAAGCCAAAATCAAATCTTAAAAATGGCATTATTAATATCATCATGCCACAATCAGATCCTATATATGGTATTCATAGACTTCACACATTAATAAATCTACACATTATTGTATGTCATGGACTTGTCTCTTTTAACCCTCTGGTCACCTATAAAAGGGGCAAGATAACCCACATGATGTTAACCCTTAAACCATTTACCCTTCACCGCTATTTATTTCATTCCTCTCTAAACTCAAGGGATTATGAGATTTCTTGATACACAATGATCAAAATAACCTTGTTATCAATCTAAACACGCTCTTATGAAGCATTTGATCAGATTAGATTCACTAAGTCAATTCACCTATGGGTTATTTTTATTCAATTATTCTTAATTAGAGTGACGTACCTACTCCTTATTCATTTTTGGTGACATTTGAGCCCTTCTAGCCTTCTTTTTGACCTAATCACTCTTTCTCATGTCTTCACCTATTCTAAACATCCTACTCTAAGATAAATCAACTATTGATAAAATCATAAAAATCATGACCGTATCCCACCCATCATTTTAAGTCAAATATCATAAGGCACATCAAAATACCAACATTTAATTTAAATCATCAACATCAATGTCATCATCATCATCATCATCATCATCATCATCATCATCATCATCATCATCATCATCATCATCATCATCATCATCATCATCATCATCATCATCATCATCATCATCATCATCATCATCATCATCGTCATCATCATCATCATCATATTAAACATCCACATAATAACCATTAACATTTTTTCCATAATCATAATCGTAACAATAAACATCATCACTATTGTTGAGATCATCAATAACACATCATCATATTTACCAACTTCAATATTATTTCCTCATAATAAATGCAACCATAAGTGATCATCAACATAATATACCATCACATACTATTAACATCATTATACACATCATTGTAATAATTGTAAACACATCACATAATATCATCCTAATAATCAATAATATCACTATCATCATAATCAACATAATGAAAACACAACATGCCACAATCCATCTCATACTCACCATAACCATGATAAAAATAAAAATCATCCTATTAAACATCATGATCATAAATCCATTCATATGTATATAACATCATAATCAAATAAACATCATAACATCATCATATCATGAACAAGAGAACATGCCATAATCATAAAGTGATCCAAAATCATAATCAAAATCATCAAAGTCATAACACATTATAATGCACATAATCTATCTATTTATCTCATAGGTACATCTAGCATCTTTGACACATAGGATAGTATGAAAATACATCTATACATATACAAAAATATACAATATCATGTGAGATTGCACCCAAACCATATGTACCTAGAGTACCTGCACCTACTCTACCATCTAGTGGTAGACCCCACGATGTCTTGGCCTATAATATAAAAGCTACCCACTGACCTAGTGTAGCCACTACTGGACCACCTACCAAGCTACTCTTGTACTCACCATACCTCATAATATCAAGTAAATAGGTGAAGATAATAGCCTCATAATATCTAAGCTCCTCAATGGTAACTATGTATGACATCCTCAAAATATTCTACTCCTCCTCTAATAACTACTGCCCTCTATCATAGAGCATCCATCTCCTGAGAGAATGACACAAGGCTAGCCCTCACTTGGTATCTCTCACTTATCAAGCTGGAAACCTATCCCTATAAAATAATAATTTGGGCTTGTAATGTAGTTACCTGAGCCTGGGCCACTACAGGGATACCACTATCTAATCACCTCCACCTCCACCCTGTACCTATGCTAAATCAACATCTATAGGCCCCTATCCATCATCTCCCCATATAATGTCAGTAGCTACATACCTAGTCTAGTACCAATATATGTATCTATTAGTGGCTCTATCATCATCAATAGGAGCACTAGCTGGTAGCTCCTAAAAATCTAGAAACCCCTCCTCTAGATATGGCTCTAACAAGTCTTGATGTGTATCCTCCCTCTTGTAATGAGTCACATATAGAGGTATATATTATAGAAGACTAAACTATTTCTTGACCTGATCAGCTAGGATCCTCTTAGTCTCCCTATCTCTCCTACCATAAGCCCATTTCCATCTCTACAGTGACAGGGTATGATATCTATATCTTATCCATATTGGCCAATCCAAATATGGCCTCTATATAATGTTAGTTTCAACTAGGATATCCAATCAACCCTGGAACCACTCCACATATCTAGATCCACCTCCTACTCTTGAGAGTGCAAGGTCTCCACACTATCACATGAAACTAACTCAATAATTTGTAGGTGTGAATCCATCCCATGAAAACCCAATTGATATAAACATGCATATGTGCTTATATGCCTAGTAGTTGAGCACAAACCCAACGTTGATTCCATAGTGTCTCCTTACTCTGAATGCCCAAATATCCCTATAAATCTATACCAATAGAATAGGGACCCATCTAAAAACCATGCCTTTGAGTAACATCTCTGTCAGTACTCCTAGTAAAAATAAGGGAATGGGATATTACATGAGTTTAGAATAGTGAAGCAGGGGATTCCCATCATCATCATCATCATCATCATCATCATCAAACACCTATCCTTTGGGTGCCTCTAATATAATTTCCCATAACATAAACACCCCCATGTGAAATTTAGCCTCCTACCAATGATAACTGCTGATGGCTAAAATTGAGCTTGATCTTAATCAATCAACAATGAGAAGTTTCAAGATGTGGGACAATGCAGCTTGAAACAACCTCCAGATTTTAGAGAAGCTAGTCTCTTCTTTTGTATTGGGTGTTGGGAAAAGGGATAGGAGATTAAATAGAAACACAAAATGCAAGAATTGAAACCTAACTATGGCAATGCACTTGAGTGTAATCCTGATTCTAACTTGAGCACAGTGAGACTATTATAGGATTCAATTACATTTAAGAGTAGACAAGTGCATGATCAATGTAAAAGATTGAAATAACAGAAATAGAGGCTCACAATAGGGAAGTCTTTCACTGAGATACAGGGAATGTCAACAAAAGTATAGTGTTCAATCTTCTTAATAGAATCTTCCAATCACATAAGAGGTGAAGAAGTCACATACAGTTATATAAACCTTCTGATTCAAGAAAATGAGACAAAAGCAAATGACATTCATAATCACAACTCTAGAGAATCTACAGTATAGACTACTTTGCAAATGACATAGACAACACCAACCAAGGCATGGAGCTCAAATTTCCTTAATTCATTTAGCCACATAAAGGGCACAAAAACATGCATAGTTATATCAACTTTACAATTCAAGAAAATTGAGACAAGAGGAAATGCTATTATCATTCAAAAACATTAGAAAGTCTAAAACTATGAGAAATCCCCCCCCCCATCTTTGATTTCACAATTATCCTTATATAGCCTCGAATGTCTCCTTACTTCACTCTCTTTCCCGCATAATTCCATTCCATCATTCACTCATAGGGGACAAACAGATGGTGCCTTTAATGCTTTGGGGGCTCCAAAAAACTACTCGATGAACTATTCCATCTACTTGAATTAACTCTAGTCAATTTTCCCTCCATTTTTGCTATAACAAATAGATGGACACTCTGTTCTATTGAAATAGAAGAGGACACTTAGTCAATCTTATGAAAATTTTCTTTTTTCTAGAAGGCACCAGAGAATGACACTTGGCCACTTCCATTTTCTCTATATTCTACTTAGGAATGCTCCACCTTCGACACCTGTTGCAATTCGCTTCCTCGATACTTTTTAGTTTTAACAAAATAAAATTCAGCATTCCTTGCTTGGGCAACTTCTTAGGAAGGGATAAATACATGTGGCAGACTTTGCATGTTGACACTCGGTGCTTCCATAGTCCTTTAAAGTAACACCTGGGACCCACCATAATCTTTATTCAATGATCAGGCTCGAAGGTGATTCCTCAAAAGTTAACACGTGGCATCTTTTGCTACTCCTGGGAAGATATGTGGCATCTTCCACTTGTCCTATTAGGCGTATGTGGTGTCTTCTACTTTCTTTGGGGATGGAGTAGAGAGGGACTTGGAGAGTGACAATTGGTAGCCTCCACTACACTTTGGTATTTAGGTAAAATGAAATGGTTGAATCAAAGCATTGGACCTAGGCATTGAACCAAAGTCTCTCAGACGCTGATATGTGGTGAATTTCATTGCTTCTTCAAAAATGTAGTTCAGGGCCTTTCGTGACTACCACCTGGCACTTTTTCCTGCACTACTGCTTAGCTCATTAAAAGTCTTTGCCAAAATATAGAATGAAATGTGGGTGTCTCTATGAGACGTGGATGGTGACGCATGGTGCATTCTGCTCAACTGCTACTAGATACATGTCACATTCCATGGTCTTCCTGAAAGTCACAAAAAGGGGCTCAAAAGATGCCAGCTGACTGACTTTGTGTGTCGGAAGGTGACACTTGGTAGCTTCTGCCTAAATTTGATACTCAAGCAAAATGAGATGAAAGAAACAAAGGGGAAAAAGGGACCTACAACCAGAAAGTGACACTTGGCGGCCTCTGTTGCACTTTGACACTTAGACAAAAAATGAACTCGCACTCTGCCCCAACTCTACCATTATAACCAAGGTATATGGGAACCCAAACTACAGTGCTCGACTTAAATTTTTAATGCAACGTAGAGTAAAAATTTACTCTATAGTTACTGGTGACCCTCAGGACTTTTGAGCCTGCTCAAAAAGAAATTCCACCTCTCGCTAGATCAAAATTGTGAAAAATACAGCTTCAAAAGAGCCGTCGACATATGTTTAAAACACTTATTTAAAATCAAAGTGGAAAAACAATGTGAGAAAGGGAAATTATTTAACTATAATACATGAGATACCCAAGTCAATTGAAATGTTTTAAATAAATTCCATTTACAAGAATCTCTTCAGGTTATCCTTCCATCATCTCTAGCTCAAAAGAATTATCCTACTTGCAGACATAAATTCTATACTGACTGATCCATAGCACTTCGAATTTGGTGTGTTGACCTGGCTTGGCGGCCCATGCATCCCATTTCAAAACAATCGAGCCCACCTCAAAATTAGGATTTGAAGTCATTTTATCGAAATAGTCTATAACCATTCCCTGATGATTGATCAATGAATCATGGGCTATATCCCTCTTTTCTTGAACTTCTAGAAGTTTAGTGAGTCTAACTTGCATGGGGCCATTTTCTTCAATCTCAATTTGTTTGATTAGCTGAAGAGCAGGGATTTCCAAGCTTAGGGGAATCACAACAGACTTTCCATATACCAATTCATATGGAGACATTTTGATCACCTATTTGGGCATGATTCTATCAGCACATAGTGGTAGATTAAGCACTTTATCCCACTCTCTGTGATGATCCACCCCTATTCTTTTGATGAGTCTTATCGGGTTCTTGTTGGTTGATTCTGCCAGAGCATTACCTTGAGGGTAATAGTTAGATGAAGTCTTTAGATATATTCCATGTCTCAAGGCAATGTCGGATACTTTACACCCTAAGAATGCCTTAGCATTATCTAAAATGATGGTGTGAGGAGCTCCAAAGCGAGTAGTGATACCCCCTAGAAAATCTAGGATCACATTCTTTGTTACTTCTTTAAGTGGGACTGCCTTGGTCCATCTGGTGAAATAGTCTGTGGTGGGTAATATCCATTTGTGACCCATGCTAGACACTGGATTTATCATTCCAATGAATTAAATACCCCATTGAGCAAAAGGTTCATCCATAACTATAGGACTAAGGGGCATGCTGCATTCCTCCTCATCCCCATATAATACTGGTAGGATTGACATTTTTTAACCAGCTGATAGCAATCTGTAAATAAAGTAGGCTAGGAATATCCTACCTCACTTATCTTTATGGCTATGGTCTTTGTATAAAAATGCCCCCCTGATGTTCCATGATGCATTTCATGTAGTATCCTCTTAGCTTCAGCCTGATCTACACATCTTAACAATTTTCCATCAGAATTTCTTCTGAAAAGGACTTGTTCAATTAAGACAAAATGAACTCCCTATATCCTATAATATCTCCTCTTATTTCAAGGGAGTTATCTTGAATAAACCCCATTTTTCATAAATTGAATCCTACTTATGACCCAGGATTCTGGATCAGCCTCTTGTAATTTTAGCACGGTGTCTGTCTCTCCTTCTGAATCAACTTCCTCAGGTAACATCTTTTCAATCTCTTGGGTTATATATTAGCACAGACCCCTACCTCTGACTAGCTTGGTGGGTCTAACTTCTACATCATATTCAAGGATCTTAGTGATCCAATTGGCTCTTTTCTCGATAATCTCCCCCTCCATGATGTATTTCCTAACACTTGGGTGAGTTACAAGTATCAAAAATTTTTTCCCTGATATCTGATGCCTAAATTTCATGAGGGCTTTTCCCATGGCATATGCCTATCTTTACACAAAATTGTACCTGGTCTCATACTCTCTAAGATTTCTTGAGAAGAAGGCTATTGGGTGTTCCCCTTTTAGCTTGTCATTCTTTTGAGTTAAGACAACATCAATACTCGACTCTCCTCCATAGACATACATCATGAAGGGTTTGGAAAAATCTAGGTTCTTGAGCACTGGGGTTGCTGAGATAGCCTTCTTGACCTCTTTGAATGCTTGCTTCCCTTATATAGTCCATTTGAAGACCAGGTCCTTTTTTAGCAAGAGTGTCATTGGCCTAACCAAGCCTACAAAATCAGATATGAATTTACTGACAAAATTTATCTTTCCTATAAAGGACTAGACTACCTTCTTATTTGCTAGAAGAGGTAGGTCTATTATAGCTACGATTCTCTCAGGATCTATAGAAACTCCTTCCTTAGATACTATGTGCCCCAAAAATTTACCCTAAGATACAACAAAAATACATTTCTTGGGATTCAATGATATCCCAAAATCTTGACATTTCTTGAAGACATATTCTAAATGATCAAAATGATCATTAGCATTTCTTGAGAAAATAGTGAGGTCATCTAGATAGACTAGAATGACCTCATTTATAAGTTCACCAAAGGCTATATCCATAGCTCATTGAAAGGTGGCTCCTGCATTTGATAAGCTTAATGTGATCTTCGTGTAGGCAAATGTCCCCCATTTGGTAGTGAAAGTAGTTTTGTACTAGTCTTTCTCAGCTAGCTAAATCTGATTATACCCAGAGAAACCATCAACTAAAGAAAACTTTTCTGATCTAGCCATATTTTGTAGAATTTGTTCCATGGAGGGAAAGGGATAGTGGTCTTTCAGAGATGCTCTATTTATATCTCTGAAATCTACACACAGTCTTACATCTCCATTTTTTTCCTAATTGGGACTAGATTTGATACCCAGGTCGAGTGTTTGATTGGAAATATTATTTTTAGAGTCTAAAAGTTTTTACAACTCATCTACCATTAGAGGCTTGATCCTTGGATTTAATGGCCTCTGTTTCTTCTTGATGGGCTTGGATCCCTCAGTCAGTTCTATGGTGTGCTAGATAATGTCTCTATTGAATCCATGAAGGTCTTCATAGCTCTAAGCTATGACTCTGTCATATCTCTGGCACAATTCAATTAGTCTTCCCTTCTCTTCTTGAGTTGTAGAATTCCCAAGTTTTAGCCTCTTCCTGTCACTCACCTCTACCTCAAAATAGTCTATTTTATCCACTTGGAACCTTTTCTTTTCTAGGCTTACATCCTCTAGGTCAAAAAAGTTTTCTAAGGTGATCAATCCCTTGGGGAGCTTGTTAGTCCTCAATTGTATAATCTGATCACCATATGCCTCTTCAATTTTAGTTTGCAATTGATCAGCAAACTCATCTGATTGTTGTAAGAAAGAGACTACCTGAGCATCATTTTCAAACACTTGCCAATTTTCATCATTGTCTGGGATGGTCGGTCTCACTATAACTTTTACTGACTCATTGTTAACCAATAGGCCAGTTGCTAGGTTAAACTATGCACCAATCTAATCCATCCTATCAGCCTCAGAGTTTTGACTTCTAGGGATTATCTCAATATTAAAATCTTCAAAATCTTCTATCAAATCCCAAATCCTATGCCTATAGGACCTCATTCTCACATTTTTGGCTGCTACCTTTTCCTTAATTTGCTTTACTATTAATTCTGAATCTCCTTTTACCCTTAGGTTCTTTATTCCCTTCTTCTTGGCCAACAGAAGCCCATGTACTAAAGATTCATATTCTACATCATTATTAGTGCAAGAAAATTAGAATCAGATAGCCCTCAAAATCTTATCACCATTTAGAGCAGTAAGACAAATTCCTGCTCCAGCACCATGTTTGCTTCTAGCCCCATCAAAGTTCAAAGTCTAGTGCTGTAGGTGCCTCTTTCCTTATAACATTTGGGATTGCCTGGTCCTCATTAAAAATGACATATGTACCCAAACCAGTAGAGTCATAGTTCCCATATGGGTCGCTATGCATCATAGCCAACAAGTAGCTATTTTCTTCTTCTTGATCATGCTCAGTCCATTCGTCTAGCTCTTCAACAAAAATCCTTTATTCTTTATTCATCATGGAATGATCTACTTATAATCTTGTTGTTGGTTCATTGGTGATATGGTCTTTGGACAATGGCTCAGATAAAATTTTCATCTTTGAACCATATCTGGTTCTCAGGATGAGGTGAGACCAGTCAAGAGACATATATCCTCCTATTTTTGCTGTAAAGTCTCTGGATAAACATAAACCAAAGACAAGAGGGATATCTATGACAAATATATCTTGGTTGACCACTATGTTGGGACATGTGTATAACTATAAAGGGAGTCGTTTAATCCTCCCTTTGGTTTGCACTATTTTGCCATCTAGCTGCATAACTCCCTTTGCAAGGGGTTCATATTTTATTTTCAAAGCATCAACTATTTGCTTGGGCATCACAGTTGTACTAACTCCCAAATCTATTAATGCATTATGTAGAAGTTTCTTTCCAATTATCAGAGTCAAATAGAAAGGCTCTGGCTTGGATTTACTTACTTGTGCTACATCGTTCATGAAGGCTATTGTCTTTGGAGGAACCGTATCTTTAAGTTTTTCCTTTCCAGCAGGTCCTTCCTTGGGTACAACACCTTTGGGCACTGCTTACCCTCGTAGAGCTTCTTGCAGTAGTGTCTTTTGTTCAAGAATAGCCAAGATATCCCATATAGATAATTGCAGTGGAGTCTTCTTTAGCTAGTCCACTATGTTGATTGGTCCCAAAGACTGAGTTTTTTGGAAATAAGGATACCTCATTCTTTCTTGAATCTGGATAGGGATCCCTTGATCTTGTACTAGTTGAGGTACTTCTTGTCTAATAGCAGCATTCCTTTGCCCTTGTGATGGAGGATTATTCTTGACCTGACCACTTACAATCTTAGGCTACTCCACCATCCTCCTCTTTGATCTGGTGTAATAATCAAATTACACTACTGGCCTCTAGGATGTAGATGCTTCATTTAAGAAAACTGCTTCCTCATCCTAAACCCATGAGAACAAAGCATTTTTAGGGGCTATCTCTTCCTCTTGTTGCAAAGACATTCCTTGCATTTGAGCCACTACGATTGAATTTTGCATATCGAGAGACTGGTAGGCTTGACTATTACTGGTACTGGAAAATTGACCATCCATTCTTCTCTGCTCAGCCACCCTTTGTTGTAGATTACCCCTAGGACAATTTCTAGGTGTGTGGGCATCATTGTAAGGGAAACACCAAGCATTAGTATCATCCACATAATTATTTTGACCTGGAACCATCTCCTTATTTGAGTTGGGAGGAATGGTCTATGAGGGTGTGGGAACTGCAACTAATTGATTTGCTGGTTGATGGTTAGTTTGTCTTGGAGGGCCTTGATATTGGTTTGGTTAGGACAAAAACCTATTTCCTTGATAGCTTTAATAAGGAGGCTTAGGGAAAGTATTATACTGCCTCTTTATATTAATCAGCTCATTGGAGAATGTCCTTAGCATACTCTTGATATCATCCATCTCAGATGATTGAGTAGGGACCGGTTGCTTCACAGATGATGGAGGGTAAGAATACATAGACACAGGTAGGCTTACAGCTTTAGGAACCTCTTGAGGTAGGGGCAAGGTAATTTCTAGGAATAAAGGCATGGGAGGCCTTGGAGGTAACTTTCCAGCATCAATTAAATGATTCTTAGCTCTGACCGCAAGGTCATAAGCTGTTGGCAAAGTGTGTCCCCCCAGTGACTAAATCATAACAGATATATCTAAATTCAAAGTTTTGAGATAAAATACTATGTCCATACCAGGTGGTGGTTTGGCTGTAACAGGGATTTTGTCCCAAGTTTTTTGGAATCTGGTGTTGAAGTCAGTCATGTCCTCTTGTGGTCCTCTTTGAATGGTGATCAACTGCTATAATAAAGAAGACTTGTCACCTTTCTCTACAAATCTTTCAAAGAAATGATCTCCAAGCTGGTCCCACATGGATATGGTATTTGGGGTCAAATATCGATACCATTCTAAGGCCTTCCCTTTAAATGAGGCCGCTAACAACCTTAGGGCCACATTTTGCTCTATGACACCATGTATGGCACAAACATCTGATACATCTTAAAGATGTTCCATGGGTGTTTTTGAGTCTTGCCCACTAAATTTGGGCAGAGCTTTTAGAGCATTTACTGGGATGGGGTCCCAAACAGCTAGTGGTCTTGGGAGGATTAAGGGGCTACCAGTGTTCCAGCTTGCATAATTTCTTAGGGGTACATGGGATCCCATGTTTGGTACTGGTATAAACTGGTTAGCTCTTCTTCTTGGACTAATTACCAGAGGTGGTAAAAGAATACCTAGATTTGCAACATATTGCAATCTGGTGATTGGTCCACAGCTCTGACTCCTCGTAGGTCTCTGGTTCATGCGGTCTTGAAAGAAACTTCAAGATGGGTCCCACTGAGTGTGCTAAAAATTGTTGATGGCTAAAATTGTGCTTGATCTTAATCAATCAATAATGGGAAGTTTCAAGATGTGGGATAATGTGTCTTGAAACAACCTCCATATTTTAGAGAAGTTGGTCTCTTCTTTTGTATCGAGTGTTGGGAAAAGGGATAGGAGATTAAATAGAAATGCAAAATGCAAGAATTGAAACCTAACTATGGTGATGCACCTGAGTGTAATCCTAATCCTAACCTGAGCACAGTGAGACTATTATAGGATTCAATTATATTTAAGGGCAGACAAGTGCATGATCAATGTAAAAGATTGAAATAACAGAAACAAAGGCTCACAATAGGGAAGTCTTTCACTGAGATATAGGGAATGTCAATAAAGGCATAGCGTTCAATCTTGTTAATAGAATCTTCTAATCACATAAGAGGCACAAAAGTCACGTATAGTTATATAAACCTTCTGAATCAAGAAAATGAGACAAAAGCAAATGACATTCCTAATCACAACTCCAGAGAATCTACAGTATAGACTACTTTGCAAATGACACAGACAACACCAACCAAGGCATGGAGCTCAAATTTCCTTGATTCATTCAGCCACATAAAGGGTACAAAACATGCACGGTTATATCAACTTTACAATTCAAGAAAATTGAGACAAGAGCAAATGATATTACTGGTCAAAAACTTTAGAAAGTCTAAAACTATGAGAAATTCCCCCCCATCTTTGATTTTACAATTCTCCTTATATATCCTCAAATGTCTCCTTACATCTCTCTCTTTCCCGCGTAATTCCATTATGTCATTCACTCATAGGGGACAAATAGACAACACCTTCAATGCTTTGGGGGCTCCAAAAAACTACTTGATGAATTGTTTCATCTACTCGAATTAACTCCAATCAATTTTCCCTCCATTTTTGCTGTAATAGATAGACAGACACTCTATTCTATTGAAACAGAAGAGGACACTTAGTGAATCATATGAAAATTTTCTTTTGTCTAGAAGACACCAGAGAATGACACTTGGCCGCTTCCATTTTCTCTATATTATGCTCAGAAATGCTTTACCTTTGACACCTGTCGCAATCCACTTCCTTGATACATTGTAGTTTTAACAAAATAAAATTCAGCATTCCTTTCTTGGGCAATGTTTTAGGAAGGGAGGGATACACATGGCAGTCTTTGCATGTTGACACTCGGTACTTCCATAGTCCTTTGAAGCAACACTCGAGACCCACCATAATCTTTATTTGGTGATTAGGCTCGAAGGTGATTCCTTGAAAGTTGACACATGGTGGCTTTTGCTGCTCCTAGGAAGATACATGGCATCTTCCACTTCTCCTATTAGGCATATGTGATGTCTTCCACTTTCTCTAGGGATGGAGTAGAGAGGGACTCAGAGAGTGACAATTGGTATCCTCTGCTGCACTTTGGCATTTAGGCAAAATGAAACAGTTGAATCAAAACATTGGACCCAGGTGTTGAACCAAAGTCTCCCAAACATCGATACGTGGTGACTTCCACTACTTCTTTGAAAAGGTAGTTTAGGGCCTTTTGAGACTGTCACCTAACACTTTTCGTTGCACTGCTACTTAGCTCATTGAAAGTCTTTGTCAAAAAATAAAATGAAATGCAGGTGTCGATATGAGACACAGATGTTGATGTATGGTATGTTCTACTCAGTTGCTACTAGATACATGTCACATTATGTGGTCTTCTTGAAAGTCACAAAAAGGGGCTCAAAAGATGCCAGCTAATCGACTTTGTGTGTCAGAAGGGGACACTTGGTAGCTTTCTCCTAAATTCGATACTTAGGCAAAATGAGATGAAAGAAACAAAGGGGAAAAAGGGAGATATGACTGAAAAGTGACACTTAGCAGCCTCTGCTGCACTTTGACACTTAGATGGAAAATTAACTCGCGCTCTGCCCCAACTCTACCATTATGATCAAGGTATATGGGAACCCAAACTATAGTGCTTGACTAAAAATTTTAATGCAACGTAGATTAAAAATTTACTCTATAATAACCAAAGAAAAAATCCATAAAATCCTCTCACTCCTCGACCTCTATATGGTAAATTAGCTCCCCTTGAATTGGTAGCCACATGATCCTGTAGATGTCCTCAATTAATATCGACATCTCACCAAATAGGAGTAAGAATGTGTTTGTGGCTGGGTCACATCTCTCAATAAAGGCCACAATAATAGCTACATCCCATGGTAAATGTTGATAATGCCTCATGGCCCGTAAGCCAACCACCTCTATCTAGTGTCAATCCATGTTTATCATCCAATCTCGATAATCCATGAAAATCTTTAGGACCCAATCCCTCATTTGGATAAACTCACATGCCTGCACCACAACCAATCCAACACTATTAACCTTTCTACATTAGTATTTTTAATCCTACCCACTTATCTCTTTCCTCTTTCAAACATCTTAGGCCATTACAACCTATGCCTTACTAGAAATTCATCTATCTCATCCTCCTATCCTATGTTTTTAATCTATCTCCCTCTTTTGAAACCAACCTATCATTCTAACCTATAAATTTTACCCTTTCCCACCTTTTCCATATTGGTTACCCCTGAGGTTGGCCCCTTTTTGGGTTAACCATTGATGGTTCCAAAGTCTTCTAGACCCCCCCTTGTCAATCATCGATGGTTAGGACCTAACCACTGATGGTTACTATGTAATCATCGATGGTGAAACCTTACCATCTTCTCTACCTAGAATCCTAAAAATCTCTACCCCAACTCTATCACAATCAGAAATTTATCACAAATTTCTATTTATTTATCCTAATTCCCCATATCCCATTATTTCTACTTCTCATTTTCTCAAAATTCCCCCTATCTAAACCTAGGGCATGACAAACCATCTCTATTTTTTACCTCATATTTTTCCCTTTTTCCTTTCTCCCCTAACATTATTTACTTTTTTCCTCAACAACCTATTTCTATCCTAGTCAATTTGGAGACAACACTTACTTCATTCCATGTTCACTAGTGTGGTCAGAGTCTCCTCTCCCCCACTCACCTGTGTCCTTATCCTCCACCCATCTCTTAATATAAATCTAATCTACTCATAAAATCTCCACCTTAGGAAGCACATCTAGTCACTAGTCATAAATGCTCACACTCATTGATAAATCACTAATAACTCAGAAATCATAGTAAATGGCTCAAAGTTAAAATGAACCCTTTTCTTTTTATTTTTACCTTTTATCTCCATGGATTTAGGGTTTTACCCTAATCTTCAATAGTTTTGCAAACATATATGGTTACCCCTAATGATTGATGGTTAGGGCCTCCTAACCATCAATAATTAGGTTTCCCCCATTTTTCTCCTTTTTCTCCTCTTCTTTTACACACCAACCATCTTACCCTTTACTTTATTACCTTACATTATACATATAACTACCTTTGGGCCTATATTTATTTTGGATATAGGTTTCTATGGAGATATGTAGGTAACATCTACTCACCTAGTGCAGTCAGAGTCAAATCGGCCATTTCTCCCACCCTCTTGCCTTGCATCATCCTATTTGATGTTGTTTTATTTATTTGATTATTTTATGTATCTTGTATCTCTTGTGCATTATCTTTTGACCAATTTTTCCATGTTGACCATTTGAAATTTACACCACCTCATGCATGACCTCACCACTTGGGTTATTTTACAGGAGCACTTCCTAACCTGGGTACTTGTAACCTCCCAACTTTGACTAAATCCCTTGAAAGGACTAACTCAATCAACTATGCCCAAACAATGGGGATTGGTTACCCTATCTTGTTTATATAGACCTGAACCTTATTTTTAAATAATGGAAAATTTATTCATTACATGCTAAATATATCACAATTCATCATTTTTGGTGCATGCATTCACGTGTTTGTGACCAACTCAATCTTCTTATTTTACCTATTAAACCATGCCCTAATTTCACCAGCATCTCAATCATTTCCTAGTTTGAGGGGGGGATACCTCCTATCATGACTTGGGGTAACCTAACCTAGACATTGACTAAATTCCTATTTTTTTCTATAGCTTGTCTAAGATACATAAAAAATGGGGCAAAATGTAGAAATAAAAAAATTGCACATGATAATTTTAGTGTCACCCCACCCTTAGAATGATACCTAGGTATATTAATGACCCTAAGTTTACCAAACCTATTTTTAACCAATTTTAATTCACTCTCTTTTACCTCTTTTATCAAATTTTCCCTTGGCCCTTGAACTACCAATGATTAGGGAAACCATAACCGATTACCCATAACCATCGACGGTTAGGTACCCACTTCCAGTTTTAAAACTTTAAAGAAAACTAGATTTTTGTGCAAGCTTAGAAACTTCAAAAATGGTAACTTGTGTTTAAAATTAATATTTTAAAGCTATAAAAATATGAAATTTTACCCTCGATCAATTTAGCAACTCTCTCTCACCCCATTTAGCAACTCTCTCTCACCCCATTTAGCAACCTTTGCATATAAAAGAAGGAGAAGAGCAATAGATTAGGGATCTTTTATTATCAACAATCAAATATTTAGGATTTCTTGTAGGTATCTAGGATTCATATCAGTTATTGAGAATCATCATTTGAGACCCGAAACTCTACCAAAATCAAACTAGAATGTTGAGGCATCCTGACTATGGCCACATCACTTCAAATTTCTTACACTTGGTGACAAGTATTTTGTATTTATTTTCTATGATTTATCTAATTCTAGTTTCAACACCACACCTAGTCCTCCTATACATCACTTCCCATATTATAGCCTTGTATCCAACCTCTGTTTGAAAAGAATCCTTAATTTACTTCTATTTTATTCACTTCTAGATTTTACACATATAACTGCTGATGGTTTCCATAACCACTGATGGTTCCCCTTAATCATTGATGGTTACCTAACCATCAATGGTTACCTAACCATTGATGGTTTAACCTAGCCACTGATGGTTTCCCTAACCATTGATGATTCCCTATGGTAGAATTGTCTAGTAAGGAATTTCATTCTTCTGCCTCCAATCAAACCTCACTTTTTTGTGTTTCACTCTAACCATGAAACCCTTTCTAATTTTTTGGACCAGACCCTAACCCTCTCAACATTAAATTTTATCATTTTTATTTTATACAGAAGTTATCATTTCATTTATATCAAACATTTAGTTTATTATAATTGCATGCAAGTCTTTTATGTTATCATACTTGATTGATATTAAAAGTGGATTGACAGCCTCCAAGTAAGCCTTGTGCTTCTTTGATCTAGCGTATGCTAGGTAGTCCACTCAAAAACCATCTAACCAACCCATTTTCAAGTGTATATGATATTTTTAAGTTATTATTTCTTATTCAAATAAGAGCTCCCACATTTGTCTATATTGACACACACATTTTACCAGGTATTCTTCTACACACCCTAATCATAAACATTCTTTTATCAACTTTCAAAACTAAAATATGGAAGAAATAAATTAAAACAATAGATTAAATATTTTTATGTCAAAACCATGAATTATAAGGAAAAAATTATAAATCTTATATAAAAATGTGATTTTTAAATGTAGATATCACATAATCCCAAGAACCTGTCAGGACAATAGACTGTTAGAGGTCAGGTTAGTGAAAAACTAAAGATTAGTAGACACAACTATAAATTCTAACATGATTTGTGAATTTTAATATTTCAAGAGGTCTAAATACTTGTTAGGACAATAAACTATTACTGGTTAAGATACATAGTTAGTATAGAATCATGATTTTTAGAGGCAAAACTGCTACTACAATATCATGATTTACATAGTAAAACTATCATTCACCTAAGCATGAAAATTTAATGAAATATAAAGATTTTTCCTTGTCCAATCAGTCTCATAAACTACCGAAACACATCCTAACAAGTAAGGGATTTAAATTGCATGGGTCTTCCCTTTGTGATCACTAATGTGTAGATGAAATTTTAAGCTATGAAATTTTAATTATGTGATTATATCAAAAATACCCTAAATTTCAATCCACCATTAATATCTAGATCAATTTAGGAATGAAATGCAAAGAGAAATGAGACATTCATACCATCATTATATCCTGAAAGCTAATTATTACAAAATAATATTCAAATAATAAAAAAATACTAAAAGATTAATGGATGAAGATTGCTTACCATAGACTCAAATTTGGTAGCATGATGTTGGCTTGAGGAAGACACTTGGATTGCATGGATTAGTTGTATTTAAGACTATAAAGATAGGATGGAAGGTCACAATTTCATTGGTTGATTTTATCATTGACATGGAGATTTCATGGATTCAATAGTTAGTTTGGCCATGGAGGAGTGTTTTGTTTAAATATATTGAGGGTAGGAATATCAATGATCACCATTCAAAGTTGGTTTCCATAAGATCAAGGGTAGATGATTATCCAATAAACTACAAATTGCTTAGAATCCTCTAGAATAGAGGATTCTAGAGAGAAAGGGGATAAGTTAGAGAGGATTCTAGAATTGGAGAATTCTAGAATCCTTTAAGGGTTAAGTAAGATAACAAGGGGATTAATATAGGTGATTAGATACGTGATTAGGGACCAGGGATGTAGGAGAACCTAGGAATTGGCTATGGTAAGTGGGTAGGTGGGTCATGGTAATTTTAAATTCCCAAACAATGAACAAGTGGGATAAGTTAGTACATAATAGGAAATTAAGTGAATTAATTGATATGTGGGGTAGGATTAAGGTTAGTGGATGAAGGATAAAGAAGGAAGATGTTAAATAAATGAATAGAAGGGGTGATTTTAGGCTGGAATTAAATGAGATTAGTATCAACTAATAATAATATTAGTGATGATAAATAAAGTGAGTGAATTTAGGGTCATACAAGAAGATATTCCAAGTGGGTAATGACCATGCACAAAACACATGGTTGTACATGCCATTATAAGTATGAAGAGGAACATGTAAAAATTTGAGTATGGAATATGTATTGGCGCTGATAAACACACAAATATGTAATGATTTAATTTTTTTGTATATATGTTATCTAAAGGGGTTCATTTTATTTTATGTAAGAAAACTAATGATGCTATTGTAATAACATATCTAATTTTTAAATACATTATGACATTTCATGGTGTTCTAGAAACCATTACTTCAGACATAGGTACAAAATTTTTAAGACCTTTTAAGAGGAATATGTGGAAGAGTTTGGGATATAGACTAGAATTTAGCAGTGCATACCACCAAAAACTTGATGGACAAAAAGTAGTGAACATGAGCTTGGGAAATGTTTTGAGATTAATATTTGGAGAGAAACCTGAATAATGGGACTTGGATTTACCATAATTTGAGTTTAAATATAATAGTTCGATACATAAATCAATAGGGAAAACACCTTTTGAAAACACATACAATAATTACATGAAAAATAAGAAGAAAGTGACATGAAAGTAATGATAAGTATAAGGAAACAACATATGTAAAAATATGGACAAAATTTATTGAACAAGGAGATTTGGTGTTGGTCTATTTTATAAAGTAAACATTTCCCCAAGTAACATACAAAATTTTGAATAATAAAAATATTGGTTGATCTAGAATTGTGAAGAAAATTAATGAAAATGCTTATGGTGTGAGTTTAACACATAAGTTTGATATTTATATAGTATATAATATTTTATATTTATATACATTTCATAAATAACATGATGGGGGGGAATAAATGTAAAATTTGGATAAGAAATAATAGGTATAAAAAAAATTAAAGAAAAGATAGTGTTGTTTTTGAACAAGAAAATAGTGAACACAAGACAAGGCAACCATAATAGGTATTTGGTATAATAGGAAGAAATATAATAGGAAGACAATACCTTTATTTTAAAATGGGAGTTAAATAATATTGACAATAATAAATGGTTGGTGTATAATTAGGGCAACTCAGAGGAGGTAAGTTGTTTTCAACCAAAGGATAATGATGTCGACACCTATCTTACAGAGGCTATAAATTATGATCAAAGCACTTGTTTGAGATGTATTTATATCTAAAATGAATATCTCAGATAGGATAATATGATTCTAACAAACATTATAATGGTTAGGGTCTTTTTACATATATTTATAAGGCTATAACTGACAATTTAAGGGCCTATAACTGTATTTAAGTAAATATAGCATTTTATAAATTATAAATATTCATAACTAGACATGAAATTGAGTTTTAATTTTTCCATTATTGTGATTTTTATGTGTATACACTAAGTGGATATTTTTACGCTAATTGAGGCCTGCATGTAAAAGTTTCAAAAAATTAGAGGGTTAGATAAGTCTATGTAGTTTATCAATTTATTTTGAATTTTTAGTTTTACATGTCAAAATCCAATTTTGAGTTGATATTTGTTTAATTATTTTAATTCAATCATGAAAAATTTAAAAAAATTAGTGTTCAAAAAATTCTTAGTAAATTCTACCTATTTAATTTTCACTTTGATAATCTTTTGTTTCATCACCTACTAAGACTATCACCTTCCCCTCACCTTATATAATGAATATAGATTATGTTATATATAATTAAAAAATAAAACTATTTATCTTTCACTTTAACTAGAGAGTTCTAATATTAAGCCTATAGATAATTTTGTGCCTTCCCATCCTATTCCAAAGGATGTTCTTGACATACCTCTTCCCCATGACTTGATTGTTCAAATCTTATAGATATTTTATGATAAAGGGGATCCTCATATACCTCCTCATTAAGTATTTCCATCTATAGGAAACTATGATAATCATGTGTCAGTCTTAATAAATTTATTTCCTAACATAATGATTGGTTAAGATTTAACTTGGTTCTTTAGTTTACCTAATGGGTCCATCCATTCATTTTAATTCTTATAAGAGGAATTCCTAGATATAAATTACCAATAATAGACCTAAATATATGTAGAATAAAAATAAAAATATTAAACAAGATCAAATAGATAATATGTATGATTAAATATTGAGATATTTTATTTTTCATATGTACTCCATAATTTATCATCCTTATGATCTTGAAATGTAATATATATTTACGAATACTCTTATATCACCTATCTAAGATAAGATACTTGGCATACATTTTAAATCATTCACTTCTTGCTACTATGGCTACTTTTTTATTATAATTATCATTTTAAGTAAAATAATGAAAATTATTAATGATAATATCCCTAATATTTAGGAACAATAAAAATGTTTTGATAATATACAATCTTTTTTTCATAATATTTTTTTCAATCAATAAATACTTATATTTATGACATACAAATATGGATTTAATGTCAAAATGAATAAAAAAATATGTGTTATTAGTTTTGGCCTCATAATGAAAGAAGCTTGATAGTATGGATAGATAAGTAAAAGGATTAATGATATGACACATAGCCACATTACATGTTTACATATAAAATTTTAGGTATGAATGATCAATGTGTATAATATAATTTGAGGTAAAATCAACAACATTTACATATGACATCTATTTTGGACAAACAAAGAATACATTTTTAATATTTTAGTTATTTTAGAATCATTAAATAGGTCCCCAAAGGTCTTGGTTGAATTCTTAATCAATATCACTAATTGAACACTTAAATAATATAATAATAAATCTATAATTAGTCTTGTGTAAATGTAAAATATAATTAAAACTATTTCACCATTTGTCTCTCTCTCGCCCATGGCAATTTAAATGCCATTTCAAATGCCCTCCCACTCAGAGCTATTGGAGATAAAACATGGAATAATAATGATGCATGGGATGATGAGAACAACAAATCCATACAATTCTATGGTTAAAAGGAATAAGTGATGTGGAGGGCATAAATCCATAAAAAGGTACATGTTGCATGGGAAAACAAGGAGATATCCTACACCAGAGAAATATGCCTTTTGCTAAGGTAGCTTACACACAATAAACTTACACAAATATTTTTTCCTCATCTATGCCTACTACAACTCATCCCATTTTTAATCTAGGGAAGGAAGAGACTAATTTAGATATGGAAAATGAAGCCTAGTTCTCTGCTAGAACCATCATCTATGGATTCATTGACCTTTGGTAAAAACCCCCTACTATTCATACCTAGATATTGGAGACCTATAAACCACTAATGAAAGGTTGGTTGGAAATTTACCCTTGTGTAAAAAGATGCTTCATAGTTGAAATTAGTTTTATTGAGGACAAGGTGTTGATTCAAAACTAATAGTAGGCCTTAAACCACCACCCCTAGTCTTGAAACCTTGGTTTCCACACTTCAATCCCCTCATTGAACCATTTAATGTTAGACCCATTTGGCTTCACCTTCCCCACCTCCTTCTCTAATTTTGGTCTAACCTTTACTTCAAGTCCATAGGTAACACCCTACAAGTTTATCTACTAGATGACACAAACACTTCTTCACTTTACCACGTCACATTTTCCATAATAATAGTTAGCTTAGGCATCTCAAAGAGTATCCCTAAAAAATGGACCTAAAGAACATAGATCGGTTGTATACCCAAACCCTTCACTATGAAGGGTTAACTTTTCATTTACATTTTTTTGAGATAAGACATTTATCATCTGAATTTAGAAATGTAGTGAGAAAGAAGGATACATACTAGTGGAAGGACTTTCATTTTAAACCACCTCTCTATAGAAGGAGGTGATTTTGATCGCTCTGGATCTGATTCTACTTTGAAATATCTTTATCCCCTTGATCTAAATGAAACACTCTTAATTGAAGAGAATCCCATTGTGGAGGAAAAATTCCCACCCAAAATATATCTATGGGATGAAATAAATATTCAAACCAAATTTCAAAGTAAGTCCCCTCCTCTTGATTGAAACTAACTAAGAAGGAAAGGGAAGATAGACTCTAGTTAGCAAAAATAAGAAATGAGGTTGCAATAAAGGCTCTACCCCTTACAATGAGCAAGTAGCAAAAGATTTTAATGTTGAAGACTTGTAAAAGGTGGATGGTAAGTTAGTAAAAAATTAGTGTGTCTTTCATAGACTCTAGATTTTGCACTCAAGACTAGTGATTATTTTGTTAAAGTTCACTATTTGGCATGTTGTTTGGCCATATCTTATCTCCCAGTTTATTAGACACTGGTAGAGGCATTCCTTTTGATCTTAATTTTTTGTATATTTTTATCCTATGTACAAGGTACATGGGGCTTTCAAAAACTGATTTAACCATATCTAATAAAAAATCCTTGTAAAAACATATTCTTGATAATAGTGATTTTGACAAGTAAAGAAGTAAAAAAGATGAGCCAAATTAGATTTTGTTTTATTAAAAAATGAGTTGACAAGATTGAAGATAGATCTAATTATAAAGGGTGCTAAAATTATTTGGATTTCATAATTTTATCTTATTGATGTTGATGTCATATTATTAAAAAATGTTTATAGTTTATAGAACATAAATGATTGTGTAAAGTGTTTTTGACAAGCACCTTGATTTCACTTTATATCAATTTATCTTATACAATAGTTTTAACACAACATCATTTACCTCTATTTTATATTTAAATTCATTAATAATACACTTTAACTATATTTTTATTGTAACATACCAATTCTAAAATCAATATCAATTCCATTAAAAAATGTAAGAAGTGTCATACTATAAAATCCTTTAAAACACATAGGATAATTTTTATTGTGGATTATTGAAAGTCATTAATCTTTTTGATGTGTATGTCAAAATGAATAAAACCCCAAAAATTTGATATTCAAGAGAGAAATTATACATAAAATTTTAATGTATTTATGTTAATTTTTTGGCATAAATATTGACAAAAAAAATAATGTGAATTTATAAATTTTAATTTCCACCTAAAATTTTTTATGTGGATTTATGCATTTTAAATCTGAAAGCCCTTTAATCCAATGCTAAAATTTAGGTAAAATGTTGTAAGTCTTTGTATTGTCTATGAAATAAAATTGATTTCTATATTATTGAATAAATAACTCTACCTATGGAATACTGAATAAGAGTTTTAAGTGGTTGAACCAAAAAATGATTAGATATACAAATAATAAACCTAAACATTATTTTCCAATTTATAATCCAAAAATATGACAAATATTTTTAAAATTATATATATATATATATAAAATTAGATATATATATATATATATATATATATATATATATATATATATATATATATAATTAGTGATTAATGTAAAAGGTTCATAATCTTTCACGAAAACCCAAAATAAGGTATTTTCTATTAGAGTTCAAGATCTCTCTACATCAAAATTTTTGTAATAATCACATATGTACCACATGACAAGAACTTTAAACAAAAAATTTAATTTAATAATAATTTATTCTTTGATAACATGACTCCAAAATTCAAAACATCTAGAGTCTTTTCAACAATGCGTCCACATACAAATTGGATGTAAATGAATAAACATGAATTATTCAAAAAATATTTCATGGTATATTTGAAACCTAAGTATAATATTTCAAGACCAATTTGAAAAATATATCCATAAATTTTGAAGACCCCACAATAAAAGAGACATTAGGGTGAATTTTGATATAGTAAAAGAGGTCAAACTTATAGAGGCCATAACTTTTGATACCTAGCTTTGTTTGAACCTATATTCATGCCAAAACAACTATCTCAAAATATTCAATTCTTCCATAACTTGACCTTCCTATTATGGGACATTTTGGATATTTTTCAATGGCCAAAAGTGAACATCAGAGGGTCTAAAATTGTAGTTTAATTTTATTTTCAATTTTTTTTCTAAATATAAAAATTATTTATTTTTATAATTGGACATAATCTTCAGTTTAAATTCATTCAATATATATATATATATATATTATAGCTGCACACACTTGCATGAAAATCTTACTAAAGATACAAGCTACTAAAAATAAAAGGTCAAATTTTATTATTTTTAAGGTTTATTTTTTGAGTTCTAATTTTTGCATATCAACTCTAATTTTGAGTTGAGGTTTATTTAGGCATGGTTTCTAATTATTTTAATCATCCAATAGGAATCAATATTGGTTATTATTCAAAATCTTGGTGTATTGGTAATTTCATTGTGTTGATAGTATTTTGGGTCATTATTTGGTATTAGATAAAGTTCAAACATTGGACATGTATGAGACTGTGAAAGGACAAGGAGGAATCACTCAGATAAAGTGTAATATGCAAGATTTAAAAAGAAAATTAAAATAGTTATCCTAGATTGTTTCAAATCAAAGACACAGGAGAATAGAAGATGACACAAATCATGAATAAGAAATTCCACAAGAAGATCAACATGATTATACACCATGAATGGAAGAGAAGAGAGGATAGTTATAGCCTTAGAAGGAAGGAATGAAGGAATCAAGGTTGATGCTCCATATTATGGCTAAATTTTTTAAAAAAAGGAGTTTATAGATTAGATGAACAATATGGAGAAGTTTTTTGAATGAAGAATTAAGAGATAAGAAAAGAAGGTAAAGTATGCACCCAAATAATTTAAGTTTCATGCAATGATTTAATGGAATAAGTAGTAGAAAGAAAGAAAGATAAAAGTTAAAGATAAGATCAACACATGAAAAAAATTGAGAATAAATGATGGGATAAATTTATTATTGTGGATTATGCATAAAACCTATATAGAAGATTTCAAAATTTGATACAAAAGGATCATAATATACAAGAGTCTACAAATGAGTTTTATAATATTTTCATACATTTGGAACATAATGAGATAGAAGAGTAGATGGATTCAAGGTATGTAAATGGTTTGATATTTTCTATTCATTATGAATTAATAATGCATGCAATAATTTACATGGAGGAAGCTTATCAGTTAGCTTTGAAGGTAGAAAAAAATAGATAGAATTTCAGAAGAACATCTACTAGGCCAAAAAGAGGATAATCTCCTCCAATAAAGGGATTAAGTTTATTTAAATCAAATAGAAGTGGGTTTAATACCAATAGGTAAGAATCATCTCATTGTTCATAAAGAGAAAAATATAATAGAAAAGGGTTTCATAACCAACAAAGATGAAGAGGATTTCAGAGAGGATAAAGCTATGATGGTGGTAGAGGATGGATTCTAAATCAATGCATGTCTTATATTTTTAATAGATATGGAAAATAAATACATAGAGTTTTTGAGTGTCCACACTACTAAGATCAAGAAAGGAGGATAGAGGATCATCCAATAGTGAATTTAATTGAAGATAAAATAGAAGAGTAAAATAATAAAGTTGTAGTTGTAGATATTGGAGAAAATCTCATGATGAGAAGAATAATGATTGTTATAAATAAAGAACATGTGCATAATAAATAATGTGGTGATTCATGAATGCAAATAAATATCTTTCAAACAAAGTGTAATCTAGGAGGTAAGATATCCAAAGTAATTATAGATGGTGGTTGTTATGAAAATATGGGTTCTAAAAAAATGATTAAGAAACTATGTTTGCACTATTAAAAATATCCTAATCCTTATTGTATTTTATGGTTTAAGAAAGGAAATTAAATTATAGTAGATAAATTGTGTTTAATCAAGTTTTTCATAGGTAAAAGTTACAAGAATGAAATATGGTGTGATGTTATACCAATGGATGTATGCTATGTGTTATTGGAAAGGCCATGATAGTTGAGATAAAAATAGTTCATGATCGTGTAAAGAACATATATAGTTTTTTAAAGGTTGTATGAAGGTAGTTTTGATACCTCTTAAGGAACAAGGATGGCTGAAATCATGCTGACTACAAAATAAATTATCAAATATATGAAGATGATAGGTTGTTCATATGTATTAGTAATGATGAAAGAATACACAAAAGTGGTGTAAATACTAAGATAAATAGAAAAAGTGTTGAGAGAATATGTATATTCTATACTTGACAAGTTACCATCTGGTTTACCAATAAATAGAAATATTTAGCATCATATGGATTCAATTCCTAGATAAACTCTACCCAATCAAACAACTTATAGGATGAGTCCAATAGAACATGAAAAATTAAATAAATAGGTTACTAAATTCGTTATAAAGGGTGTAGTAAGGTAAAACATGAGTCCATGTGAAATACTATCATTTCTAACTCTAAATAAATATGGAGATTGAAGGATATGTGTGAATTGTAGAGAAATTAATAAAATTATAATCAGGTACAAGCTTCCTATACCTCGTTTACATGATATGATGAATGTTATTTAGGAGCAAAATGTTGTACCAAGATTGATATAAGTTTTGGATACTATCATATTTAAATTAATGAAGAACATGAATGGAATATAGCATTCAAGACTAGATATGGTTTATATGAGTGGATGCTGCTGCCACTCAAATTATCTAATGCACACAAGACATTTATGAGGGTGACAAACATATTACTATGAGAATACAATGGTAATTTTGTGGTTTTTTATGTTTTTGATATTTTAATATTCAATAAGAGTAAATAGGTGCACTTACATAGTTTGAGAATGATATTAGAATTGTTAAGAAAAGATAAGCTCTATGCAAATTTAAATAAGTGTAGGTTTATATAGAATAGTTTGGTATTTTTGGAATTTGTAATTTTAGTAATAAGTGTAAGAATGGATGAAGAAAAATTAAAGGTAATTGTTGGGTGGCCTACCCCAATGAGCATCACAATGGTAATAATATTCCATGGTATTGTAACTTTATACACAGAGTTTATTAAGAATTTTAGTAGTCTAGTTTTACTAATAATAATTTGTATGAGAGGAAAAGAATTTGCATAGACAAGGGTAGCAATAGGAAACTTTGAGTTATGAAAGAATAAAATTACAAAAATCCTATTTTATCATTACCAAATTTTAGAAAATTATTTGATGTTAATTGTGATCCTTCATTTGTGGGAATTGGTGTTGTGTTGAGTTAAGAAATAAATTGCATAACATATTATAGTGATAAATTGAGTGAGGTAATAAAAAAGTATTCTACGTATGATGTTCAATTTTATGCCATACAATACAAGCATTAATACATTTGAGGCATTACTTAGTGCCTAAGGATTTTATCCTATTTACTGATCATGAGACTTTGAAGTATATGAAAACTAAACATAAGTTGAATAATAGGCATTCAAAGTGGGTGTCTTTATTATAGGGTTATACTTTTGTGTTGAAGCATAAATCAAAAAATCAAAATCAGGTAGTTGATGCTTTGAGTAGGTTAGTAGAGATGATAACTACTATGGTGAGTGAAGTAGTTGGATTTGAATTTACTAATGTAAGTATATGATACTGATTAAGATTTTGGTAAGATAGTTTAGCAATGCAGGAATCCATTGATAGGTGATACAAGTAATGTTTATGAAGAGTATATTATATAGGATGGTTATATATTTAAAGGGAAACAATTATGTATTTCAATTGGGTCTTTAAAAAATAATATTATAAGAGAATTGCATAGTGGTGGATTGGTTGGACACTTTGGTAAGACAAAGATGATAGCTTTGGTGGAGGAGAAGTATTTTTGGCCAAATATAAAGAGAGACATAAAAATGTATGTTTCAAGGTGTAGTATATGTATGTGACAAAAGGACATGCAAAAAATATAGGTATGTACATATCATTAACAATTCCAGGAAGATCACGGATAGATTTGATTATGGATTTTGTATTGTGATTACCAAACACATAAAGAGATATTGATTCATTTTTTGTTATTGTAGACAAGTTTTATAATATGGTTCATTTTATTGCATGTATGGAAACCAACAATGCCACTGGAGCTACATAAGTCTTGTTTAAAGATATTGTGATATTGCATCATGTTATAAAAACCATTACATCAGATAGGGACACAAAATAAATCTAAGTCATTTTTTGATGAAATTATGGAGAAAGATGGGGACTAAGATATAATTTAATAGTGCATAGCATCTGAAAATATATGAATAGATAAAATTTGTAATGAGAAGCTTGGGAAATTTATTGAGATACATAGTTAGAGAGAAACCTAAGCAATAGGACTTAACTTTACCACAAGTTGAGTTAGAATTTAATAGCTCAATGAATAGATCAATAAGTAGATCAATATTTTAAATTATTTATGGGAAAAATTTTATGAGTGTTCTAGATTTTATATAGTTACAAATTGTAGAATGAGTTAGTGATGATGCAAAAGTGTTTGAAGAATATATACAACAATTACATGAAGAAGTAATAATAAAGTTGTAAGAAAGTACTAAAAAGTATAAATAAATAACATATGTCAAAAGAAGGTCAAAAATATTTAAAAAATGAGATTTAGTGATGGTGTTTGAAGATAAAGAGATTTCATACATGCACATATGACAAGTTGAAGTACAATAAAATTGAATGATGCAAAATTATGAATAAAATCAATGACAATTCTTATAAGGTGAGTTTAGTACAAAAATTTGACATCTCTTTAATATTTAATATTTGAGGTGTATATGATTTCCATGGAGAAGATGATGAAGGTGAATAAGATGAATAAGTAGATTGGAAGCAACATGTGCTAATGAATAATAAATAAAAGATAGTACATGTTCTAGATAAAAATATAGTAAATACAAGGCAAGGAAGTTATGATAGGTGTTTGGTAGAGTGGGAAGGATTATGGTAGAAAGACAACACTTGGATTATAAAATAGGAGATGAAGAAGATTGAAAATAATAAATTTAAGTTTTAGGAGCTAAGTTATTTTCAACTAGAGGAGAATGATGTAGAAAAAGAGGCCAAACTTTCAGAGGCCATAACTTTTGATCCTTAACTCCGTTTAAGCCTATCTTCTGGCCAAAATGACCATCTTGAAAAGTTTGATTTTTTAATAACTTGTCACACAAGTTATGGGACATTTTTGATATTTTTTGGAGGCCAAAAGTGACCATCTGAGGGTCCAAAATTATAGTTTAATTTTATTTTTGAGGTTTTTCTAAATTTAAAAATTATCTATTTTTTAAAATAGACTTGAACTTTAGTTTAAATTCATTCAATAGGTTCATTTTAAATCTTATTTTTTTTTAAAATATTTTTAGAGCTCCATGCGCTTACATGCAAAACTTACTAAAAATAGCGGCTACTAAAAGCATGTCAAGTTTTATTATTTTTAGAGTTTCAATTTTTTTATGCCAACTCCAATTCTGAATTGAGGTTTATTTATGCATGGTTTGTAATTATTTAAGTCATTCAATACAAATTAATACTAGTTATTACTCAAAATCTTGGCCTACTAATAATTTCATTGTATTCATAGTATTTTGGTTCATTATTTTCCATTACAGAATCACATAACACAATATACTCAATAAAATAAAGAATATATATTATGATGTGATATTTGGATGTAGATAGGCAAAACCATTTATTCATACATTTTATTCTTAATAAAGATGAATTAACCACTCAAGAATAAGATACATCAAGTTGGATGATAGATTTTTATTTTCTCAAACTTTTAAACAAAGTATAACTTTTTTGAAGAGATATTAGAGTGAATTCGGTTAAAGAATCATAGAACACAATATATTCAATAAAAGAAAGAATATATATTATGATATGATATTTGAATGTAGGTAGGAAAAACTGTTTATTTATATATTTTATTCTTAATAAATATGAATTGACAATTTTAGAACCTACTACTACGTTGGACATAGATCTTGATATATTTCTTGATGAACATAAAATATATTGAGTTGGGTAATAGAGTTTTATTTTTTCAAACATTTAAACAAAACATTAATTTTTTTGAAGAGATCATATAAAAAGGACATTAAATTGACCTTGTTAAAGAATTGTAGAACATAATATACTCAAAAAAATAAAGAATATATATTAAAATATGATATTTGGATGTAAGTAGGTAGGAAAAACCACTTATTTATATATTTTAATTTAAATAAATGCAAATTAACAACTCAAGATCGTACTACTACACTAGACATAGATGCCAATATATTTTAAAATCAACTCTAAATATATTAGATTGAAAAATAAGATTTTATTTTCTAAAACATTTATATAAAATAATAGTTTTTTAAAAAAATTATCATAAAAGAAACATTAACGTGAATTTTGTTAAAGAATTGTAAAATACAATATAGAAAAAATACATAATATGAAATGATATTTATATATTTTAAATCTTAATAAAGACGTGAAGAGCCTACTACTATACACTTGACATATATCCCAACATATTTCCTGATCAACGTAAAAGTAGGACAATAGAGTTTTATTTTCTCAAACGTTTAAATTTGATTGCATAGGCACTGGGAAAAAGACGAGAGTAGCACTACGGAATTAGAAAATTCTGTGACGAATTCAATTTATTGATGCACATTGACGTCTGATTTCGCCGGTGGTTCCCGTCTTCACTTCTATTTCTGACAACTGTTGCATAGAAATCTTGAAGTTTTCGAAGAAGCTAGCTTGATTCAACTGCAATATAAGTTCGGGAAATGGGATTTGTAAGAAGAGTTGCATCAGACTGGAAGAGGCCTTTCTGTTGTTTGAGATTAGTAAAGTAACTGCTATCAAAGGTGCCAGGGGTGGTGGGATCCATTGGTACGAATGTTGCATTGTCTGTCAGATTAGTGCATTGGGTCTTCAACTGTTGTGCATAGGAGGCATTCAGGGAAGGGTCCATGCCTCCATTTGCAGTGAAGTTGTAAAGCCTGTTGCTGAAAAAATTACAGTGACCAATTCCAATCGTATGTGCACCTGCACAAGTATTCATAGAAGCTACGATGTTATAGACGCACTAAAAAAATATGTTCATTCTAGATACTGATTCCAAACTATAAAATAATTATGTCTACCCACCTGAGAGTACAACAAGGTCTTTGACACTCAGAGATTTTTTTGCGAAAGATGTCTTTAGTTGAGAGAAAGTAAAAGTTGGCTGGGGAATATTAGCAAGTGCGTCGCTCTGTTTTGAGATCACCCCATCCCTTCGACCGGTTCTTACACACCAGGACGGCCCTCCAGCCTATATGCAACTATAACGTTAATATCAACTAATATTTTATAATAACATGGACTTTTTTTTTAATCGTTGAAACGATCTTAGATTAAAATGCTTACAAGTTAACTAACCTTCGCGACAGCATCTCGGGCAGCAAGTGCGAGAATGTCAGCGCAAGAAACGACTCCTGGGCATGTTTCCTCTATCTCAGCCTTGGCATCGTCGATGACATCAAATCTACGAATAGTAAGATTTGGAACGGCCTCTTTCTCTGCAATGTTGTTGGCTGTTGAGTTTATGAGCAGTGATCCATCGCAGCCCTAATCAAATCACATGAAATGACAAACATATTATTATTAATACGTAGGTATGCTCATTCAAATACTTATTAATGGGTGATCTGTTTTACTCACTTGTACGAAACAGTCGTGAAATTGCATCCTGAGTAGATTAACGAAAACAGTTGGATCTTGTGACATGTGCTTCTCCACCACTCTCTTCACTGTTGCCTCTGCCGATCGACACGTCTTCCCATAGAAATTATTTATAAGATTTCCCCCAGACACACATACAATTGTTGTTGTAAGAGCTACAGCAATTGGCAACCAGATTCTCGCCATATTCATCTTCATCTTCATCGTGATTACAACGACTCCTATTTATATCCTCCAATAATTCAGTCTGGGCATTCGATTCTCCAGTATATTAAACTTATACAGCTGTATTGCGAATACCTGCTCCGATTATCCCCGATGCGCCGCAGAAGATTACTGAGTTTATTTCTTCGATTTATAAATCTCTAGTATTGATGTGATACAGTTGACATTTGGATGTAACCGATAGAATAAGGAATTCGAAGAATGTACAGACGTCAAAGATAAAATCTATTAATTATCCACAGGGCACATGATTCAGGGTTCATGATTCATCTGTTTGATAGGAATGCATTGATATTTTAATAGGAATTCCATAAAAATGAGGGATTCCATTGCTCATCTTTTAAAATAAGAATGTTGAAAAAGTTAAAATGTAGTTTGTTTACAAATACAAATACAATAATGTGGTCAACAATTAGTAAATTAAAGTGGAGTATACTTGCAATAAAGTTCGTGCTCATCTCTCTATCTCCGACGTTGATATTCTAATAATTAAGGAATAAATATGTGTTTTCTTCTTCCTCCTCCTCTTCTTCTATTATTATTATTATTTTATGCATGTTTTTGCTCTTGTATCTTCTCTACTCTTTCCATGTTTCCCTATATTTTTACTATATTTCCATACATGTATGTTTAATAGTTTAAAGGGAGGGCCCTTCTTACCCAAATTTGGATCCCTTAAGGGTTGTGGATATTGTCTTGATGGGTTTGATTCTTATTGTGTATTATCTTGACTGCTAACAATGTCTTATGTTGGTTTAAGATATCGATAAATATTTACGTA